>VOCT01081064.1:0-10433 GCA_007922175.1 Pelusios castaneus
CATAGACAGGGAGGTCCCCATGTCTTCTAATTACAATATAGGGAATGGGTTCCCATCTGTCTCCCAATTTCTGTCTCCCTTTTTTTTCCCTAGCCACAAGCACCCTATCTCCAGGAGCCAGTGGGGCTTCCCGTGTTTTGCAGTCATAGTACTGTTTCTGGTGAAGTTTGGCAGCTTTGGTTGTTCGTGCAGCCTCATGATAAGCTCTCTCTAGGCATTCCCTCAGTCGGGATACATACTCCTCCTCCTCTTCCCCCTCATCTCCTTGGGGGGAAAACCCAGGGCCAGGTCTACTTTCAGCCTGGGGTGCTGGCCAAACATTAGGAAGAATGGGGAAAACCCAGTGGATTCATGCCGGGTGCAGTTATAAGCATGAGTCATGGGCTCAACATAGTCCTTCCAGTTTATCTTTTGGTCTGGATGCAGAGCTCCCAGCATATTCATGAGTGTTCGATTGAACCGCTCCGTGGTCCCATTCCCTTGAGGGTGATAGGGTGTAGTCCTGCTCTTTGAAATACCCAACAGTTTCCAGAGCTGGGCCAGAAGATTACTTTCAAAATTTCTCCCCTGGTCCGTGTGTATCCTTTCAGGGATTCCATAGTGACAAATAAACTGTTTCCACATCACTTTGGCTACAGTAGATGCCCTTTGGTCACGAGTAGGGTATGCCTGAACATACCGGGTGAAGTGGTCGGTAACTACAAGAATATTCTCGATGCCCCCACGAGATGGTTCCAGGGTGAGAAAGTCAATGCATACTAATTCCAAGGGCCTAGTAGTATGGATCGAGGTAAGTGGAGCTCGGGCTTCAGGAATGCCTCTCTTTCTTAGGCAGCACCTTTCACAAGAGAGGCACCACCCCTGGATGGTGGACTGCATACCAGGCCAATAACAGCGAGTGCGGATGAGATCCACAGTACGGTCAATGCCCATGTGTCCCATATCTGTGTGCAGGGCTTCGAATACTTCTCGCTGGAGTTTCTCTGGCAGCACTACCTGCAGGACTTGTCCTTCTCCCAGGATTGTTGTTCTCCTGTAGAGAATCCCCCCTACCAGCTGCAGTCGCTTCCACTGTTTCAGTAATATCTGCACTGGCGTCTCCTCCTTCTGCCTCTCCCTGGGACTGGGTGCCCTTTGCCTGGGTAGGTAGGTCCTTACACGGGAGATGACTGCATCCTTTTCCTGCAATCTCCTCAGTTCTTCTTTGGGCTGGCCTGGAATTAATTCTACTCCTGGCCTGTCAAGAGGCCCAGCTCTTCCCATTGCAGTGCTTTGACATCCACCCTGCGCTGCTACAGAGGACACGTTGCATCCAGCATTCAGAACTGTATTTACCTCCTCCCGAGGTAACCGAGACAAGCCATCAGCATTAACATTACTCCTTCCGGGCCGGTACTTTATATCAAAGTCAAATTCTGCCAACTTTGCTATCCACCTTTGACTGGTTGCATCCAGTTTGGCTGTAGTGGTAGGTCAGTGGATTGTTGTCAGTTAGCACTGTAAATTGGTGTCCTAGTAGATGATCTCTAAATTTATCTGCAGCTGCCCATTTTAATGCCAAGAACTCCAGTTTATGAGCAGGATAATTCTTCTCTGAGGGGCTTAAGCCCCTGCTGGCATAGGCTATGACTCTCTCTTTCCCTGACTGAATCTGTGCCAACACAGCCCCTAACCCATCTGTGGATGCATCTATCTGGAGTATGAATGGTAAGTTATAATCAACATATCCCAATATTGGTGCAGTAGTCAGCTTTGTCTTCAGCTCTGTGAAAGCCTGGTCACATTCCTCTGTCCAGACAAAACTGGGTATCTTAGTGGAAACCCTCTGACTTCTTCTTTTGGTCCGGGCTTCACCTGCAGTTAATCTGAAAAATGGGGCTGTCAATTTGGAATAACCCTTGATGTATCTCCTGTAATAACCTGTGAATCCAAGAAACTACAACACTTCCTTCCTGTTAGAAGGGGTCTTCCAATCCCTCACCTGCTGTATCTTATTTGGGTCTGTTGCAATGCCTTGGGCAGATACTATGTGCCCAAGGTATGCTACTTTTTCTCGTAGCAGGTGACACTTTCTGGGCTTCAGCTTGAGATTGTGTTGACGGAGTCTATCAAAAACCATCTCCAAGCGTTGCAGATGCTCCTCAAAAGTGCGGGAGAACACTATAACATCATCGAGGTAAATTAGTACTGCTGAAAAGTTCAAATCCCCCAAGACATGTGTCATCAGCCTCTGGAAAGTAGCTGGGGCATTCTGCAGTCCGAAAGGCATCCGATTACATTCAAATAACCCCATAGGGGTGGTGAATGCAGTCTTGGGCCTGTCCTGCTCTGCCATTTCTACCTGCCAGTACCCTGAGGTAAGGTCCAATGTAGAATAGTATCTGGCCTCTCCTAGGGCATCCAGAGCTTCCTCAATACGTGGCAAAGGAAATGCATCTCGAATGGTCTTAGCATTCAGCTGTCTGTAGTCAATGCACACTCGCATTGAACCATCTTTCTTCCTTGCCACCACCATCGGTGAAGCATATGGGCTTTGGCTTGGTCTGATTGCTCCTGACTCCACCATCTCCTGCAAGTGTTTGTGGACCTCCTGGTATTGTGCTGGAGGTATTCTCCGATAGGGTTGCCTCACTGGAATAATATCAATTAGGGGTATTTCATGCTTGATTGTGGAAGTGCAGCCCAGATCAAAGTCATTTTGAGAGAAAACGTCAGCATTCCGCCTCAGCAATTCTTCCAGCATCTTCAGTTGAGCTGGGTCCTGTACTGCTGCCTCACTCAGGTCCACTTCAGGCATAGCAGCATCAGTCCAGGTCACTTTGTTCTGTTCTTGTCCCGAGGAATACTTTAAGTTGCTGCTTACGCTGGCCATGCTGTAGACTACTGAGGCTGTGGCTAGTGGCTGGTTCCTCTTAATTGCAACTCTTGTTTGCCCTACATTCTGCAGATAGATACAAGTTTCCCTTGCTCAATATCTGTTATGCCTTCCTCCACCCTCAGACCTTCTGGTAGGTGAGCCTTAGCATCCGGTTCTATCAGAGCAGTATATGGTCCCCACCCTATACCCCAGGGGGCCTGCACAGATACACATCTTCTTTCTCCAGCTCTCAACCAGATGGGACACTTGCCAGCATATCTTAAGGATGGCTTGTCTTTGTCAGAGATTACTTGCTTATAGGCTGCGTACCAGGCTAGTGACTTCCCTTTCAGACAGGCTGGGAATTGGTTTCCCCACTGGTTAGCTAAATTCTCCGAGCTGGAACGGATTACATTTGTCCCTAACAACAAGGGGACCTCCTGGCGATACTTGGTCCCAGGCACCACAAGGACAGGGACTCCTTTGCAGGTTTGGCCAAGAAAAGATAAATCTATTTTGATTGCTCCATGATGAGAGACCCCTTGGCCCCCGGCTCCCTCTATTAGGATATCTACAGGCATGGGGTGTAATCTGCCTAGGGTAGGGTGGTTCCTCCAGAAGTCCTCCGTGATGGTTGTGACCTGAGACCCTGAATCAATTAGAGCCTTGCACAGGATACCATTCACCTCCACAATTTCCTCGTTCAAGGGGCCCACAAGTCCAGGAGGCCAGGTTAGGACTGGTGGGGTACACTGAGAGGTTGTGCATGCTGATGCTGCAGGGGGACTTTTAACCAGTTTTACGCCCTTCACCTGCCCCTCGGTGTCAGGCTTTAACAGTTTAAAGAAGAGGAGGGAGACTTGACTTGCGCTGGACCCACGGGATGGGACTTGGGAGATTGACGGCAACCCCAGGCTATGTGACCTTCCTGCCCACAACGGTGGCATATGAAATGGCCTCTGGCACCATAGACACTAGCACCAGAAGTATGTTGACCACTTTCCCATTTGGAATTTTGGGGCATCTTCCGTGCTACTGCACCCTGCTGCTGCAGTACCTGTGCCTCCAGTAGTCCCATTCTCTCGTGACTCTGTCTCTGGAGGGCACTCAGTTCTTGAACCAGCCCAGTTAAGCCCTTCACTGTTTCTAGCATCACATGATCGGGGGTACTGCTGGGTGGCAGTGCCTCAGGAGTATTTTGCACAGTGCCATCTGACAAGGCAGTTTGTTGCATGGTGTTTATCCCCTGGGCTGGCAATTTGCTTTCTACATTCCGCTCCCGGGTCAGCTGACGCAGTTCTTCTTGCAGCTGTCGGAATGTCATGTAGCGAGGCTGCATAGGTGCCAACCTGTTCCGCACTTCTCGCTCCCTGATACCCCGCATGAACTGCTGTGTCAATTTATAGTCCAGATCAGGGAAAGGATGACCTCCCCTGAGCTTCTCCTCAACCATCCGCAGAAGGGCCTCCAACTCGATGGCATAGGCTGAGGCTGTCTCTCTAGGGCGTTGCCGTCTCTCATAAAAGTCTGCCATGGGATCCAGTGACAAGTGGCAGTCACTATACTCTGCCCTAAGTTCTTCAACCACTCGGGCTAAACTCTGCTCCTGAGGTGGCAGATTAAGGACTAATTTTCGAGCCCCCCCACTTAGGTATCTCACAAGAGTTGGGAACTTCAAATGCTCAGGAATACCAGTGGCAGCTAGAAGGTACTGTATATCCTTTATCCAGTCCTCTATATTTACTCTGCAATCTGTACTACCACTGAACAGAGGAACCCCAGGGATCTGATGCTGTGCAGGGAGATAATTGAATGGCTCTGGTACTGTACAGGAAGGCATTACTGTATTTCTCCCTAAGATTTCCTCCCCAATATTTTCACCCCTAATGGCAGGATTCTCCTGGCTACAACGTCTAGTGGAAGTCTCTACTTTCACTGTCTCAAAACCAGGGCCAGGCCAATCCCCCATGGCTCCAAACTGTGAATCCATGCTTTTCCTGGTTCTCTTGAGTGGAAGCTTCCCTTCTGTGTGTGCAAAAAAAAAAAAAAAAAAAAATTTCCCCTCTCCGAGTCACGGCACCAATTGGTAAAAAATGTAGCCCCTCCTGCCTACTGGCCCAGCATGAGGGTGTTCAAAATAGGGGAAGTCAGCCCTGGTGGCCTTTTACACAGGTTAGGGAAACTAGGCCTGGTGCTCCTCTGTGTGCTCTGCGTTGTGCTTGTGTGTGTTTACTCAGACCAGACCCACTCAGACCAATTCCCCAGGAACACAGTTTTATTCTGCAAGAGATATAACAGCAGCATTACACTCCATTGGCCTCCTCCCTGCTTGTCTGCCACATGCTCACAGCTTCAGTCCATGCAGACACTCCCTGCTGGAGGAGGGTAGGAGATGCTTCCTGGCAGGAGCCAGGAAGTTCTCCCAACATGCCGCAGTTTGTAGTCCAGAACTTGTAGTTCTCACTGCTGCTCCTGAAGCACTCTGGACCTTGGGCTACATAAGAAAAAAATAATACTGGTATCCTTAACAAAACATATATCTTGGAAGTTGCAATAATCCTATATGCATGATTGTCTCTCTTTAAATGAAGATACCTTATAAATTATTTACTTAGCATATATGAAATTGAAGAGTTTTAACGTAAAGGAACACAAGAACATTACCCAGATCGGCAGTTAGTAAATGGAAGCAGCAATGTAACATCAGATTTAAAACATTTTCTTTCATGATTTAATTTTTTTTTTGCTTCGCCAATGATATTATAAAAGTTGTCTTTAAAATGGTCTTAGGATGAGATAAATAGGTCTCTGGCCCCCCTATATTTTTTTTACCCCTCCCAGAACACTAAGACTGGATTTGGGTCTGTATGGTGGTACATGGAGGGGTGAGGGTGAGAAAGGGGCGAGGAGGGGATGAGCAGGGATGATACCTGGTGTGGAAGGGGACTTTCACGTTGGTAGGATAGCTCCCATTGTTTCCTCTTGAAGTCTGAGGTGAGGTTGGGCAACCTGTGGATTATGCGAGTAGTCCAGCAGTCCTGGAAGGGAAATTGCTGGGATTGGGTGTGGATCGGGATTGGGAGGAGGGTTCAGAATTTTGACGGTGGATTTTATATGACAGGTTATTTAAGTCAAAGCAATTTCAATTATGATAAATCATAATAATCCCTGACATATGTAGAAGCCCCTCATAATGAGCGGCCCTAAGTCACGGCTTACTTGGCTTGTGCGTAAATACATCACTGGCCAGGAGAATGATTAAAGGGTTAGAAAATATAGCTTTTAGTGATAGACTAAAGGAGCTACATGTATTTCACTTATCAAAGGAAAGGGTAAAGGGTGACTATTACAGTGTACAAGTATCTCCTTGGGGACCAAATGTTTAATAATGGACTCTTCTATCTGGCAGAGAAAGGCATAATCTGATCCAATGGCTGGAAGTGGAGGCTAGACAAATTCAGACTGAAAATGAGGAGTGATTTTTTTAATAATGAGAATTATTACCCATTAGAGCAATTTACCAAGTATGAGAGCAGGTTCTCCATCACTGACTATTTTTAATTAAGATAGAATTTTTCTTTCCTAGATATGCTTCAGGAATATTTATATTCCAAAGGGGTAGCCGTGTTAGTCTATTGTAGAAAGACAACAGAGTCCTGTGGCACTTTTAAAGACTAACAGATTTATTTATCGCATGAGCTTTCGTGGGAGAAAATCCCACTTCGTCAGACGCTTTGAAGATGGGAAAGTTACAGAGTGGGAGGAAATTAAATGCAGGGGAGTGTATGACATAGCATCAAGTCAGGCTGTAACAGCAAATCAAAATAGGTGTTAGGATTCAAAACACTGGGGAGATGGAGGTTGGAGTCAGTATCCCCTGGCTGCCCTTGTCACAGGCAGACAAGGTCACCTTCTCAGAGATTTAGGTCACCTCCTCCTCGCTCACATGTCCTCACACACAGAGTGGAGTGCCAGCCCACACTCCTGAAGTGTCAAATAGGTGGTAGAAGGCTTAGTGACTAGTACCATGTTCTAGGCTTTCTTGGACAGAAAAGAGTAGAGCCACTTAACTGCCATTTCATGTCTTCAAGAGAAAGCCAACTTCACACTAACAGCCCCTGGTGGCCAAAGATATTGCAAATGGGAGTGGGGAAGAAATGGCTGTCTACTCATCACCAGAGCGTCTGTGATCAGCGAGGTTAGTGCACCCTCCATGCCTTGCCCAGCTGTGAAGTCAGACTCTTAGGGGGGTGAAAGACAGTGGAGTCAGAGGTTGCCGGAGGCAGCCTGCTGTAGTATCTGCACTCGCTGCCCAAGAGGGAGAGGGAGAGGAACAGAGTGGGCCGCAGGGGGACAGATCCTTGGAATCCTGGATGGGTTTCTTGAGATCAGGTTTAACAATTACACGGGTGGACCCCAGCATCCTCTGCCCCTAACACTTTTCCTTAGCATTCTGTTTCTAGGGGTTCTAGTTCTGTTTCTAGGGGTTCCCAAATAATGTTACACCACCAATTGGCTCAAACCCCCACCCAGTCTCCTGTGAAATTACACATCACTCCCTAGGCGCCCTAGAAGGCAATACTTCCCCTCTCACAAGCACGAGTCTGAGTGTAGCACATAAAAGGTTTAATAAAGACTATATAAAGGCAATAGCAAAATGCAGCACTGATCGTGATACAGTGCAAAGATTCCCACAAAAGCCAATAGACAGAACTCATTCCACCCTCAGTGCACATAGGGTGTGTCCTCTACTTCTTCATAGCCTCCAGTAGCGAGCTTTAAAGTTTCACTGTCCACCTCTAAGGAGGGGACAGCCCACCCCTCCAATTGTCCTCTGCCAGCTCAAAGTCAGCTCACCCCCACTGGCCACTCACACCCACTGTCCGCTGGCTCCACCTGCCGTCCACCAGTTTTTCCACACCACTTGTGGCCTCTGGTCACACCTGCCACTCCTTGGCTCCACCTGCTGTCCACTGGCTCCACCACTGGTCACACCTGCTGTTCTCTGACTCCACTTGCTGGCTCTGTCACACCACCCACTAGTCACACCTGCCATCTGCAGAGCTCCATCCACTGGCTCTGCTGTGCTGCCCCCTGGTCACCCACCAGCTGCTGATAGCAATCTCCCACTTGATTTTAGTCAGCTCTTAGCAATTTCAGCTCACTAGGAAATTTCTATCTCTCTGGTGATTCCAGCTCAATCAAAAGAGCCTCCACAGTGAATCTGTGAGTCTATTCTTTAACAACAAGAAGCAGAGATAGGTGCCAAGTTAAGGCACAGCTGCAGTAGAGCTAGTGCTCACACCCCTCCCCACCTGGTTTTACAAGTCTGAAAACTAGGGTTGCTCACTTTTCCAAGTTCTCTGAGGCTGATGGTGACTTTTCCATCAGCTTCTGGGTCAATAACAGATATACAATCAAAGGGTGGCATATCACAAAAGAGCAATATTTCCTTTCCCCCTTCTGATAAAACACCAGATTTAGAGGATTTGAACCACACATACCAACTCCCATCATGCCCAGTCTCTGGGTGAAATTATGCTGAGTGTCATGCAAATACAAAGCACAGGTAAATCAGTGGCCTCCCTTCCTACTTAGCTGCTAAGCCAGAGAGGCTCTCAGATTCCTAACCTTGCTTACATCCTTACATTTTGTTAACTGATATATGTTTTGTCATATTAATTAGAGTTATATGTGTCATATTAAAGAGTTAAAATGTTCATAAATATTAAATATTAATAAAATATATCAGTTCTGATGACACAAGATTAGACATTAATGAACATGTCCTCTCAGATCAGCTGATTATATAAACAAACTACTAAACTATTCAAATTATGCATCACTCTTTTTTTTTTTGGTACCTAATTTTGTTTTCATGTGTCGTCATTTTTTATTTTTATTATGATTAGGGGCCTCGAAAAGTGGCCAGGGAACTCCACTTCTCCAAAAGATGGTTTTTCTGCTGACAGAAGCAAAGTTCTCTTAACCTAGCTGTATCTGCAATGGGTGTCAGGTCTGCATAGCTGTGTCACTCAGGGAGGTGGATTTTTCACAGCTCTGCCCGATGGAGCTATGTCAATCTAACCTTTCAGTGTAGTCCAAGCCTAAGAGTCAGTCAGTGGAGCAGCTGTGTCAGAGAGGGAATGTGGAGTCTGGGAGATGAAGAGAAAGAGGAACAAGTGATGAAAAGGCTGTGAGTGAAAACGAGATACAGAAGACATTCTGAATATGAGTTCATCAGATGGATGTTGTAAGTTGGTCACTACGTGGCGTCATTGCCCTAGTAAAATGGTCTCTGTATCTTCAGAGTGGGGCACACTGAAGCATTGTCACCTCTTGCAATTTCATCCTTGGCCTCACAATATTTGGTGACTCCTGGCCTGGGCTTATGTGTATTCAAGAGCATCCCATTTCCATCTTTAAAAAGTGTGTTACTATCTCTCATGGTTGCCAAGACAAGCTTGAAAACAGTATCCTAGTATGCCCTGAATGTTCAGTAGCCACATGGAATAGCACGATAATTCCAAATGTATTGGTTGTACAGATTCACATAATTTTTTAGCCAAGCACCTAATTCTTGGGGTCTGACTCATGATTTTTGAGTGCTTACTCTGAATGATACTGTGATATCTGTTTGGGGATGGCTTTAGCCTGTTTCACAGAATTTGATAAAGGTAATAGGATAAAGCTTTACTGACACATTAAACACATTGGGTGCGCCTACACTAGTAAATTAAGTCAATTTAAGCAGGCTTATATCGACTTAATTTACTCTGTGTCTACACTACAGTTTCCTGAAGTCGACTTAAGCTGCTGCTTAAGTTGCCTTAAGGAAAAAGGAAGACGACTTATTGAGACCTGCTCTTACTTCGACTTACTGCGAATGGATTTGCCATTGTCTTCCTAGATTCTTCATTAACTCCGGGTCAGCCTCAGTCAGTCTTTTTTCAATGACGCATAGAAACACAAAGAGCCAGGTGACTTATAGACCTGTATCTCCTAGATTGCTCTGAGAGCAAACAGTCCTTTCCCACCCATACTGGGGAACAGTGCAATAATTAAGGGAAACTGAGGTAGGCACAAAATTAATAAAAATATTACAGACCAAAGGATATTATTGTAGAATGGTTGAAGGGCCATGTGCTATATGTGACCCATCTCCCGGCTCAGGCCCCGTGAGCTGAGCCCTCATGCCTCTTCCTGGGGCTCCACCAGCCTGTCCTGGGAGCAAAGAATTGGCCACCTCCAGATTTTCAGGGCCTTTCCCTGCCACGCAGCTGTCAGCCAGCAGGAGCCTGGGGCACGGACAGCCCTTCTCAGAGCACACCTAGCTCATAGCACAGCCACCCCAGGGTCTGCAGAGAAGGCAGCAGGAGTAGTGGGAACGCACATCACAGACAGCTGCATGCAGATCTGGGTTTTTTTCATGGCTGAGCGACCTGCTGACTCACCCCCACCAGTTCCATGGAACTGAGGGGGAGGGAGGGAAAGCTAATGTGCTAATCCCTGTCTCTAATTTCTGAGAGACTTCGTCAGACACATCTTTGCTCTGAGAGGTACCAAACCTCTCCCA
>VOCT01081108.1:0-14158 GCA_007922175.1 Pelusios castaneus
GGGGTCAGGAGAGCCCCTTATGGAGTTGTAAGGAACTTATCTCTTTATTTGACCCTGTGGCTTAATGGGGATCAGAGCCTGAAATGCAGCAAAGAGGGCTGAATATAGGGTTAGCTTCTTGATAACCAGTGTGACGAGTCAAAAGCACTGTTTGCAACTGGCTGGGAAGGCTGACTTCAGTGTCACCCACCAGTACTGGGTGAATCTGCTCTTATTTTGCAGCCTGCCCTGATCTTGGCATTTTTAGGTGGCTAACCCGCGCACAGATGGGCCACAGCCAGGACCTGGCATTAATTTATGAGGGTTTGGAGGGTCGGGGAGAAGGTGCAGGCTCTGCACCAGCAGGGGTCCTGGGAGAGGGAGCCCTGCAATGAGAGGCCGTGCAGGAAAGGATGCTCTGGTGGGAAGGAACCAGCGGGCGAGGTGATGCCAGCTGGATGAAGCTGTGGAGAGTCAAGCACAGGGCAGGTTTAACCAGAAGGGAGAGAAGAAATTAAAAAAGAAAAGGAGGAAGAAGTACAGTAAAACTTTTAAAGACTAACAAAAATGCTAGAAATAGAAAATTTACAGTATGGGAGGGAATAAATAAACGCAGTGATGGGTAAGTCATGAGATCAGTTCAGAATATTTAGAAAAAAAATCAAAACAATTTGAATGATTTGCTGAAATAATCTGATCTCATGACTTACCCATCACTGCATTTATTTTTCCTTCTCATACTGTTAGTTTTCCATTTCTAGTTTCTGACAAAGTAGGATTTGCCCACGAAAGCTCATCCGATAAATGAAATTGTTTGTCTCGAAAGGTGCCCCTAGACTCCTTGTTTGTTTTAATGATTCCCGGTTCTGATCATTCCCTCTGAAGCACCTGGCATTGGGCACTGTTGGAAGACAGGACACTGGGCTAGATGGATCATTGGTTTGACTGAGTCTGTCCCTTCTTAGGTTCTTATGAATATTTTAATCTGCTGGCACGGACCCTTCGATCTGAGCTGGAACGTGGCTGTTCTTTAAGAAAAGTCTCGTCTGCCCGCACCAGCAAGGTTGAAATGATTCCAACTGGGCCGTTCCTCTGTGTGATGCCTCCCAGCAGAAGGGTCCTAGTGAGACATTTTTCACAAGAGCCTCCAGCACTGCAGTGTTACCGGTGAGCTGGGTCCAGCTCAGCAAACAGTCTGTGAGAGTCACTCCAAGGGAAACACCCTCTTGCTGCTGTAGGTGGAGCAGATTTCTGAGCTCAGGAAGGGAAACTAACCCTGCTCCGCTGGCCAGAGTCAGCCCTGGCTGCACAGAGCCCTGTGGAGAGTCTCTGGAGGAAGTTACTTGTCCCGTCTGTCTGGAGTATTTCACAGATCCTGTCTCTGGAGTGTGGGCAGTTTCTGCCGGGCCTGCATCGCCCAGTGCTGGGAGGGATCAGATCCCGATCTCTCCTGCCCCCAGTGCAGAAAAACTGCACAACATGAATGAGCTGAAAATACAATGATTAAAATATTTAGCAGTTCTTGTCTTCGGCCTGATTGGGACACTTGGAAAGCTGAGTCTGCTGCCATCCACCCTATGCACCACTGAGCGTGGTTTGGGGGAGGATCTTTACCCCAAAACATGATGAGGATGTGACGGGGACTGACAGCCCCGCCTCATTCCTGTTACTTCTCTCCTTTCGCTTTCTGTTTGGTGAACGCCTCGGGACACATTCTCCCTTCAAAGAGCAAAGCTGATTTCGGTGCAATGTGGGAGCAAAGCTGGGGATTGAGCCCTTTGCATCTGTGAGTTTTTATGAAGAATTAATTTTGCAGCCTCCAAAGGGAAAGAGTCACTGCAATGTAACTGACTAGCCTGGCCTGCACTGGCTCCTGGTGCTGAGAACTTTCTTTCATTTCCGGCCACCCCATCAGCAGCAGGGGGGGAGGGTGTCTGCTGGGCCATTTGCTGCTCCCCCCCCCCCACTCCTGCTGTGGGGGGGCCGGGTGCAATGGCGGGGGAGGGGGGTGATAGGCTCTGGTCCCCTGGGCTCCCTCATTGCACCCAGCCTGGGGCAGAGGGGCCCGGAGGATGCTCCCCCCACAGTGGGTGCTCTTGGCTGCTGGCGTATTACCAGTAACCTGGACCCATCCGACGGTGGGACCTGGGTCTGGAAGGGTCTCAGGTTCTGACAGGCCCTCATCCATACCACACCTTCAATGCCGTCTCCCTTGTTCCTTTATAGCTCCTAGTAACATTTATTCCTTGGGTGAATTATCAGCTGCAAAATGAGCCGATAATCCCCAAATAAATGTCTCTTACTCTGAGTATAAACTTTGTTTTTGAACCTTGCATTCCAAATGACATCTGGTCTGGTTTGGGCTCTCCTTCCACTGAAATTTAATATCTAACTATATTGGTTATTTGACTTAAGAATTTATTTCTTCCTGCTTCTATTCTATTCAAGAAAACAGGACCTTTCCTGGTATCAATGCTCTGAAAGGATGGTTTGACCTGAATTTACTTTCCTTACAAGACAGAAATATACAGTAAGTAACAAACTCATGCAAATCCAACTTTATGGGGGAGCGTCTTCCTCTGACTTGCCTGTTATTTAATAGCTCTGGTTACTGGACTCATTCATTCGCCTGTGATATTTTGAAAGAAAAGAATTGGGTAAAATTCAGACTCATGCTATGTCGACACTTACTAAAATTAGTTAGAAATAGTTAATTCGAACTAACTAATTCGAACTATTTTTAGTTAGTTCGAATTAACTTAATTTGAACTAGAAAAATTTTGTTTACCTAAGCAAGTGCCATTCATGGCACTTGCTTAGTTCGAATTAGCGAATTGCGTTGAGTTCAATGGGGCGGTTAGTTCGAACTAAGCAATTAGTTCAAACTAACATGGCCACATTGGTTAATTCAACTAACTAGTTCAAATTAACCCTTACTTCGAATAGCCTATTCGAATTTATTACTTCAAATTAAGGAAGCCCTTAATTCGAACTAATTAAAGCCTAGTGTAGCCATGGCATTAGTTAGTTCAAATTAAGGTTCCTTAATTCGAACTAACTTGCCAGTGTAGACATAGCCTATATAAAGTATATTTTTTCCAACTCTAATGGAATGGCGCTTCTAACTCCATAATATGAAAGAATTCAATAATGTAGTTACTCATTTTGTATTTAATGTGTCCTCTTTCATGTTTGACTGTCATGGTTTAATGTTAATGAAGGTTATGCTCACTGTGATATGTTTTTTTTCCTCCTTCTTCCTCTTGTCTAGATCAAGTTACAGTGAAGATGAAGGTTCTCTTGTTCTGTCACAGCTCCAGAGCCAGCTCCCCTCTCCCTAGTTTTATCATTTTCTTCCTTACTTTGTATGTTCACAAGATGGAATCAGGTAGGAATCACACTGTGTCTGCTCTATGTTAGAGGGTTTATTTAGGCCCCTGACATGTCTTCACAACAGGCTTCACTCAGAGTCAATGGAACAACTCACAGTGTGTAAACTGACCCACACAAGATCAGCACCGTCGTTATTCAACTTCGCTCGGGTTGTGTTGTTGCTGGGTTCCTTATTTGATTCCAGAACAGTGTAACGGGTTTTTTTCTTCACTCAAATGCTTTTAAAATTGTCAAGGATGACTAAAGCATTGGATGGACATTTATTCATGAGTTTAATAATAACAAATAATAATATCTTTCTTTCTTTCTTTCTTTCTTTCTTTCTTTCTTTCTTTCTTTCTTTCTTTCTTTCTTCTCCAGTACATTTTGTTATGATTATTCTTCGAGTGCTGAGAAGTTAAGTGACTGTAGTTTGCTCTTCCCACAAATAAGTTCTGCAATATCAAATATCCCACAATGCTGAAGTTAGCATTCAGTAGAAAAAAAATTCTTTCAAAGCACGGCCTTTGAATGGTGTGTCCTAGGAATGGGTCGGATGGACATCTACACCCCTCGGGTTGTAAATATGGTGCCTAAAACAAAGAGGAAGGTACAGAACAAGTAAAAACACATTGACTGATGGGTTGCTCTTAGGTGATGTATAAAGAGCTTTTTCACTTCTAAAGTGCCATGATCTAAGAGATGTCGGGGGTGTATTTCAGCAGCACACCTTCTATGTATGGTGAGCAGGGTGGCAAGGGATATTTGTCTACCAGAAGGAGAGTGAGTGTGTCTCTCTCCTTTTAATAAGGAACTCTTTTTTCTTTAGGCAACAAATTTGGTTAAGTTTGGTTATTTGGTCTCTTGATCATATGAAGTATTGAACCGTAACAGCCCAGCAATGGCTTGTAGCAATAGGGCTCTGTCTCAGGAGCACTTTGGTGAAAGAACACCATGTCAGTAACCACTGAGCATGTCCATTCCCAGTTCTCTGCCTCAGTTTCCCTGGTGTGTGTCTTTGCCATGGACTGAACGCATCCCTCTTCAGCTTCCCAGCCCGTGTCAGCACTGCGTAAACCTACCGATCCTCAGCTCCCCACTCTGTCCAGTGCTCCATGCCTCTGCCACATGCCAAGCGTATCGGTTACTCGCCCCACGACCCCTCTCAGTGCGGTGTGTCTGCGCCGTACACTGAGGCTGCGTGTTCTTAGACCACAGCCCCACCCTTAGAGCACATGAGCCCCGCTCTGTCCTGAGCATTCAGGCTGATTTTTTCCATGCCCGGTGTCTGCCTCTGGCTGAACTATTTGGAAGGTTTGTATCAAAGGCAATTTGTTGGCTGTGTCCTTCCTAGCAAATTCCCAACTTCCTCCAAGGTAATTTTATTCTTGTCCTGGTGAATTTTGCAGCCCAGTTCAGTGTGATTGGAGCCCGTGAACCTGTCATTGCCGTCCTGGGTCAGGACATCGTGTTACCCTGTCGCCTGTCCCCCAGGATGAGCGCTGCAAACATGGAGGTGAGATGGTTCCGATCTCAGTTTTTATCCTTTGTGCACCTGTATCGTGACGGGAAGGATCAGTTTGAAGGGCAGATACCAGAATATCACAGAAGGACAGAGCTTTTGAAAGCTGGACTCACTGATGGAAATGTTGACTTGAGGATTCTCAGTATCCGGCTGTCTGATGAAGGACGGTACATCTGTTTTGTTTCAGATGACACTTTGTCCGAAGAAACCGTATTGGAACTGAGGGTAGCAGGTCTGTGCTTTGTGACAATTTTATCTCTGTGTGCTCTGCAGACTTTACTCTTTCCTGTTACAACACCTATGAATCTCTGCTTGTGAAATGTTTTACAGTAACACACTGTGTCTAAATTTGATCAAAGAGCCACTTTCATACTTGGGAAAATATCCTGAAAACTTTCATGTTATCAAAAACATTTTTTACAGCTGACCAAGGTACTCCTTGGCCAATCTTGATTGATTCCAAGAAGGATTTAGTTAAGGGGTGAAGGAATTCTGGACAAATATGGCCTTCCAGGTGCTGTGCAGTCATTTCTGGGTCGTGTGGCTAAGGTGAGACTGCCAGACGATCCTGACCTCCACATTGTTTCACTACAGGTTGTTACCGAGGGGTGCTGTGAAAATCAGAAGCTGCTTAGCATTCAGTTCTCCTGTGTTGAGAGGACAATATTTCCCACTCAAATTATATTAAATATTTCTTCACATTTTTGTGTGTCCATTAGTATTGGGATTTCAGATTTTCAAGTATCCATTTATCCTTTCAACTGACTACCAGCATGAATTAGTGCTTACTAGTGTGAGTAAGGGATCCACAAACTGTCCCTCCTCTCTTATGGTTTATACATGAATTCATGGAACTAACACCTTTATGTATTTTCCCTTTAGCTCTAGGCTCTGTTCCTCTCATCTCTGTTGAAGGTCACCAGGACGGAGGGATCTGGTTGGTTTGTCGATCAGCTGGTTGGTACCCAGAGCCTGAGGTGCTGTGGAAAGATCTCAATGGGGAACATTTACCATCACTCTCTGAAACAAAATCCCAAGGAGACAACAGCCTGTTTAAAACAGAAACTGCTATCATTGTAAAAGAACAGTCAAACCAACACTTGTCCTGTTACTTCAGAAACACCGTTCTCAGACAAGAAAAGGAATCAGCCGTTTATATAGCAGGTGAGTTCCCATTAATGTCCCACACTCAAATCAACACTAGAACTAAAACAACATAGGCAGAATGGAACTGAAACATCTGTGGTGAATATTTCATAATGCACATACAAACAAAGAAGATGTGGGGTTGGTATCTTTACATTATGGGGTCCTGGTTTAAGTATCTTAACTCCCTTAATTGTGAGTATTTATACTGCCAACGTTTTGGATTGCATTTCAATTTTCATGTTAATTTAAAGTTAAGTTTCGCTTTCCGATATTCTTGCCTGTACACGTTGACATACACACACAAAACTTTCATCCAAACTTTCACTCACAAAACTTTCACTCAATGCAGTGACACGAATACATTCCTAGAATCTTAAATTCAACGTAATGATTTTTTCTGAATGTGGTAAATTTTGTACTGTGGCTTGTTTGTGATCTTGTCGCTGCACTAACTCATTCTTCATTACTTGTTTTGTGAAACGTCACCTAAGTTGTGGGATGTTGTTTCCACTGACTTTCAATGGGACTTGTTCTTCTTAAGTCACCTTGATCCAGATCCACAAAGGGACTCCTTTTGCCCTTTTCTACACACAAAAGTTGCACTGATTCATCATTAAGTTAATGATGCCACTTGCTTCAGTGAACACTCCTATAAGTTTCAGAGTACACTATATAGAATTAGATTCAATCAATTCTTTATTAACTTCAGCTAAATGGAGGCAAGGCAATATTGGGCTGATATGATTTAAGGTTATAGGCTATGTCTACACTACAGGCTCTCTTAAAGCAACTTATCAAGGTTGACTTTAAGTCAACTTAAAGTCAACCTTGTTAGGTCGACTTAACAGAGCCTGTAGTGTCGACATACCTGTCCACACTGGCTTTAAGTCGACTTAATAAGGTCGATTTAAACCTTAAATCGACCTTCAAAGGTGGTGTTATTAAGTCAACTAAAGAAAGCTGTTAAGTCGACTTAAGCGCCCAGTGTGGATGCAGCATTCTGTAGGTCGACTTAAGCGTCATTAAGTTGACCTAAGGTGCAAGTCTAGACATACCCTTAGTGCATAAATTTATTTAAAATGGTGCCATCCTCATAGGTTGTCAGTTCTTGAACAATGTATGAATGACTCTATTGAAGGGTGGCCCCAGTTTCATTAAATCAGAGCACAAACCCTGTGTGGAGAAGGCCTGAGGCACACCAGAAAAGTCCATCCTGGTTCAGTGATTCAATTAGTGAGAACATAAGAACAGGACATCAAAATTTATTAGTTTGCAGCACACATTTATGTATTTATATCAAATAAAAACATCTCTGTTGTTTTTCAGATACCTTTTTCCCAAAAGCGAATCCCTGGATGGTGGCTCTGAGTGTGATCCTGATTGTTTTGTTTGGTTTCGTTGTCCTCACGGTTTATCTCTTTAAAATGAAAGGTAATTACTAGAGGTAGAAATATACTGAACATAAAGGTTCTATTCTAATAAAGGAATAAGGGCAATTTGGGAATTGGACATGAAAGGAATGTGTGACCTGCTGATCTTGTCCTAATAAAGAAGAATATATGTGTATTTCTTGGTAGAGAGAGAGGGCAGAAGTGTGGACAGGGAGAAAATAGAAACTGAACAAGAGAATCAGATCATAGGAGATAAAGATGTGTTCTGCGTGGTCCACCTCCTCTTTTCCCAGTTCTCAAGGTGCTAGCACTGTCTGCCTCTGGTCCCCCTAGACACAAGGTTCTACAAACACTAAGCTCTCATGTCTGTACTTCAAATCTCTTTTTTGCTGATAAAATGTAGTGCACCTTGACATTACCCCAACAGCTTCTATAGAAATGCCCCTGTGATAAATCAGTAAATAAGCACATTTGTTCTTCACTTGGGAAAAAAAGAATATCAACTTTCACATAACTCAGACCCCAGTCTATGCCTTGGTTCACTTAATCCATAAATAAATGGGAAATGTCCCTCTATGCTTTTAATTAATTTTGTTACTATAGGATGTTATTTTTTAACTATCATGAAGCAAGAGAGGAAAATAATTAGTTTTTTGTTTTTTTTTAAGGGAAACTCACTGAAGAAGTTGGTAAGTTGCAATTTTCCTTTTTGCACAAACATAGTTTTTGGTCACAGATACATAATGATATATAGCCTTGTCGGTTTCTGTAGTTTATTTTTATTTCTGTTTGTTTGCTGGGCGGGTGAAGGTTTTGTGTGTTTGGTTTCATTGACCTCGATATTCATCTCTTTAAAACCAAAGGTAACTTTCAGAAGGAGAAATACACTGGACAGAAAGGATTTATTCTAATAAAGGCAATTTAGAGATTTAAGATGAAAAGAATATGTGAGCTGCTGATCTTGTCCTCTGTGTGTATGTATGAGAGAGAGAGAGAGATGGAAGATGGGGGTGCTGGTGGGAAGTAGACTTAGAGGGAGGAAAGTCAATGGAACTGAATCAGAGAATCTGATCATAGCAGATACCACTGTGTTCTGCTTGGTCCATCTCTCACTTTTCCCATTTTTCAGGAGGTTATCTATCACTCTCTGCGACTGGTCCCAGTTGAGGAAAAGTTCAAATCTCTTTTTACTAATAAAGTGTAGTGCATCTTGAATTCACAGTGATGTGTCCGATGGAAATACCCCCGTGGTAAATCAGTAAAGAAGCACATTTGTTCTTTAGTGACGAAAAAATCTCATGTCAACTTATACCTCATTCAGCCACCCCCATCCATGTTTCAGGTTCTCTTAATCCATAAAGAATATCTGCTGGATTTCCAAATAAATTAGACATGTCCATTGATGTGCCTAATAAATTGTGTTACCATTTCATTATTAACTTTCTTTCATGAAACGAGAGGTGAGAATAATTTGTTTATTTCTGTATTTTAAAGGGAAACTCACTGAAGAAGTTGATGAGTTTAAGTTTTGTTTTTTCCTAAAATATAATTTTTGACCACAGATACACAATTTAATATGAGCTTGTTGGCTTCTTTGATTTATTTTTATTTCTGTGTGTAAGTTGGGGCAAGCAGTGGAGAAGGGCATGGTGTGTGTGTGATAGACTGAACAATTCTAGCACTCGTTTGTCTGTTTCCACAGACCCATTCCCATTAACAATCCTTCCAATTAAGCAGTGAGGCTGTCCTAGCTATGTGTCTAAGTGGCGTAGATATTTCACAGCCCTGAGAGAAGTGCCTATGCCAAGTTTGCTGTGCAGACCAGACCTTGGTTTCAAGATTTTTCAAAATAACCGATGGAGATCTGGTCTGACTTGTCAACCAAGAGGAATTTTCTGTAAGATCAAACCTATGTGTGCCTCAGTTTCCCCATATGAGGCATTGTTACTCGTTAGGGTGAAAAGGACTGTTTGCTCTCATATGTAGAGACATAAGTACAGGAGCTGCCTGGCAGTCTGGGCCTTAGTCCCCATATCGATGGAGCATCTGAGAAGACTATGGAAAATCCAGTCACCAGGACACTGGCCCCCAGCAACCAAGGCCCAGACAGAACTGGATTTCCCCTCATCTGAGCAGGGAAACTGAGTAACATCCCCCAGCTCAGGAGCAAAGGACCAGAGAAGCGTGAGGTGGGCAGAGGTGGATTAGGGGCCTCTCCTAACAGTGCTTCCCCCAAAAAAGACAGATTCCAGGGGAGGGAGGGAGGGAGACAGAGCTAGAACAGTGGGATCACTCCGGTCTGGCTGGGCTGTGGGCTGACCAGACTGGTCTGTGCTGTCACCTTTCACTCTCCGTGACAACCTAACGGCTTCCTAGGCAGCTGTCTGTCAAGGTAAATAATGCACCTGACTCTTTGAGTGTCCCTGTGAACGCTCGCTGAGATGCGTTTATCCCTGAGAAGTGCGAGTCTCTAGCAGGACTATGTCAGCTGGACACACTGACAGATCTCACAGGGCAATGCGAGCAGTGGATACCAACCCATGGCCTGTGGGCCAACACTGGCCTTGGGCATATTTCAAAGTGGCCCACCCTCCCCTCCTCTCCCCTCCTCTCCCCTCCCCTCCCGCTGGCTGCAGAAGGGAGCGGCTGCCTAAGGACCCGAGCAGAGCGCATTGCCAGGCGGAAACAAGACCAGTGCAGGCTCCTTGCTGTTGGTTTGCTTTATTATTTATTTATTCCTTTGGTGGAGTGTCAGGGTTTGCTTCTTAATGTGACTTTATGAAATGTGCGGGCAGATGAAATTGAATGACTTTCCATTTGCACCAAACGTTTATTTGAAAAATGAATACGCAATGAAATCCTTCAGTCACAGATTTTATTATCAGAAGCAATGACTGGATCCTCTATAATGACCTCCGTAAGAGGAGATAGAATAGAAGTAATCTCTCGGTCTTTATTGTCATACTGATGGTAACGAGAAATAAAATATAAGAAAAGGGAAACGTCTAACAACGTGTATTTCTCTTTAATTTTTAGGAAAACGAGATCTAGAAATTGGTAAGTGTCATTAACTTTCCTCTGACAGGAAATTTTCTTACCAAGATGGATCCTCGTAAGGGAGAGTAATCGAGTCATCGGTCGGTTAGACGACCTAGTGGGTATCGCCTTTATTGCCCCATCCTGGTCACCGGGTGACTGGTGGGCAGATTAATCATCCGAGAGGACCAGGGAGCCACAAGAGTTGGGGGCAGTGTGGGAAGTTTGTTCTGCCTAAAATACTGACAATCAGAGCATCCATAAAGCAACTGCTGAACTAGAATGTAGCACTCTGGACTACCACAGATGGACTGGGCAACCCCATCTGCCTTACAGCCGTAGCAGGTGGACACCAGACAGGTAATAGTGAGAGATGTTGTAAGTGATCTGGACTCCATACTGCCAAGGGCTTTGCATGGGACTTAATAGCTAAGCGGCCTCCAGAAATGTAGTAATGCTCGTGTGAGTGGGAGATCATAGAAATACAGGACTGGAAGGGACCTCGGGAAGTCATCTAGCTCCTTGGCCTGAGGCAGTATTAAATATAGTATGCATATAAGCTTCTGCTGTCCTTTCCCTACATTTACAAGCATTGCTTGCATATACTGCTTTGCACGCTTCCAGCCGGGTGTGCCAGAATACATCCCTAGTTCCCTGTTTATTTCCCATGGATTCATGCACACTTGGAATCCACACAGCCAGGGAGGAGAGAGCAAGAAAACAGGAATGGGGAACGTGGAGATTTCTTCTGCCCTCAGCTGAAACTTTGTTATTAAAGCTGACAACCTCCAGCACACAGCATCCCTATTTCAGTAAGGAGGTTGACCACAGACAGTTTCTATATTCCCCATAACAATAATAAATATGGCAGCTCGCATCTTACCCAGCTGCTGCAATGCTGGTCCTTCTTCTGCATCCTCCCTGGTCCTGTCTCCCATCTGATGCCTGAGTCCCAGGACATCTTCAAGTATCAGATCATTGTGGCTATGCTACAAAGCACGTAGTGTTTGTTCTGGCTCCCCCGTCCCACTTTGCCTGGTCAGGCACCAGCACAATCCACAGCCAAAAGCCCATGCAGGGAGAAAGAGGGTTGTCTACATGGGGCAGTGCCAAGTGCCTGGTCCAGCTCCTTGTAGAAAGAGCACATGTTCAGGTAGTTGTCAGACTTGGGGGGATATGATCCTTAGTTTTATATGGTCTTGGGGTTTGATTTTCTCTCTACACTGTGATTCTGCCTGGTAAATTCCCCCCTCTGCCACCTTCTTGGAGATCTGCTCCTCTAATAGCTGATTTTGACTGTATCCCTCCCCAAATGATGGGTGGTGCTGACCTCGCACCACAGGGCCACCAGGATCCTCCTGTTAGGATCTGACCTGCTGGCAGCATGCTGGGAGGATGCTCTCCCAGATGGCATCTCTGACTGGAAGGACAGTACAATTGGAGCAGACCACACGGAATGTCCCATATTATAGACCAGCAGTGTTATACATTGGAAGGTGGTTTCTGGGGCGGAAGAAGGGAGTAGGGAGTGACCAAGAAAATATGGCCCAGGTGTGGCCGGCCCACAAGATTTTGGTGCTCTAGGTGAACTATGACTTTGGCTCCCTCCCCCCATGTTATAAGAGAAGATAACATACTAATATATTTTTAAAAACAGAGACAAAAATTATCTTCCATTTACTTTGGTGCCCCTTAAAGCCTGGCACCCTAGGCGACTGCCAAGTTCACCTATATAGTTGGGCGGGCCCTGGGCCATGGGGGAACTGTGGGAAGGGCCTGGAGGACTGTCCGCCCCTGAGGTGATTATAAGAACATAAGAACATAAGAAAGGCCGTACTGGGTCAGACCAGAGGTCCATCTAGCCCAATATCTGTCTACCGACAGTGGCCAGTGCCAGGTGCCCGAGGGAGTGAACCCTACAGGCAATGATCAAGTGATCACTCTCCTGCCATCCGTCTCCATCCTCTGATAAGCAGAGGCTAGGGACACCATTCTTGACCCCTTTCTGGCTAATAGCCATTTATGGACTTAGCCCCCATGAACTTATCCAGTTCCCTTTTAAATATTGTTATAGTCCCAGCCTTCACAACCTCCTCAGGTAAGGAGTTCCACAAGTTGACTGTGCGTTGTGTGAAGAAGAACTTCCTTTTATTTGTTTTGAACCTGCTACCTATCAGTTTCATTTGGTGACCCCTGGTTCTTGTATTATGGGAGTATTTAAACAACTTTTCCTTGTCCACTTTTTCCACATCAGTCAAAATTTTATATACTTCTATCATGTCCCCCCTCAGTCTCCTCTTTTCCAAGCTGAAGAGGCCCAGCCTTTTCAATCGTTCCTCATACGAGGCACTCTCCAAACCCCTAATCATTTTAGTTGCCCTTTTCTGAACCTTTTCTAGTGCTAGAATATCTTTTTTGAGATGAGGAGACCACATCTGTACACAGTATTCGAGATGTGGGCGTACCATGGATTTATATAAGGGCAATAATACATTTGCAGTCTTATTTTCTATCCCCTTTTTAATGATCCCTAACATCCTGTTTGCTTTTTTGACCGCCTCCGCACACTGTACGGACATCTTCAGAGAACTATCCACAATGACTCCAAGATCTTTTTCTTGACTCGTTGTAGCCAAATTAGCCCCCGTCATATTATAGGTATAGTTGGGGTTATTTTTTCCAATGTGCATTACTTTACACTTATCCACATTAAATTTCATTTGCCATTTGGATGCCCAATCACTTAGTTTTGTGAGATCTTTTTGAAGTTCTTCACAATCTGCTTTGGTCTTGACTATCTTGAGTAGTTTAGTATCGTCTGCAAACTTAGCTACCTCACTGTTTACCCCTTTCTCCAGATCATTTATGAATAAATTGAATAGGACTGGTCCCAGGACCGACCCTTGGGGAACACCACTAGCTACCCTTTTCCAATCTGAGAATTTACCATTTACTCCTACCCTTTGTTCCCTGTCTTTTAACCAGTTCTCAATCCATGAAAGGACCTTCCCTTTTATCCCATGACAACTTAACTTACGTAACAGCCTTTGGTGAGGGACCTTGTCAAATGCTTTCTGGAAATCTAAGTACACTATGTCCACTGGATCCCCCCTGTCCACATGTTTGTTAACCCCTTCAAAGAACTCTAATAGATTAGTAAGACACGATTTCCCCTTACAGAAACCATGTTGGCTAGTGCTCAACAGTTTATGTTTTTCTATGTGACTGACAATTTTATTCTTAACTATTGTTTCAACTAATTTGCCCGGTACCGACGTTAGACTTACCGGTCTGTAATTGCTGGGATCCCCTCTAGGGCCCTTTTTAAATATTGGCGTTACATTAGCCGACTTCCAGTCTTTGGGTACCGAAGCCATTTTAAGGGACAGGTTACAAATCTTAGTTAACAGTTCCGCGACTTCACATTTGAGTTCTTTCAGAACTCTTGGGTGAATGCCATCTGGTCCCGGTGACTTGTTAATGTTGAGTTTATCAATTAATTCCAAAACTTCCTCTAGTGACACTTCAATCTGTGACAGTTCCTCAGATCTGTCACCTACAAAAGCCGGCTCAGGTTTGGGAATCTCACTAACATCTTCAGCCGTAAAAACCGAAGCAAAGAATCCATTTAGTTTCTCTGCAATGACTCTATCATCTTAAAGCGCTCCTTTTGTATTATCATCATCAAGGGGCCCGACTGGTTGTT
>VOCT01081129.1:0-12415 GCA_007922175.1 Pelusios castaneus
GGAGCATGGTCCCGGGTAGGAGGGAGCATGGGGCTCCCTCCTAGCCAGGACCCAAGCAGTCCTGGCCAAAGGGAGCCCTGGGCTCCCTCCTAGCTGGGACCAAGTGGTCCCGGCAAGAAGGAAGCCGGGAGAGCTGCCCGTCCCTCCTCGGCCCTGCAGAGCCAGCCATGTGCCGGCTGGCTTTGCCGGGACCAGCCACCCACATCCCCAGTTCTCCAGCCAGGGTTCCAGCAGGGGATCCCCTCCTGCTGGAGCCCTGGCTGGGGAGTCCTTCTCCTCAGGACCGTGGCTCCCCTGGCAGGGAAGCCGCAGGTCTGGGGAGAAGGGAGCAGGGGCTCCCCGGGACAAGGCTCCCTGTCCCCCCTGCCCTACATCGACCAAGTCGATTTAGGGCGTCCACACTGCTGAAGTCAATTAAGAAGTCGACTTAAGCAGTAAAGTCAATGTAAAACTAGGATTTACAAAGTCGACTTTACTTTTCCTTAAGTCGACTTAAGCAACAGCTTAAGTCGACTTAAGGAAACTCCAGTGTGGACGCAGAGTAAATTAATTCGACTTAAGCAGGCTTAAGTTAACTTAATTTACAAGTGTAGACGCACCCATAGTGATTAAGTTTAATGGGCCTGAGACCAAGGTGGAGAAGACAAAGTTATGATTGGGAATCTGCTCTAAGAGCAAAACCTGCCCCTGCTTGGAGCAGCACTTTGATAGCAAGCAGCAGTCCTTCTAATTTAAATGAAGCTTCAATAAAAGAAATTTTGTATGCATTAAAAATTAAGATCCTTTAGATACAAGTTTCTATCCACCTACTTCTTTGCTGAGAAGCAGGAAGATATATACCATAGATTAAAATAGCACCTTATATGTTTACTAGCCTAGGCCAAAAAACATGATTTTCCAAGGGTGGAGTGAAATGGAGCCATCAGTGAGTTTTATCTAAGACACCCCAATAAAATGAAAATCAGAACTGTTTACCATGGTGCATTTTGTCTATTCTACTCCATGAGCAATTTCCCCATTCTCTTCCATAGACCATTTTTATTGTCTCTCTAATATGGATATCACAGATGTAGGAAGGAGATACCAGTACAGTCCCAAGTAAGTCAGTTAGGAACTGGGTAGAAGTGATAAAGAAATGTACAGATAAAGAATATGACATTCGGTGGGTTTGCAAAAGGAGAGCAACAACTGTTATGTCTACACTTTTCTTACACTCTCCTATTGGGGTATGTCTACACTTGGCCAAATAAGTCTACTTTGCACGTCTACACTCAAAAATTAAGTCGACTTAAAGGGGACCCTGCCAAATTGACTTAGAGCATCCACACTGGACGCCAAAGTCGACTTCTAGGAGAAAGGTGGACCTGGGACTGGTCCACAGTGGCAGGGGGCTCAGCATTTGCCCCATTGTACCTGGGTACAATGGGGGCTGAGCAGGACAGGGACACTGGCAGGGCATAGGAGCAGGGTGGGCAGGGCTTTGTCCTGCCCTGTGGGGGACACGCTAGGTTCTGCCTGTGCCAGGCACCCTGGCAGGGAGGGCAGTGGGGGAACCCTGAAGCCCTTTAAGTCGACTTAATCTGCGTCTATACTGGCTAAGTCAACTTAATAAAGTCGACTTAGCCAGTAAAGTTGACTTTAAATGAGGTTTTATAAAGTCGACTTTAATTTTCCTTAAATCAACTTAGGCTGCTGCTTAAGTCGACTTAAGGAAAATGTAATGTAGATGTAGATTAAATTAAGTCAACTTAAGCAAGCTTAAGTCGACTTATTTTGTAAATGTAGATACACCCTTGGTTGTTTTCCCTGCCAGATTCCTGCCCCATTTTTGATCTCTTGGCATATGTTCCGCTTGATATGCAACTTGAATCATCACTCCCTTCACCATTGAATTTGACCCCAGTTACATCAGGTTTGAATTTGGTCTTCTAGAACTTTGTTATAGATCCTGAATGAGTAGCCCCCAAACTCAGGGGAAATTAGAACATCTCCACTTCTGCATTCACCACTTCATCACGGGTTGCTGGCAAGAACTGTATGACCGCATAAAAGAACATGCAACTAATAAACACACAGCATTTCATAACAATCCTAGTCCTGCTGAGAAAAATATTAGACTTCACTGAGCAAAATTCATCCCCACTTCTATATTTAACTCCATCCGAGATGTAATGATTTATACTGTCATAACATACCTTTTAGAAACAGTACCCATGTTATTTGCAGTCAACAAAAGTCTGGAATTAAAAATCTGACCTCCTTTCTAGTAGGAAAAAAAGAAACCCTAACATCTGGCAGACCTGAGCACTTATTATACTTTGTAAAACTCCATGCTTCTGTTACACATAAGGCAGGCAGAGAAGAGGCCCCAATGTGTTATTTCCCCACCAGAGTGAAACAAGTGACTTATTCAGTAAGTTTTCAAAGAACAAAGGCAAATGGATTATCTCAAGAAGTGAAACATACAGAAATGCCCTGTAGTCTACTGTAGATTTTAACTGCCTAGTGTATGTGAGGGGAGACAAATCTATAAAATCTATCATCATGATGTCCAGCTGGGATTTTACACTTCTCAAGGAAATGTGAGCTGAAAACCACCAACAGCTGCTGTTCTACCAGCCTATGAAATTACCCACCAAAGGAAACGGATTTTAAGATATTCTCAGAACACTGCTGCACAGTCAGGAGGAAACTACTGATGTCTCGGGGCCCATTAGCCCAGGTCTGCACTACAACCTTTCGCCAGCACGACCAAATCGGTCAGGAATGTGATGAGGTGTGATTTGTGGCCGACACAGCTGTACCAGCAAAAGCCCCTAGTGTGGATACACAGCATACTGGCAAAATTGTAGTTTTGCTGGGATAGTTTATTTCACTCAGAGAGAGAGAAAAGTTGCAGCTAAGCCCAGATAAAGAGCTTCTACTGTGGACCTGGCCTTAGTGTAGGTCAACACTGCAATGCTGGGGTCTGACAGCAGCTTATTAGATCTGTACCTTTAATCTAGGTAGGTCAGATCTAAGCAGGGAGGCGGTTACTGTTCACCCATCACCATGGGTTGGTCCTGTGAGCAATTACAGAGGGTTTCAGGCATGCTCGTATACCTCCCGTTGATGCTCTCTGCCACTGCTTCACTATCCTAGTGCCTGAGCTAGCCAGATCAAAGCTAGATCGTTTGTGTTTATACAGGCTGCAATCAGACCACATGATTGCAGTATAGACATAGCCTTTGAGTTGGTCAAAAAGACGGCTTTCAAGCTACGAGCCAGATCCTCACTTGGCATGGATCAGCGTTGTTCCATTAAGGTTTCCATTCAGGTTCACATTCAGTTCAGGCTTCCTGAGATGGAGTTCAGTGGAACTGCATCAATTACACTAGCCGAGCTCTGTCCCCAGTGTTTGGATTTTATGTAGTAAGGTGTTTCCTTGGGTGAGTGGGTAAAACACAGAAGCACCAGAAAACAGAGCACAGCCAATGAAAATAATGAAATCTGAATGACCTGCATCAATGGAGGCAATTTTTCTACCTCACTTCAAAGAGCTGTACAGCTAGAGGCTTTGCTTTTAAGACTTTGCCATTGTTCTGGCTGACAAGACATCCTTTTGTGCACAAAATTACATCAATAAGACCCTTTATTTCAAGCAAGGAATAAGAGGTTTGTGCAAGAGCACATTGATGTAATCCTTCCCCTTTGTTTCGTAAGTTACAACGGTTACAATGGAGCATGTTAGTAATGATTAATGTTACAATAAACCATAAGGTTCACACACTCCAGTCACAAATTAACAGGTGAGTTCAGACACTAAATTCATTGCTTCTAGCTAACAATAAGAAGGTGAGGGAGACAGTGGGAGTCACTATTGAACAGTAGCAATTTGGCATTTGGTTTTAGAAGATATTCCATGGCACACAAAGCCACAGAATATGTGGCCTGAGTGGAAGAAGCACTATTAAACACTGCGGCACAGATCCACAGCTGCAGAACTGTCCCTGAGAATGAAAAGAGCTCTTCCAAAAGATTGAAATCACTGTACTTCACTTCCATGAGGGAAGTTTCAAGCTCAAGATTATTTTAGAAGTCATGCAAATAGATTATACTTTGCTATTCACAAACCCTTCTGAAATCTAATGGCTGTGCCATATTTTACATCCATTCAGGACATACCAAGAAGCTAGATGGGACAGCAGATTCACAAGATGATTTGGGATTGACCAATAGCAAGGGAGGTCAATCACTGAATGGCTCTGCAACATCTTCCAAGAATATCATGATGTCTCCATGCTGCCTGCTGGTAGCCCACGAGATGTTATAGATAGGTTGCCACGTCTCAGCCATCTCTCTGAACGCTACCCCATGCTGCTCAGCTACACGGACACTAGTATTGCTAGTTCTGACTCTGAGCAAATCAGCAGTGACTACAGAGATCTGAGAGCTAGCTAGGATGAAGGGATTGGGGAGAAGGCTGTGTTCTCCTCCATCATGACAGATGAGGATGAGGCCCAAGCAGGGACTTGTGCATTCTGGAGATGAATACATGACTGCACAGATGGTGTCAAGAAAAGGGCTTTGCCTTCCTCAATTATGGGATGCTGCTCCCAAAAGAAGGTCTTCTGGGAAGAGATGGGGTCTACTTGACCAAGAAGGGGAAGAGCATCTTCATTCACTGACTGACCAACCTAGTGAAAAAGGCTTTAAACTAGGAATAAAGGGGACAGTGACAAAAACCCATAAGTGAGCATAAAAATAGGAGATCTGAGCAGAGGTCCAGATGTTATGAGGGACTTGGAAAATTACAATAGGGTCATACGAGCAACAAGAGGGAAATCAGCGAGGGAATCTGCTCAGCATTTTGGATGTCTATATACAAATGAAATGGGGTATTAACAGGGTGGACTGGAAGTATTAGCATAGCTAAATTATGACAACCAGCGTCACAGTGACTTAGTACGATAAAACAAGCAAGGAGTCCTGA
This sequence comes from Pelusios castaneus, assembly GCA_007922175.1. Lineage (NCBI taxonomy): Eukaryota > Metazoa > Chordata > Testudines > Pelomedusidae > Pelusios > Pelusios castaneus. Next base: position 4,973 of record VOCT01081129.1, read on the forward strand.
GGCTCTTTTAAAGACTAACAAATTTATTTATCATATGAACTTTCGTGGGAGAAAATCCCACTTTGTCAGAAGCTTGAAGATGGGGAATTTACAGAATGGGAGGAAAATAAATGCAGGGAAGTGTAAGTCATAATATCCCAAGAGTGTAAGATCCAATATCCCAGGAGTTCTCAAGCAAGAAACAGTAGAGAAGATCTTCAGATGGTATAACCAGAACAGTTCTATTGAAGTTGATGGAGCTACCTTGACTTACACCAGCTGTGGGTCTGTTTTATGCCCAGGAAAAGTTTTATGACACTGGAAAGAGGAAATTCCCAAAGTCCCAAAGGAACATTCAGCACTTGCTTCTAGTCTCTTCAAAATCTCCAAGACATTGTATTTTCACATCAGGACATTCTCATGCACTGAAAAGAGCTCAAGTAATTTTAAGAGGTTTTTAAAATTAGTTCTCAATTTTTTCTTCAGACTTAGACTTCTTGGTGCTAAATGCAGAGGTTGGGGATTTCTTAAGTAAAATAGGAGAAATTAGAATAATTTCAAACACTCCAAAACACTTTAGAAATAGCTTTTCTATTAAATATGTTGCATATACAGAATACCTGTTGGACAGGAGTGGTTTTGCTGGAACTTGTCTGGGTTAAACTTGATAACTGACTGGTGGCTTTGACTCTCATGATCCCCAATTCATGCTCACAAAGCTTTTGTAACATACCCTCACTATGGTACGGTAACATCATCATAGCATGTATCAGACATGGTCCACAAATAATTAAATAAATCAATTAGCCAATAGAGTAAGCAAGCATCCCTAGTCTAAAGCTACCTATCCTGTACTTCAGCTACTTTTGTAGTCTAGTGAACAGGGCATTGGACTGGATGGGACTTAGGAGACCCAAGTTCTGCTATTGGCCTGCTGGGTAACCATGAGTAACCTGTACCTGAGCCCCACCCCCCTTCTGTAAAATGGGGATAGTGACTCTAACCTTCTTTGTAAAGAACTTTGAAATCTACAAATGAAAAGTGCTATGTAAGAACAAGATATTATTATGAATTTATATGATGATGATGTTACTAGGCCTCCAATGGTCAGATGGTCTTTATGACCAAGAACCACAGGTCAGTCAATTAACTGAAAGAACATGAAAGTATGTTTCTTTACCATACACAGCAACAGGTTAGCTGTACTCAGTGCATCCTCAGCAATGACACAAACAATGGCAAAGAAAAGTAAACATCTCACACCAGCTATTATTCAGTTCCTAACACTGCAACCTAACCTTTATTTTGTGTGGTGCCTTCATACAAACTAATAAAATAATCAAATATGTATTTCAAACATATAATCAAATAAATGAGAGATCAAGAAACCTGGAGGCGTAAGCAAGAAAAAAATATTTTCATCTGTGATCTGAAATGGGATGGTGAGTTGATGAGTTGGAGATATTTTTATATGGCGACAAATGCATTATATTTATATAGCTATATACCATATGGCTGTCACTATAAACACACTGTAGTTAAATGGCTCTCTACATTGCTATGAATGCATTGTATTTATTTGGCTATATACTGGCTGCATTTGGCTATAAATGCATTATACTTTCTTTGAAAAAATACATCTCATATGTGGCTATAGAAACATTATATTTATATAGATCAAGAACATTGTTCTAGATGTCAACAGCTGCAGAAGAGACAGCTCGCACACAAGTAATGATCACATTCGCCTGTGTTTGTCTGGATGCCTACTCTAGACCAGTGGTTCTCAACCTTTTGCGAGTCGCAACACACTTTATGGCATATCGCGACCCTATAGGACACGCCAGCCCTCCTCCCTCAGGCCAAATCCAGCCATTGCTCCAGCTCTCCGTGACACACTTACCACAGTGTGCGACATAGTAAGGTGTCCCAACACAGTGGCTGAGAATCACAGCTCTAGACAGTACTTTTGAGTGAAGATAACCAATGCTTTGACTGAATTATAGTCATTCAAATAAGAACAGTTAGGAAGATTCCCTGTGCTTGATCACACATTCATGCAGAATCCAAACTAATCTTTAAAATGCTTAGACATCTTCTCACTGGAAGCAAAACAGCCACAGATTTCCTTAAGTGCCATAGGACTTCACACTTATTGTGACTACAAGCCCAAGTTGCTCAGCACGGACATTTTGGAGATTCACTGGCATACATGTGACAAGAATTTGGCTGACAGCTTTTAATGACTCAGCATAAGCAATTTCTCTCTAGGTCATGCAAGTACTGGATAAAACACAAGAGCAAATTCTTAAGCAAGCGCCTGCAACTTTTCCTTTGACAAAAGTGTATTCCTAAAACACCCCCATTCCTGGGTCTGTGCTCAACGGCACATGTGGACTAATGCAAACAGGCACATATGCATGAAAGCTGTGAATCACCCAGAAGAAACCACTGCAAAAATCTTTCATTTAAACTGCTTTTGGCAGGAGAAGAGAGCGTGTACATACTGGCCATTCCTTAGCTACTGGAGAGCCAATTTACATTAAGAAACTGTTTTCACTGTAAGAGTAGCTTTATGGAAAACACAATGGGCATGTGATAATTGCTAGAAGACTTAACTGCTATGTGTAGATGCCAATAAATCCAATCAAAGGGCAGTATGCTTGTTCCCCACTGAATGATTTTTGTGCAAAAGAGAGGTAAAAGAATCTGGTTTCTTTCTGCCTCAGGCTATCTAGCATGGCCCGAGATGATATTGAAGAGAGTTTGGTACTCGCAGTTACCTGTTGCTAATGTGTCAGAATTAGTAAAGAGGGCCGTGAATCGGTAGGGAAATGAATAGCACAATTCCAGCACATTTGATCTTTCATGAGATGTATACCAATAAATACACAACATATAAAAATTGGTGTCACAGGACTGATATGCCCTGTTATGGGGTCAGCTCCTGGATGTGGGGAAGGTGGAGAAAAGGCTGTGGGTTTATGATTGCTCTGCTGGGTTTGCTTCCAGGACGGCAGCAGGGCTGTTCCAGTTGCTGGGGCCACGCTTTCATCTGGGTAGTGCACACTAATGGCCAGAGTCAGGAACGCGGCCTCCTTTCTTAGGCAACACAGAGTAATGACCCAGAGTCCATGAAGCAGCCTCCTTTGTTGGGGCAGCATGGCCCAATGGCCAGAGTCAATAAAGCAGCCTCTTTCTTGGGGCAGGGTGGACTCAAGGTTGGTTGGAGTAGTAATGTGGTGCCTATCAGGGGCAGCACCCAGGGTAGGGTGGCTAAGTCCCACCCTGCTCCACTGAGCCCCTGCCCAGATCCTGCCAGTGTTAGGGATGCTTACCGCTGAGTCAGTAGGGTTCCACCCAAAACATGACAGTGACTCTGCTGTTAACCTTTTACACCCCTCAGCCTCTCTGGCTACTTCCCTCGCTGCTATCATTGGTGATGCTCCATGATCCTCCAGGGTGCCCAGAATCCTTCATCCAGGTGCCCTCTGATGGCTTGGACCTTCCTTGGCGCTTGCCTGGCAGCCTGGGCTTTGGCCAGGAGTCAGCATAGTTTGGTTCAGGCATCAGCTGCGGGCACCTAGTGAGAGCTAGCATCATGTTTCCTCTCTAAGCAGCTGTCTACCACAACTGAGCCCAGTCACTGCCTTTTATAGCCCCCTTCCCAGCTGAGCATGCCCAACAAAGGCAGGAGGTGTGGCCTCTTCAGCCTGCAACAAGTCCTTAACCCTTGTTTGACCAGTATGGGTCTGACACAACCCATCACATATGTCTTGGACTTTAATCACATTGAAATAAAGAGGTGGCCCTGGAGTAAAGAGATGACTCCATGATATTATGCATGTTGACTCTTACACTGTACAATGCTGGCTCTTTAGAAACCTATGTAACTGTCACTTGAATGGGATTGTGAGCTTTTAGTCTTCCCTCTCATTTCCAATTTACATCTGTGATGTAGGACAAGAATGCAAGGGACAGCTGGGAAAATGTCCTTCAAATGGAAGTCATCTCTCAGGCTTAATTTAGGATTTTTGGGACGTTGCAGCAACGAGTTCAGGTTTCATATAGTTCTGTTTCAGGTCTGAACCAGAAGCCAGAAACACTATTTTATAGCAAATGACTCAAGAGTTGACAAAATGCCATGGGTGAAATCCTGGCCCCATTGAAGCCAGTGGGCATTTGGTTTGTAACATACTATAGGTTTGCAAAGCCTTTGAGATTGCAGAGAGCAACTTGGTGAAAGTGATGTGTTGGTAGTAAATCAAGACAGACACAAAGGGGGTAATGCTTGTAAGATTCCTCACACAGCTCGGTCAGTGTACCTCATTCCCAACACCCACAAATAACAGCCTTGCTAGTTCATTCTTAGACGTTTCAAAGCCTTTGGTAAACATTCTGGACTGACGGGTCCAGATGGTCACGAACACCGCTAAGTAAATTTGAGCATGCTTTGCAGGAATGGAAGCAGAAGCAGCCGAGGGCGAGTCCTGAGTCATTCACATTGTCTTAACCTGTTAAGTTGGATCCTGCTGGGCTTGCCACCGTTGACGAGTGCGGCGGCAGCGGGTTCGGAACTCGGGAACGTGACCTCTGCTGCCAATCAGACAACACCGGGACACGCCGCCGAAATAGCAATGGGCGCGTTGGGGGGCCTGTTCTATGTATCTTTTGTTTTGTGGGTTATGGTGATGATTCAGCTTCATTGTGCTGGACATGGGCGGACACCCAAGGAACACCGAGGCCAACCACCTGTGTTACTGTAATGAGGAAAGCTGTGCTTAGGCTGGACATACCAGGTAAGATAACGCCCCAGACCAAGGCACCTGTTGTCGGGGGCAACAGCACGAGTGCATGGGGTATATAACTCGGCCTGGGACAGGGTCAAGTTGCAGTTCGTACACCAAACTCATGAAAGCCGCAGAGGAGCTACCTGGGGCGGACTGCCACTTACCCACACACACCAGGGGCAGTCTGTACACCAAACGCAGGAAAGCCGCAGAGGAGCTACCTGGGGCAGTCCATACGGCGTTCACCAGGAAAGCCACAGAGGAGCTACCTGGGGTAGTCCATACGGCGTTCACCAGGAAAGCCACAGAGGAGCTACCTGGGGCAGTCCATACGGCGTTCACCAGGAAAGCCACAGAGGAGCTACCTGGGGCAGTCCATACGGCGTTCACCAGGAAAGCTGCAGAGGAGCTACCTGGGGCGGACTGCCACTTACCACACACACACACCACAAGGGCCTTAGTCCCAGGACTAGCCAAGCCGGGGAGCTAGCTAGTCAGGGCCAATCGGGGCGTCTCGGGCCGCGGTTGTAAGCAGGAAGGCAACTCAGGCCTAACTGCTGCCCCTCGTTGGGGCACCTCGGGCCTGTCCATGCTTACACTGCGGAGCCCACCGCAAGAATAAACGCACCAGTTCATCCTTCTCCTATGTAACGTGTGACCTCCGTGTCCGCTGCGTTGCCTTACCACCTCTGGACACAACATGGACCTTAGTCTGAATGTCCTGTTTTAGATGGCAGCCTCTGCTTTTGAGTGAAGATAACCAATGCTTTGACTGAATTATAGTCATTCAAATAAGAACAGTTAGGAAGATTCCCTGTGCTTGATCACACATTCATGCAGAATCCAAACTAATCTTTAAAATGCTTAGACATCTTCTCACTGGAAGCAAAACAGCCACAGATTTCCTTAAGTGCCATAGGACTTCACACTTATTGTGACTACAAGCCCAAGTTGCTCAGCACGGACATTTTGGAGATTCACTGGCATACATGTGACAAGAATTTGGCTGACAGCTTTTAATGACTCAGCATAAGCAATTTCTCTCTAGGTCATCCAAGTACTGGATAAAACACAAGAGCAAATTCTTAAGCAAGCGCCTGCAACTTTTCCTTTGACAAAAGTGTATTCCTAAAACACCCCCATTCCTGGGTCTGTGCTCAACGGCACATGTGGACTAATGCAAACAGGCACATATGCATGAAAGCTGTGAATCACCCAGAAGAAACCACTGCAAAAATCTTTCATTTAAACTGCTTTTGGCAGGAGAAGAGAGCGTGTACATACTGGCCATTCCTTAGCTACTGGAGAGCCAATTTACATTAAGAAACTGTTTTCACTGTAAGAGTAGCTTTATGGAAAACACAATGGGCATGTGATAATTGCTAGAAGACTTAACTGCTATGTGTAGATGCCAATAAGTCCAATCAAAGGGCAGTATGCTTGTTCCCCACTGAATGATTTTTGTGCAAAAGAGGTAAAAGAATCTGGTTTCTTTCTGCCTCAGGCTATCTAGCATGGCCCGAGATGATATTGAAGAGAGTTTGGTACTCGCAGTTACCTGTTGCTAATGTGTCAGAATTAGTAAAGAGGACCGTGAATCGGTAGGGAAATGAATAGCACAATTCCAGCACATTTGATCTTTCATGAGATGTATACCAATAAATACACAACATATAAAAATTGGTGTCACAGGACTGATATGCCCTGTTATGGGGTCAGCTCCTGGATGTGGGGAAGGTGGAGAAAAGGCTGTGGGTTTATGATTGCTCTGCTGGGTTTGCTTCCAGGACGGCAGAAGGGCTGTTCCAGTTGCTGGGGCCACACTTTCATCTGGGTAGTGCACACTAATGGCCAGAGTCAGGAACGCGGCCTCCTTTCTTAGGCAACACAGAGTAATGACCCAGAGTCCATGAAGCAGCCTCCTTTGTTGGGGCAGCATGACCCAATGGCCAGAGTCAATAAAGCAGCCTCTTTCTTGGGGCAGGGTGGACTCAAGGTTGGTTGGAGTAGTAATGTGGTGCCTATCAGGGGCGGCACCCAGGGTAGGGTGGCTAAGTCCCACCCTGCTCCACTGAGCCCCTGCCCAGATCCTGCCAGTGTTAGGGATGCTTACCGCTGAGTCAGTAGGGTTCCACCCAAAACATGACAGTGACTCTGCTGTTAACCTTTTACACCCCTCAGCCTCTCTGGCTACTTCCCTCGCTGCTATCATTGGTGATGCTCCATGATCCTCCAGGGTGCCCAGAATCCTTCATCCAGGTGCCCTCTGATGGCTTGGACCTTCCTTGGCGCGTGCCTGGCAGCCTGGGCTTTGGCCAGGAGTCAGCATAGTTTGGTTCAGGCATCAGCTGCGGGCACCTAGTGAGAGCTAGCATCATGTTTCCTCTCTAAGCAGCTGTCTACCACAACTGAGCCCAGTCACTGCCTTTTATAGCCCCCCTTCCCAGCTGAGCATGCCCAACAAAGGCAGGAGGTGTGGCCTCTTCAGCCTGCAACAAGTCCTTAACCCTTGTTTGACCAGTATGGGTCTGACACAACCCATCACATATGTCTTGGACTTTAATCACATTGAAATAAAGAGGTGGCCCTGGAGTAAAGAGATGACTCCATGATATTATGCATGTTGACTCTTACACTGTACAATGCTGGCTCTTTAGAAACCTATGTAACTGTC
>VOCT01081156.1:0-50281 GCA_007922175.1 Pelusios castaneus
AATAAATCTGTTAGTCTTTAAAAGTGCCACAGGACTCTGTTGTCTTTCTACAATAGTTTCTACAATAGACTAACACGGCTACCCCTTTGGAATTTGACTCTCTAATGAATCTGTCTTCAGCTTGTTCCCTGCCCACAGAGGGTCTGTTCCTGTTGTCCTGGGAGCAGGGTTGAGTCCAGAGGACTAGACAGCAGTGCAGCTTGTGTGTGTAGAGAAGGTCTGAATAGAATCAACATAACAGGAAAGAACAAAAGTAAAGCCTCCCTGAGAGATCGTTGCATGTAGCACAACCTCGGTCTTTGTGCTTTCAGCCCCCCAGGAGCAAAGGCCACCAGTGCCAGAAAGAGCACTCAAAATCTCATATGGAACAGAAGGGAAACCAACCGCTTATGGCCCCACTTCCCAGGCAGTGGAGCTGGGATGGCCTGGGGTGGGGGGAAAGGAACATGTTGTACCCTGATGCAGTGGTCACCACTACATACAGCATCTAGAGGCGATGTATCGCAGGAGAAGGCACAGGGATCCCAAACACACAGTGCATGAGCTTCCTGTGCTGTGGGAGAAATATTATTCTCTCCACAATATGGAAAAGGAGCTACAGAGCGGGAGGTGGAGGGGGGGGCACACTCATCCAAGACCACCCCAGTGAGGTGGGAATGTAACTCAGCAGCCCTGCTAGCCATTCCACTGTTCCAAGCATTACCCCACATTACCCCTCCTTGACTTTTCATGCCTGACTTCTTCTGCAGATCCCCCGGCTTATCAGCAGATTGGGTGCTAAGAAGATTCACATAGACACTGCTGTGGATCAGGAGTCCTTGGACAGACTCCCTGAGGAAACTGGAGTAGAACAGGGGTTTGTTTAGACAAAGGTATCATGGTAATGCTGCTGAGGAGGGCAGCTCAGGCAAAGACAGCGGCACTGGAATATATTGTGTGTGTGTCAGAAAATTCTCTTGGTCCTGGTGAACAAGCGGGCTCCGGGGAAATCATCATGCAGAGCTGTCTGTGCATGAGCTAGCATACATGTTGCATGTCCATCTCAAGCTATAGCATGGGGAGACTGTTACAGAGAGTCCATAACTGCATATGGAAATCAAATAACTGGCTGGCTATTACTGCATGGCTGCAGTCAACTCTCATCTGCCAGGATGGCCCTGGGCTTCGTCTGTCCATATTCACCCCCCTCTAACTGCAGAAGGATCAATGCCGCGCTGTCAGGTTCCATCGACAAGGTTAACCCTTTGGCAAAGTTGCGCCATTCTTTCCCATGGCGATTCGCTAGATGGTGCTATTTCCTCTGTGTCAACACTGAGTCAGGGCCCCCCATGGTGCCAGGGATTCTAAGCTGCTGCTGGGGCTGCCTTTGAGAGGAGGCAGAAAACAGAGGTGCTGGACAGCTGCCATTTTTCATGCATTTGGTGTCAGGGGTGGGTGATGAAGATCATGTTCTCTGAGCACCCTAAGGCCCAGGTGATCAAACCTATGGGAGTTAGGTAGCTAAATACCTTTGAAGATCTGGGCTATGTCTTCTAAGTACCTTGGAGAGGTTCCCCAGCTAAATTAGAGCCCAACTTACAGGTGGGGTGTAAATTAGGGTTCCCAGGGTGTAGGTGAGTGAAGTAATCAGAGCTGACATAGCCCAACACACTGAGGAGGCAGGACAAAGTCTGTTTAAACAGGAGGAAATTGTCTTCAACTTAAAGCCTCCTGTAAACTGCTTTTCTTGCAACATTCCTCACTCCCTTCTGGTGCCGGAGGTGTGAGTCACACCAACGTATATTCCCTCTGACGGGGTTAGTCACTGAGCCCAAGTCAGAGGTGATGTGGAAAAAGGCTGTAAGTTACACATGGGTAAGTGGGTGGGATTCTAAGAAGAGGAAATCTCAGCTTGTGTAACACACCTCATCTCCCAGGACCCTCAGCACGGCCATCTTCCTTTAGAAGGGGTGCCACTATGTCTGGGGCTTTTCTTAAAGTCCCAGCTTCTGGATTCATGTGATTAGAGGAGACAGCTTGCATACATGAATGTTTTTAGTGTAGTTGCCAAGAAAAGCTTAAAAACAAGACCCGTGCAGCAAGTGTAGATTGGGCATCAGAGACCACTGTTATCCTCTGGGGAAATATCCCCCGAGATTCCCCTATTCCCTCCAGATGGCACAGGCTGTAGCTGCTAAGACCCAGCCAGACAAAGTCAGGCGACTCAGTAAAGTCTCCACAAAAGTGTGTCTGAATTAGCAGACAAGTGCCCAGGTACCCATTTATATACTAAGTGCCTAAGGAGGCGCTCACTCATGGCCGTGGGCATTTTGCCACTGACTTCAATAGGAAAGGGATTGGGCCAAAAGGGTGAAATTCTCACACACAGACTCAGGGGCGGCTCCCAAGCCTTTGGTGCCATGATTCCTCTTTGGGTTCTGGGATTTGAGTAGGCACAACCCGTCCTCAGCTAAAAGCCCCTCCCACAGCCTAAGGGGAGGACTTACTGGGTTTGCAACTCAACTAATTTCAAGGGAAAACAATGAGAAAACAGGAAGAAGTGTGAAGGTCAGAGGGCTAAACGGAAGGATCCTGAAGGTAACACTGAGCAGAGAACTCAGGATAGCACCTGCTGCTCCTCCAGAGTAGCTAAGGAGTCAGAGGACATGGCCCAGAGGAACTCAGTCTGGATATGTGGTCAGATGGAGGAATGGAAATAGACCCCACAGTCACAGAGCATCTCCTCAGTCAACATCCTCTCCCTGGTGTTGTAGATGGATACCTTGGCCAAGGTGAGGAGGAGGTCCTGCAACTTTGTAGGAAGAAATACATCCAGAACTTCAGGAGGAGGATGTGGAGGAGCCGGAGTAGGAGCTGCAGCCTGGCTCACTCCAGATATACATTTGCCAAGGTCTCCCTCATGCCACGAAAGGGACAGGTATCCAGACAAGGGGTGAACTGCGGCAGTACATGCCTGTGCTCACAGCTCCATGAAGGAGCCGCCAGCTAATAGTCCCGGTGGGCCGTGGAACCATGGCAAAGTACAGACTGGCCCGCTGGGGTTCCCTGCCCTCCACAAGTGATTAAAGATCCTGCCACTTGGGGTCAGGGTGAGACATGAGGCTGAGGAAGTGGAGAGTGTGGCACATGAGTATGTATAGATGTGCCTGTGGCGCGGTTCAGAAGTGCACCTGCTGCAGATGCTATAGCTGGCTTGGAGTTTGTGGAGGGGGCTTGTGGGGTAGGGGCCCAATAAGAAAGTCTGGGGGGCCCAGGGTGAGGGGCAGGTGAAGAGCGCCCTCTCACAGGACCTGCTCAAGGCAGGCCCGAGCAGTGGACAGTAAGGCTGCCCTCACCTCCTGGAGTACACACGAGGGGGTTCGAAGGATGGAGAGTCCCATGTGTCAGCTCAGTGCTTGGGGATCCACCCAGTCCCCCTGGTCATAGTCCAGGAGGTATCTGATTTTGGTGATGCCTGCCAGGACCAGCCTCTAATGCAGTATTTCTCAATCTTTAGTGGACCGAGGAACACCTAAATTTATTAATTACTTTATGCTGAACACCTGATGAAAACTTTCTCGAAAAAGCCGGTATATACCGGCTGTAATGTTTTTAATATCTGCATACTACGCATTCCTGCGAAAATGATTCAGGAAACCAAATTATATACAATGTTACAAATGATACATGCATTTATTTCTAAAAAAAATAGATACATAAGGATTATGCACACAACTTAAAAGTGAAAATGATGTTTCTCAAGTTTTAATGGGAATTTTGGGCCTGTATGTTCGAACAAAGTTCATCTATTCTTGGAGTGAAGTTTGTCAAAGCAAGTCTGACCACGGAAGTTATGTCCAAGTAATTCTGATCCTGGGGGTAAAAGCGGCAGGAAATTTAAAATGCCCCAGCTGCAGCAAAGGAGCAAGGTGGTGGCGTATGCTGATGTATGTCTGGAAGCTTTGCTGTGCTGGGAGCATTTTAAATCTCATAGGCATCTGTTGGCTCATGGAGTTGCCCCTTCTCCCTTAGCTGCCCTGCCCTCCAACAGGGACAGGTCAGGGTCAGTCACGGAACACTTTCACTATGTCAGTGGACCACCGGTGTTCCATGGAACATCAGTTGAGAAACACTGCTATAGTGTACCAGGATGGACTCCATCATCTGCACACTTAGGTGGGGATTGTGTAGGAGGGACTCTGTGAAGAGATTTGCCCCCTTTGCTGAGACCAGCCTCCAGGTCCAGAATCTCACAGAAGATGCCTCGGGTGGAAATAAAAGAGCTGCCGCTCATATTGGAGCTGGCAGAGGAAGGTGTGTGCCAGTGCGCTCCACATCAGACTACCTGCACTATAAGGGAGTATCTGCAAGGCCTTGAGGCAGAAGGTGTGGACAACAAAGTCCCTGCCCCCCCCTTCCTGCAGGAGAAGGCTCAGAACCACCCCCCAAAGATCCCCCAGGGCAGTCTTGGTCAAAAGAACTCCAGAATTGTTTTCTGGAGGTAGGCAAGGAACCTCGGATAATATACCATGGTGCTGGGCTGGTGCCAGAGCATGGAAAGGACTAGATGGTTGAGCACCAGTGCCCTGCCCTACAAGGAGAGCAATGCACCAGTCCTGTCCATCTCTGCAGCCGCTTAGGCACTCTGTCTTCTAACTCCTGCCAGTTCTTTGACAGAAAGCAATGGGCGATGGAAAGGTAAATGCCCAGTGAAAGCAGTGGACCCGCACTCCACTGGATGGCTCAAGGCACAGTTAGGAGGGAGCTCACCTATCACACAGCCCTGACAATCAGGCCAGAGCCTTTGACCCAGATGACTCAGCAGAGGAGGTTGTCAACTAGATGGCCAGGCAGGCCTCCAACCGCTTCAGGTCACCTGGGTTGTGGACCATGAGAAGCACATCATTGGCGTACGCTGACAGGACGACTCACAAGTCTGGCTCACGGAGCACCAACACCACCAGCCACTTGCGGAGGAGACAAAGGAAGGGCTCCATGGCCAGAGTGTACAGCGGGGCTGAAAACAGACAGCGCTGGTACACCATGCACTGGAAGCTGACTGGTTGAGTCAGGGTCCTGTTGAGCCTGATCAAGCACTCTGTAGAGGCGTACAGCACCTGGAGAAAACTCATGCTTTGGGACCCAAAGCCAAATGACCACAAGGTGCCCAGGAGACACCCATGGTCCATCCTGTTGAATGTCTTCTCCTGATTCAAGGACAGGAGGGTGAATGACTGAGCATCTCTGCACATCCAAACTCAAGGAGGTTTTGGACCAAATGAAGATTGTCAAAGATGGTACAGCTTGGGACAGTATAAGACTGGTCAAGCTCAGGATGGACTATGTCCACCAGCACAGAGCCCAGCCACAGCAAGACGGCCCTCACTATGATTTTATAGTCTGTGCTGAGGAACGAGGTGGAATGCCAGTTCCTGAGGTCACGGAGAGTCCCCTTCTTGGGCACCAAGGCAAGCACAGCCCACCTGCATGACAAGAGGAGCTTCCCACTCCCTGAAGACTCAGCTCAGATGGTGGTGAGGTTCAGGCCGAGGACATCCCAGAACATGCAATAACACTCCACAGTCAGCCTGCCCATGCCTGGAGATTTATTGATTGGCATGAGACGGGGGGGCTTCTGAGAGCTTGGCCAAAGTCAGAGGGAACTCCATCTGGTTCTGTTCGCCCAGGCAGACTGATAGCTTCCAGAGCACCCTGCAAGCACCGGATTCAGGGAGAAGTGTCTGGTGTAGAAGGTCCTGTCCCTCCCACACATGTCCACCAGATCCATGAGAGGAGTGCCATTTTCTGCCAAAAGGCAGGTGATGTGCTTCTTTTTCTCTTGGATGTAGAAGCAAGAACCACAGTCCAACTCCCACAGGAGTTGGATGCAGGATCAAATGAAGGCACCCAGAGCCCGAAGGTGTTCTAGCATCTGGAGCTCCTCCTGCTTCCTCCGGCATCCTCCACAGAGGGATGGATCCTCAGGGCTGGCAGCCAGATGTCTCTCCAGCTCTAAGACCTCCCATTCCAACTGCTCTACCGCCACATCCCTCTGCTGGATTTTGACATCATGATTATTCCAGCCATTAGGAATCAGCTGCATGTTAGACCTTGAGCCTGCACATTCCTCCAATCTCCTTGCAATACATGCACAGGACTGATACAAAGATGACTTCTCTCATGCACACCATGGCTCTTATCCTGAAACTGATACCCTCTATGGATTTGCATGGGGCAGCTGTCCATGTGCACACTAGCAGCTGCAGGACCAGGGCCTAGGCAGGAACTTCTTCACACCCACTTCACAGCTGCTCCCCCCAGCATGAGGGAACCAGGATAGTTCTGATGGAGTGAGGGACCTTCATCTGGCTCTGCCAGCATGGTTAAATTTCACCCAAAGAGCCATTACCATGTGCTTAGTGTGAGACTTAGGCCACCAACATTTAACTCTTGCACTACATCCTCAAGCATCTGACCCTATGACCCTAGTACCTGGTGTAGTTGACCTAGAAAGCTTAGAGAGGAAGGATGGTCCAGTGGTCAGGGCACTAGCTGGTAACTGGGGAGATGTGGGTTTAGATCTCTGTTCTGCTACAGACTTCCTACATGACCTTGAGCAAGTCACTTGGCTTCTCTGTGCCTCAGTTCCCCATCTGTGCAATGGGGATTAAGCAGCACTGCCCTGCTTCATGGGAGTAAAGCTTGTGCAGGGATGATATGAGAGTGGAGTACCTAAAATATCTTGATAGATTAGGTGGAATTAAACAAGCCACTGAGGTGTCTTTCTACATCAGTTTGACACTGGAAACTAACTAGTGCTGATGAAAACTTTCCCGGAGGCATAAAAATACCTTTGTAGCTATTCAATCATTTTATTTTATTGGACTTGTTTCTATTCCATCCTTTCATTTCCTCTAACTGCATCTCTTTAAAATCAACTCACCCCGGGAAACAACCACCACAACGCACAGGTCTTTGTTCACATCACATAGTTCGTATATAATACTAAAAACAGATGTTTCCTTCGTCCCTTCTGCTTGTTTATTGATGAGTTCTTACACAACAATCAACAAGACTGGATTTTTTCTTTCCCTAAAGAATCCGAGGTTAAACGTTTGGCCGAGGAAGCGTGCAGAGAGGATATAGATCTACGGGAGTTTCTGAAAAGAATCTCCCTGCCTTTGTTTGATTTTGTCAAAAGCAGCTTTTTACTTAACATCTGTGACATAACAGAAATTCTGTGGCTTCTTCACAGAGCAAATTAGTCCTTTGTTGCTGCTCATCTATATCATTTCTTTTGCTAAATGGGTTAAATAAAATAACTCACTTTTCATGATGCGCTTCCCGTTGAACAACTACAGAGGATTTCTTCACATTAAAGCTGTAAGGGATGGCAGGAGTCCTTAATTACATTTAACCCAAAGCAAACCGTGTAATGTCAGAAGGAGGGGTGAGGTGAGCTTGCCAACTGTAAAGACACTAGCTCTGTCCACGTAGCCAGGACTAGAGAAGAGACCACCCTCTGATTTTCATGGCTCAGTGGACACAGAGCTGCTTTAACACCAATGTCCAGAGCAATCCCTGGCCGCTCTCTGCAAAATTCAGTTTTTAAAAAGGAAAAGAACTCTTAAGTCAAGTCTACACCAGGAGTATTTTACCAGCACAGGAATACTGGAGGACTCAATATAAGCTCCTTTGGGCAGGGATCACCTGTTCTGTGTTTGTACAATGCCTAGCGCAATGGAGTACCAGGCCATGACTAGGGCACTTAGGTGCTGCCGTCATACAAATAATAAACACACAATCTTACACTACACGGGCAATGCACTTCTAGTGTGGATGCAGTTTATACTGGCAAAACTGCACGTTGCACAGATTAGTTTACTTCACCCCTCTCCCTGGAGCAAAAGCAGCTAAGCCAGTGAAAGCAGGGCGTCTACAAATCACATCTCATCAACTCCCTGACTGGCGCAACTAAGCCAGCACTGTCCTCCATACAGACCTGGCTTTATTGTCGCCTCTCCCTCGCAACCCTACTTCACCCCACTTTGTTTGGCCCATCCTGTCTGACACCTAGTCTGGGGGCTCTCCTGGGTAGGGTATGGATTTGTCCTGCATAGCAGGGCCGATCCTCAATTGGGTTTCCTAGGTGCTATCATAACCCCCCTTTTTTGTGACCTGGGTATGAGGGGGATCAGCAGTAGCACCCACCCACTTTGCTCCTTTAACTGAAGGTGTAGTGGCTCAAATGCTTTAGTTAAGGAGATCTTGAGTTTGTCACATGGGGAAAGTGTGCTGAGCATGGGAGAGGAGGAGGAACGTGGTGAGAAAGGTGGGTGTTGCTCCCTCAGTTTTGGTACAGACAGCAGAGGCAAATGATGAAATACAGGTAGGCCAGAGAGGAGCAGGGGAACTGAGGCATTGCATAGGCCAGGGGAAGAAAGCGCAGGTGTAGAGGAAGATGTGAGGCCTCTGTAAGAGTTTGGATTTGTGAGGGCAGGAACAGAGGTGAAATCTTTACATCATGTGGAGTTAATTGCCACAAGTCTGGGAAAAACACATTAGCGGCTCTGAGTGGCACAGGGAGAACCACACAGAGGAGTTTTGCAGAGCAGCAATTTTTACCAGCTGATATTACAATGCAGCATCATAGAGTTACAGGCACTCCCCGTCTGCATGAGCTAAGGGGTGAGAGGTTGGTTTATATCATGAATTATTTTCTCCATGTTTATTTCAAAGTATTTTCCTTCCTGCTATTAAAACAAGTGGCATTTATGCTCCAGCAGGAAGTAAAAGGGAAAATACACCCCTCAGCTATGGGGATTAATTGAAAATATCCCAGCTCCAGAATTCAGATACTGTGCCCTACCTGTTTCATAAACATTATTATGGTTGCACCTTATAGTGCCCAGCTGGCTTTGGGATCTCATACATGCGATAAGAGGCAGCCACTTCCCTGAACAGTTTCCAGTATAATACACAAGACAGCAAAGGATGGGAGAAAAAACAGGAGAAGCGAGGTGCTCACAGTCCTACAGTAGGCCAGTGGCAGAGACAGGCCCAGCTCTTTCAAATACCATTCCTGTGCTCTACGCACTGGACCATGCTGCCTTCTTAAAGCGTATTCCCACACCCCCACTGCTGGCTGCCACTTACAACGCTGCTCACATGTAAACTATGAAAATAAGCATCTCAAACAGAATAAAGCCTGGACCTGAACATTTGCTTCATTTGCACATCTCTTCTTCATCCAAGGGAACCACAGAATCGGGTTTGTCAGAGTTAGTTATTTATAGAAGGCCTTATAAATTTCACAAGTGAAACAAGTTGTTTGTAAGTATAACACACCTGCCATCCAAATAATGAGTTAGGTTTAATGATGAGCACATGAAAGGCACTATACTGAAGTCTACTCAGCTAACATATTAAATGATTCATATGGGAGCTCAGACACGTAAGAATAGCATCCAACCAGCAGTTAGGATATGAATTATAGGGCAGATTATTGGCTGGCTGCATTGATTTCAATGGAGTTGTACCGGAAGAGAATTTGGCCCAGGAAAAATAGCATGGATCCCAGTGTTCATTGCAAGCTATATGCCACAGAAGACTACTTGACCCAATGTTGCAATGCAGCCCCCTCTTGGGTAGAATATGGCAGCTGTTTAACAGCAGCAATAATAGCTAAGGACAGAAAGTGCAGTGTAATGTATCTATTTGAATTTATAGGGGAAATATAGGGAAATCAAATGTAATTATTCTAATTAATAATTGGTTGAGACATCACAGTTAATATCCTGATTGGAACTGCTTGAAAAATGAAAACCAATATATACTTATGGAACATTTTGAAAACTTCAAAATCATTAGCATTTATTTTTTCAGGGTTTTTCAGGTGAAATTTTTAATCCCATTTTTTCACTGACATTTTTTGTTCCTTGTTTTCCATTCCTGAGACATGAAACATTTTTGTAATGAGTTTTCTGGGCAGTTTAGTCCATGGTATGATTTAAAGGGGGGGCAGAGGGAAATGTGTGAAATCAGAATTTAAAAACAAATCAATTTTAAGCATTTCTTATTTCAAAGCCAGAAAACAGAGTTAAATGTTGCAGAAAAAAAGATAAAAATAATTTATTGATGAAAAATTACAATACTGAGAAAGGGCATTTTTTTAACCAAAATATATATTAAAAAAAGCATCACTGGACAAATTTTGATTTGCATTAACCCTCATTCTCTGAAGGAAAGGCTGCTACCCTCAGTGACCTGAAGTTTTTATATTCTTGTCATCACCATAGGATAGTATCTTTTGGGTTTTTTGACAAGTTCTAAGGGGGTAGCTGTGTTAGTCTAGTTCAGCAAAACAAACAAGGAACGATAAATAAATTTGTTAGTCTTTAAAAGTGCCACAGGACTCCTTGTTTATCTTGGTTTTACTTTTCCTACATTGGTGCCTTATATACCTTAGACTTCCTCAGGCCTGATTATTCATTGGTTCAACTTCACTGTAACTCTCTGGACTTGAATTGAATTGATTCTGATTTACACCCACATGTGGGAGGAAAATTAGGCCCAGAGAGCATGTTTCAGGGTGCATTTATTCAGATTACCTTAGTGCAGCAAGGAAATGCAGCCACTTCTGGGGTGAAACACAGCTGCACTGAGCTAGCTAATATTTTCAGACAAATTGGTGCAAAGGGATCTCTCAGATCCAGATGATGATCCTTTGATGGAAAGAACTACAGAAGTGTAAAGACTAAAGTATTATCAGGGCATGGGTCACCAGATGGCACTGTTGAAAACAGTCATAAGTTTTTTTTCTTAACATGAGTGTGATGGTCAGCACTCATGAGGAGAGCCCTCAAATGGTCAGGCCCTTTAAAATGCAGCTTGGGGAGTTGGTAAGGGATCTCCGGCCCTCCCACTCCACCAGCTTCCAAACCAGGGACCTGTTAGGGCTACCACAAGGGTCTGACCTCCCCTCCTCCCAGAGCACCTTAAGGCTGCCCTCCCTGGATCACTTCCTCCCACGCCTCAGTCACCCAAAGTTTGCAGGGTGTAGCAAGTAGATGTGTGTGCAGGGGGGGAGGGTTGCAGCTCACCAGTTGGTGCCTCTTCATGGCCAGGTATGGTATGGCAGTTCACTCACTTGGGCTGCTAGCTGGCTCCTCTTGGGAAACAGCCCTCCAGCCAGGTCAGGTGCAGGTCTCTCCTCTTCCAGGGAGCCCACAAACACAAAAAGGGAAATTAGAATAAATTGGCCAAATTAGTATATCTCTCCAAATATAACAGCAGCAGGGGCTCCCTTTCCTCAGGCAGCTGTTAATGGGAGAGACCTTCCCTGACCTTTTCACAGGAGCTATATGTAAAATGTCCTTTCTGTCCCTGGCTTGCACACAAATGAGTGCCTCTGCTCCCTTTTAACTCCCCCTCCAGCCTGTGCATCTCTCCCAGGTGTGGCAGGGCAGGGCTGGCTGAGCTGAGAGCATCTCCTTAGCCCTGCCCTGCCCAGCGTGGAGTTTATATACCCTTCAGAGAGAGCAAGGTTTTAGTTGTGGAAGAAATGCTGCATTGTTTTTAGTTTTGTGATGTAGATTCTTCGGGTAGAGTTGCTGCAAGTACAAGGAAATTTGCTCTCTCTCTAGAGACAATTCTTGAGGCAGAGCTGCTTCCTGGGAATTTAGCCTAAGTCCCCTGAGAGAGGGGGTTGCCTGCTTGCTGTTTGTAACACCTCTGTTCCAGGACTAGTATATGTGCTATAAACAAATAAGTTACACTAGGAACATACCAAGATTCCACATCATTGATTTTTCCAGCAGGAAGCCAACCAGCAAAGCCCCATGTCTGCTATATCATTTAGCCAAGACATGACATTATTAAGTCTATCTTTTTGCTCTTTGTTCGTACAGCCGCTAGCACAGTAAGGTCCTGGTTCACAGGCACTACAGTAATAAAAATAATAGTATAGCAGAACCTACCAACACCAGAGTTATGAATTGGCTTGTCAACCACACACCTCATTTGGAACCAGAAGTGCACAATTAGGCATCAAAGGGACAAAATAATAGCAAATACAGTACAGTACTGTAAACTACTAAAAAATAAAGGGAAAGCAGCATTTTTCCCCTGCCACCAGTGCTTATAGCCCATCTCTCCTGTGCCCGGAGCCACCAGCTACTCACCTGCCCTTTCTCCTAGACCAGATTCTGCTCTGTGACCACACGGCCTTGACTAGCTCAGTCCTATGGGCATTGTTCCATGATGTTTTGCTGGGTGGTACTTGTACCTCAGCAATGCCCATCTCCTCTCCAGGCCTCCTCTGAGGCAGGGAGCATAGATTCACTCATAGACTCTAAGGTCAGATGGGACCAATATGATCATCTAGTCTGACCTCCCGCACAATGCAGGCCACAAAACCTCACTCCAGGAATAAACCTCTAACCCATGACTGAGTTATTAAAGTCCTCAAATCATGATTTAAAGACTTTTAGGTACAGAGAATCGACCAGCAAGTGAGCCATGCCTCATGCTACAGAGGAAGGCAAAACCCCCCACAGCCTTTGCCAATCTGTCCTGAGGGAAAATCCCTTCCTGACTGCAATATGGTGATCAGTTAAATCCTGAGCATGTGGGCAAGACTCAGCAGCCAGACACCCAAGAAAGAATTCTCTAATAACTCAGAACTGCCCCCCTCCCACTCCATCTAATATCTTATCTTAGGCCACTGGCATATCCACCATCAGTAGTCATTGTCACCCCTATTTTACAGATGGGAAACTGAGACAGAGGGGGGTGAAATGACTTGCCTTAGATCACACAGGAAGGCTGGGGCACAGCAATGACTTGAGCCTGGGCCTCCCAATGCCTCAACCACTGGGTCTAATTGCTCCTTTAATCTGAGTCACCCCAGTGTAAACCTGGAGTCACATTACCCACTTCCACCGTGAGACTCTGGATTGGCACCGGTGTGACAACTCAGAACCCAGCTCTTGGAGCGTGACAGTCTCCAGCTGCACTGAGCCTGTCCTGGGCTGCTCCCAAATCAACCTGCAGAGACAAAACATGTTTCAGGAACGAGGCTTCTTCGTGCCTGAACTGGCAGAGTGCTACGCATTGCCCAGTCAATGGAGCACTCACCAGCCTCCAGGCCTAGAGCTGACCTTTCACGAGGTTCAGATTAAAAAGGATGAGGATCCAGGGTTTGGGTCCACCTTGATTTTTTAATGTAACATGAGAAGAGAAACATAAAGTCCCCTCTGGAGGATTTTAGCCCCATGGTGTATGATCTCCTATGCTAGATCCCTGCCAGCACTGTCGCCCTCATTTGTATCATGCAGTGCAAGTACTGTAGACTTGGAAAACGTCCATTTAATTGTATCTTGTGGGCAGAAAACTCCTTGCTTGATATATCTTAAAATCTAGACTGCGTCCCTACGACTCCTCTGAGCTCAGCAGCCATTCCAGACAGAAGTCAAGTCCTATTGATGTGAGGGGTAACTCAGAATTAAGGAAGTATCTCACCTTTTTGTGTTTTAAAAATTTCCATTTTTGTCTATTCAGTGAGATTATTATTAATATTCCAAGATGCTGGATGTTCTGCTGAAATCAAAGCCCATTGTACTGCGCATTGCACACACAACGAAATACAGCTGCTGGCCCCAAAAGCCTACAATCGAAATCATCTAGACCAGGGATCTCAAATGCAAATTACCATGAGGGCCACATGAGGAGTAGGATATTGGCCCGAGGGCTGTGTCACTGAAACCTTTTCATACAACGATACAAAAGTATAATAAAAAATGAAAAAAATGAAGAGTAATGTAGTATGCTTTTAAAAATTAATTTATAAACACACTGAAAATTTTACATTATAAATCAGTGGTTCCCAACATTTTTTGCTCAAGGGCCAAAAATATATTTTTAAAACCCTGAAGAGCCACCAGTTTATTTAATGAGAATGTAATTAATTGATTTTAATTAAAATTGCTTAATTAATTGAATTTGAATGAATTATAATTGAAATGAATTTTTTTGAACTTTTTTTTGAAAAAAAAAATAGGGCTGCATGCATACCCAAGCCTGGAGGGGAAGTGAGCGGCCACATGTCAGGACTAGGCAGGAGGTGGGCCAGGCATAGCCCCACACAGGGACATCATGGAGGTCCCCCAGCATGGAGTCCCAATGGGAACCCTCCATACACCCCTACACCTCTCCTCATAGAGCCCCTACACCTTAGCCCTGTCCTGGCCCTGGGTGCTGAGTCCACCCACTTCGGCCACCTGACCCACCGTGCTCCCCCACTGCTGCAGGTCAGGGCCCCAGTGAGTGGAGCGGCTCCTGTGTGGCGGTTGGCTCCTCCCTGGCAGTGGCTGCTGAAGCCCCCTCTGGTGAGGAAGAGGGCATGGCGTGGCCAGCTCAGCTCAGTTGGCGGCAGGACCCCAGATGGGAAGCAGGTGGCTGTAGCCCAGCTGCCAGATCCCAGTCAGCAGCAGTTCGAAAAGCTCCACGGGCCACTTTTGTCCCACGGGCCAGGGGTTGGGAACCCCTGAATTCCAGGGGTCCTTTCAGGCCACAGGAAGTAACTCGGCCCACAGGCTGATGTTTGAGACCCCTGATCTAGACAGACAATACTCAACTCCCAATACAGACAACTCCCAATAGGCAACACACCACCAACAGCCTACTGTCAAAATGAATCATTTTGGGTCAGTTCAACAAACCAAAATGAAACTTTTCAGTTTGGGAATATTGAACTGTTTCATTTCAATCAGAAATGCAAAAATGAAATGTTTTGCCATTTCAGACAGAAATGGTTTTCATTCCACAAAAACTGTCGATATTTCAGCTTTTCATCCCAAATCGGGAAAAAAAATGGAAATATCGGAACCTCCTGTAAGATGGAAAGTCCAATTTTTGCTCAACTTTTTTAAGCATAGAAGATACTGAGGTGCACTAGAGGGCTCACTAATTATTTAAAGGGATACAATGCAATTCCTATCACCAATTACAGGCTAACCTACTTTCCTTTCTCTTCCTATCAGTCTATGCAAAGTGGACATCAGAGGTATTTACCTCTGTGATGGAGCTCCTCTGGAATCGTGTCTGGCTCCCCTCTAGTCCCTGCTGATCAGGACTCTGCTGCGGTGGAGTCTGCCCCAGTCCAGCCCAGGTCTCCACGCTACCATGCAGCCAACTCCCAAATCCAGCTTCAGAGGGTCCGAACCCTGCTCCACCTGGAACTCCTCTGTTGAAGTCCTCCTCCCCAGGAGGATCCTGGGCAGTTCCTCCACAGGCCAAAGGCCCCACACCCCAACATTCAGTCAGAAGGGACTCTTGGCCGGTGTGGAAGTCAGATGGGTTTATTAGCACTCAGGTTCACAGCATAGAAAGTTGGCTATTCAATTAACTAGAAGTTACCACCCCAGACCCTCAGGAGGAGTGGGTCCATGCTCTGGGGATCATTTTTGTTAAATCCCCACCATAGCACTGCCCTTCTCTCCTTCGTTCACCTCAGTCCCCTCCCTTAGTCCCTTGTCCTTTTCCTGGGCTAGGACAACACTGCCCTTGGTCTTAACTGGTCACAACCTGTGTGACCGGTAGGGAGGGGAGGGGGTCCAGGTGGGTCTGCCTAAGAGCCCACCCGTCCTCCAGTGGTCCTTGCAATAATAACACACCTGGGTCCCATCACCAGAATACAGTAAGAGAAAGCACGGGAAACAGTACAACCCATGACATTCCAAGATAATTCCAGGAGTCTCCCCACTCCGTCACAGCCTCATAAATCACTGGAAAAGGGGATAGTGAGAGGAGGTACAGGAGAGGAGAGATTTAAAGACATGGTTTGGACAGTAGATGGTTATAGCTCTTGGGCAGCCAGCCTATCACTGTAGCTGACTGAGATGGGAAATGCAGATAACAAAGCAGAAACACACATTTATTTCCACCTTGCAATTACAAATAGGTGAGAAGAACCAAACCTTCAGATCTAAACTCCAGATCTACATCTAAATTTAATGGCCAAATGTAATGGGGCAGTTGCCACGCACTGGCCATTATACAGTTAATAAGGGCCAAGGAGCTGTAGCCAATGGGCTGTAAGGAGTTGGGAGCCAATCAGAGGGCAGGCTACCAGTATAAAGGGAGCAGTAGAAGGGGAAGCTGAAGTGAGGTTTTCTCTCTGCCTCCAGGAATCAGGACCCTGGAGAGCTCTGAGTAGGGCTTGCATTGGGACTCCTGAAGGAGCAAAAGGCTGCAGACTGCAGGAGTGGCTGGAGTAGTGGTCAGAGGGCAAGGAGCCAGGCGTGGACAGTGGCTGGACTCTGGAACAGTTAGGTTCTGTGTGTTCCTGGGGGCTATGTGAAAAGTGGTGCAGGGAAACAACAGTTGTCATACAGAGACTGGAGGGAGCCTGAAGGCCTCAAATGAGGCACTTGAAGTCCCTGGGCTGGGGACTGGAGAAGAGGGTGGGCCAAGGTACTTCCCAGCTCCCCTAGAGTGCCCAGGATGGCAGCGCAATGCTTGCTGGCCATTGACTGTTTTATTTAGTGGCCAGGGTACGAGGCAAGCTGGACTTTATACCGAAGTGGTGGACTTGGAAGGGCTTAGCTGGAGGGCTAAGGCCCATGAAGAGGACTTGGGACTGTAGTCCAGTGTGTGAGAGACAGAGCACCAACCACTTGAGCTAATCCCTAACAACACCACCAGGAGGTGCTCGTCAGGTGGGTCCAGCATTGTTACCCTGTCATACCAAATCACAACCTGAGATGCAAGCATTCCTGACGTCTGAAGTTTGAAACCTAGAATGCTCTCAAATTTCAGGGTATGTGTGACTTAGGTCACTTGGAGAGAGAAATTTTAACTGAGAACTTGGATCAGAGACTTAAGTGCAGAGCTGGGTTTTGGTCCCTGCCCATCTCTTTGTAATATATTTTATCAGAGACTCTTACCTCTGACAGAACAAACAAAAAACATTTCCTTTGCTCCTGATGTAACAGTCAAGTTTGTTGGGATTTCTAAAATATCTTGTTATCTGACTTACGACAATAAGTCAATATTTACTGCATTTGAAAATGCCAAAGCAGGAAAATGTGCTTTTAGCTTGACATCTATTTTATACCTTTTGAAAATGGTTTTATGAGCACACACCATGAAATTCATTAATTTTCAAAGAGCCCACATTCGAAACATCTGCCTTTGACAGATTGCTGAAGTATGAGTCAATCTTCATTGAAACATTCAGCGTAATGGGAGGCAGCTTTTAGTGTTTCCATTAAGCTTGAAATGAAAATATTTCACAAGCTCAGAAAAGTATCTGAACTTCTACAAAGCTAAAGTACAAATCTTCTACAAAGATTAAAAGTAGTTACCACATGAAATAAACATAAGACTTCAGTCTAAATTCTACACACTAACAAGATTTGAATGAGCAATATCTCACCCTTGGGGTACAAGTATTTTCTTAGATGCAGGTTGGGCACCTTCCCTTCCTGGGACTCGCCTCCCTCCTTTCAAAGTCCTTTTGCCAGCCAGATGACCCTTCAGGTGTTCAGTTGTATGGGAGTCACCCATTTTTTTATAGGCTGTTTCAACTTGTTAGAGCAGTCCATGCATGTGACATGGTGGCTGCTTCCCATTGGTCAAGCCAGCCCATTGAGAATGTGCATCCTACACTATAAACAATCCCTGGTAGTGGAATCTTTCCTTGATGGGACATGAGCAAGTCTGTCCACTTTATTGCTGTGCCTGAAAAGCAGGCTTAAGTGATTCCCACCTCACAATATGTTCTAGTCACATTTACAATGACACAGTATTCACATACTAGGGTAGCACAGGCAATCCAACAGGATAGTAATGTTTAGCAGATCAAGACTTTTAAAAACATTCCAGACCAGATATATGTTGTACAGAACATACCATCATTACAAGATCTTGGTTAATATGGAGTTCCCGAGGTTTTGTTCTCAGTGTCACAACCTGAATCCATGTTTGTTTTCATATTTACCCAGGGGTTGGACTGGATGACCCAAATCTTCTATGATTTTAAACCGCAGCTCAGTATTGGCCAGGGCTGCACTAGCATCCAGCACTGCAGCATATGGTAAACATCTATTCTAATGTATGGACTGACTTTGATTCACAGACTCGCCTTCAGGCCTCTGATCTTGCACCAGGCCCAAGTGCCCTGGGTGTTCTCTCCTACACATATCAACAAAAAGATCCATCAGATTTTCTCCAAATTACAAGCCACCCCCCAAAATGCAATTTATTTTCCCTAAAGCAACATCCAGTTCACTTTTTATTTTCAAGAATGTTGCTGACAGTGAACAACTGAGTAAACAGCACAAAATTCATTTTTATCAAGCCTTCATTTACATGAAAAGATTTTAGTCAAGCATTTTGCTGCAAGTTCTTTTTTAAAGAAAATGTCTTCAGTGTTATGAGTCAAAACCAGACTTGTTTTTATGGCTTAAAACCTGAATATAGCTTTATTGCTTGTCTATAGAGATCAGTTTAATAGTATTCCCTTTTTATTAGCTTATTTGTTTTCCCCCCACAGTGCTAAAAAAAATCCAACAAAATCAAACCAAAACAAAAATCTTCTTTGTGACCCTGAAATTTCAAAGAGTTATGGGGCCTGCCAGAAAATGATGTGTGTTGAATTTAGAATTCCCAGCATGTCTCTGACTACTTAGGATCCTATACTGATTACAGGCTGAATGAAGTTGGGCAGCTGTGCCCCAGAGGTTTATTGTTTACTAGCTTCTTTATATCTTAGGCTAGAGCTGAAGGGGTTTTAACAGAGGGTCAGACACTTTGTCCCGATTCCTTTAATGCAGAACCAAAAATCTAAGAGCTTGATTCTCATCTGTAGAAAAGACCCTACACACTACTCTAGGCCACCCATTTCTTTCATACCCACTTTAAGAGCCTGGATGCTTCAAGCCCCTGTGAACTGCCCTAGGGCTTTAGCATCAATGAGATCCAGGCGCTGTCTCTCCGGGAATGTTCATTGCAAGCTGGCATTATATACACCCATGGCTAGATTTATTCTGATCTCTTGTATTTTTTCTATATGTAAGACTGAGAGCCAGGGTCAGCCCTACAGGCAACATACTGGCTGGCCTTGTCTTTTTAAATTGCTGCCTTGTGATTTTTATGTCAGGATGGGATATTTTTGACCCTGCCGGGAGTGTAAGGAATAATTGAAAGCCCCATCTGTACTAATGACATCACGATCATATCCAAGGCTATGTCTACATTTAGAAAGCTAAGTCGACTGTAGTAAGTCGCCTTTATTAAGTCGAATTTAAGTTGACCATACCAAGTCGACGTAGAGAGGCTACACTAGACTCTTAAGTTGACTTGTGGACATTGGAGGGGTGCATTGTGGGAAGTGTGGCAGCGTGGCAGCAGAGAAGGTCTCCCATCCCCCGGCCACGCCCCAAAACAGGAAGTGGGCTCAGCCCCTTCTCATTGTACCTGGAACCTCTGACCCTGAGCAGGTCATGGATCTGCCTCTGTTTCTGTGCTTTGTCGGCCATCTAAGTGACATTTGCCAGCTAGGGGTAAGGCTTCTTTGGCTGTGGAACAGGCCTCTTCGGCGACATGACAGCACAGAGGAAGACGACAGCCTGCCCCCCGCCCAGCTGGCCCAGCAACCTGCCTCACTCACTGCACCGTGCTCCGTGTCTCGTCGCCTCTGGGCACAGGAGGCCTGCAGCGACTAGTGGGAGCGGATCGTCCTCACTACCTGGGACAACGACCTGTGGCTGCAGAGCTTTAGGATGAGCAAGCAGACGTTCCTCAAGCTTGTCCGTGAGCTCACCCCAGTTCTGCAGTGCATGGACACCCGATTCCGACCTGTCCTGCCCATAGACAAGCGAATGGCCATCGCCGTGTGGAAGCTGGCAACCCCGGACTCCGACTGCTCCATGGCCCAGCAATTTGGCATCGGGAAGGCCACCGCGGAGACCGCCCTCATACAGGTCTGCAGGGCAATCAACCAGGGTCCTGCTAGCCCACCTCTTCACCCCGGGCAACCTGCACAAACTCCTCGATGGCCTCGCCTGACTCAGCTTCCCCAACTGTGGAGGCATTGTGGACGCCACCCACATCCCCATCCAAACCTCAGAACACCGCGCCAGGGACTATGTCAATTGCCAGGGATACTACTATGTGGTCCCGCTGGCCGTCATGGACCACCGCGGAATCTTCCAGAACATCTATGTGGGCTGCCTGGGGAAGGCGCACGACTCACGGCTCCTGTGCAATTCCACCCTATATAAGGACATGTAGGCGGGCACCTTCTTCCCTGACCACACCATCACCATCTGGGACGAGCAGGTGCCAGTCCTGATCCTCAGGAATGCCACCTACCCCTTGCTCCCCTGGTTGATGACGCCATGCACAGGCCGCATGGATGCCAGCAGGGACCTCTTCAATCAGAGGCTCAACCGGTGCTGCATCATCGAGTGTGCCTTCGGCCATCTCAAGGCCACTGGAGGGCCCTCCTGACCCGCCTGCAGCTCAGCGACAGCAACCTCCCGGTGGTCATCAGTGCGTGCTGTTGCCTGCACAACCTCTACGAGCTGCAGGGGGGAAAGGTTCCCCCATGTCTGAGAAGCCGAGGACGAGTGGCTCGCTGTGCAGTACAAGCAGCCCGACGACACCCTGCCCCAGACGCAGCGGGGCCAGCGGCAAGCACAGCTCATCCGGGATGTGCTGAGGGCCCACTTCGACAGCGAGGAGCACTGAGGAGTGGGCCTGCTACCAGGCCCCATCACCTCCACCACCCGCCCATGCCTGCCCCCCCCCCCCACGGACCCATCTCCCCCCTGTCCCCACACCAATAAAAAAACACGACACTGTATAACAGGGTTCAGGGTGTTTATTCAGAGGGGAAAATGGGGGTTGGGAGCTGCAGGGGTTGGGAGGTTTGGGGGGAGCAAAGAGGGTCCGGGGGAGGGGCCGGTGCTAGTGGCCTCCGGAAGGCAGGTCCTGGGCTGCCTCTGGGGCGCAGGGTGGGGCCCTAAGAGAACAGGTGCTCCTTCAGGTGCTCCAGGGACTGGGTTTGCCACTCCATAAGGTCGAGCATGCGCTCAAGCAGCCTCTGCTCACCCCTCCGCAGCCCCTGCTCGACCCTCTGGTGGCCATCCTCCTGCTTCTGCTGGGCACTGGCCTCCCCCTGCTCCAGCACCACAGTCTCCTCCCCCGAACCCTCCTCCTGGTCATCCTCGAGGGAGGGGGGCTTGACCGAGTTGATGGTGTGGGCTGGCAGGCTGCGGCTCTCCTGGCCCAGACAGGCACCCAGCGGCTGGTGAGAAAAGCAACCCCTTCGAACTAAAGGACGAGGATTAACGTTCTAAGGGCATCGCTATTTTAATACTCTTGTTGGGGCCCAGTGCCATTTCTTGTTGTTCGTACAGGTCAATCATTTTTAAAATTAAAATGCTTCTATAAACTTAGCAAAATCACAATTTTTTATTTGCCTATATAGGGTGTAGCAGAGCGGGGCCTGTCCTTCCTTGTCAGTCTTGGAGGGAGGCCAGGCCCCCTTGTTGCGGCACCTGGGCAAGCTTTAGGCAGGAATGTAGCTATCGCTTGGGGGCCTGACTCAGGTAGCACATGGATGGTACATGGTAATGGGCCTGGCCCTCAGACAGGGCAAGCAAATAGGCAGTCTCTAGCCCTCAGGCAAACAGTTTGATTCCCCAGTGGAGGGCTGAGCTCAGCCAAGGATTCACCAGCAGGGGTGAGGCTGCCACCCCAGGGATGGGGTAGCCAGGGGGAAGGGCGATGCAGGCCCTCCCAATTCTCCCATGTCCCAGCTCAGGGGCCTAATAGTGGCGGCAGGGTGTTCTGCCACGGGGTCAGCAGGGCTCCAGCTGAAACACATTGACAGGTGCCTGTGTGAGCCAGCCAGACCAAGATCAGCTCCCCTTGGGCCCCTTCCTCCACTCCTGCGACCAAGGATTATCATTGCCTTCTTGGGGTATGCTGCAGCCCAAGCAACTCCTCAGTGACTGGGTTGTCAAACTGCTCAGGAGAGTCCTCAAAGCATCCAGAGTGTTTCCCAGGTTCCCCCTGCAGCCACGGCAGGAGACATCCTTCTCTTACAGTAGCTGTCTCTCTACTGAGCTGTTGGGCCTGCCCTGTATAGTTTCTCTCCTGCCCCTCTGCTTCTAGCATGGCAGGCATGGCTTCCCTGGCTCCACCCACCAGAGTTGAGTGGCAGTCCTTCCTTGACAGTCTGCGAGGGAGGCCATGCCCTCTCACTACATATGCATGAATAAATACAGATTTACAGATTCTAGCATGCAAATATATTGTCTTTTGTGCTAAGGATAAATCATGCATTCAACTCATGCATCAAAGTTATGAAATGGGCTACACATGTAATATAAAAAAAGTGGGGGCACAGAAGACATTCTTTGCCTGGGGGCACCGTGGCCCTAAGGCCAGCCCTGCCCACCTGCAAGTGGCCTCCTTGCTTTGGAGTGGAGCACACGAGACCACGGAGCGGAGAACACGAGACCACACCCTTCAGTACATTTTGTAAGCAGACATGGGAGCTTTTCTGCAGCTCTTCCTTCCCTTTGAACCTTCTGCAAGAGGATTTTCCCAGCCTGTTTGACACAGCTCAGCTCTCCTGAGGTAGTATGGAGTAGTGGCTAGAGCTGTGGACTGGAGACTCTGAAAACCTGGGTTTGGCTCTCAGATGTCCTGCTGGCTGACCGTAGGCAAGTCACGGCACTTCTCTGCACCTCAGTTTCCCCAGCTCTGTAAAATGGGAATAATGATACTGCCCTCCTCTGTAAAGTGCTTTGAGATCTATAGACAAAAAGTGCTGGTTAAGAGCTAAACACTTTTAATTCTTAGTTTTCTGACGGCACATATGGGGCTTCCCTGTGCTGTGGCTGCACAATGTGTAAGTCCTTATTATAAGCAGTTTGGTTTATTTTGCTACGAAAACAGTTTTGTTTTCTGGGAAGTGTGCATTTAACACACTAGTTAACACACTGCTCCAGGCAGCCATTATGTGCTGAGGTCAGTGCAGACTATCCCAGAAGAAACACCCGCCGTGTTCCCTCCCTATAGACTCTGCTTTTGTTCTTGCTCCTTATATTGTTTCTCACTGTGCTGCAAAGGGGCCTCACAGCCCTGAGGGAAACCCCTTGGCACATAACTGTGTTGCTGCTGCGGAAGCCTCTGGAGAAAGCGCAGATGGGAGAGTGAATTGGGGGGGACGGGGGTGGAGTGGTGGGGTGGACTAGAGCAGAGGTGGCTGCAGGAGGGGGCACGACCAGGGTAGACAGCAGTGACCCCACTGGCTGCAGATACATGAGTGGATTTGGATCCTGCTTCAGGCAATAGGGAGCAGTGAGGAACACCACCACACCACAATCTCCACTGGAGTCAGTGAGAGTCCACAGGGGTGTCAAAGCCACAAGAGTACAGCTGTGTCACTTGCCCAGCATGCAGCACCCATCAGAGCCCAACTTTCTGGGCTTCCTGGAGCTGAATGGGGAATACACAAGCCCATGTGTCTTCAGTGGGCTCAGGAACCCATTGAGCCAGTCAGCAGATGGAGAAGCAGAGGAATTAACAAGCAGTGAGTCAGAGGCTGATCAGTGTCTGCCCAGACCAAATGAGGCATCGAACAATGTGGAGGAAAGAAAGAAATTCAGTAGTTTGTAGTGCAAAAAGGGGGAGCAACCTGCTAGGAAAGTGACTGTGAAGGAGCTGGAGACACAGTGTCCCAGACCTCTGCAGCTGCCTCAGACAAAGCCAAGACATTGCCAGGAAGAGGACAAAGTGAACCACCCATGTGGTTCAGTGGGTACAGGAGGGACAGGCAAATGGGATCAGAAAGAACAGGAAACCTAAACTGTGTGTAGTCCCTGTAGGTGTAAAATCAACTGAGCTCCAGGGGAAGCTTGTGCATGATTCTGAACACTGCAATTCCATATCCAGCTCCGTGCTACACCCTGATTCTTCATTGCCCTACCAGTCAGAATGGTTGAATGTTGTACTTTCCACTGGTGTCAATGGCACAGGGCAGTGAGGAATTGTTGAGGTCAGCCTGACCAGAAATTCTGAAACATGTCAGGTCCCATTCAGGATATTTAGCATAGCAGTTATATCCACAGACTATGTGTCAGATTTCCAAAGGGGTCTGCACCTCTACTGGAAATGTTTTTAGGAATCTGCAAATGAAGAAAGGTTGAAACCCACTGCCCTAGGGAGTCCCTTTAGCTCCTTGCTGCCATTCAAACTCACAGACATGGCCTGATTTTTCCATCTCTTTCTAACTCTTCTAACCCAGCCAGGTGCTGTCAGCAACAAAAACAATGGAGTTCAATTTTCTGGGGGTTTCCTTAAAGACTTAACAAACATCAGCTTGAGCCCCTACCCAGAAACCTGGGTACCATATACTGCACCCTGCTAACCCCAAATTCTTCCTCACTCACTGGTACCAAGTCCAAGGGTGGCAAGAAAGAGAACTTTATTGGCAGTGGGAAGGGGAAGTAAGACAGAATGATTTTGATAAAACCAGCAATTAACTGATTCCATGCAGTAAAAATCACACCCTCAACAGCACCAACCTCAATTCTCCTATGGCCATCAAGTGGCTGATGGGTTCATGTTGTCCCTCCCTGCTCACACAATGCTGTCCTGTGTTGAAAGAATGCAAGGTTTCCAACAGCCCTTTGTTTCCTGGGCTGCTCTGGGGTGTCTGTCTAATCCAACACACTTGATACCACTCTGGTCAGGGTGACAAGGCATGTTCCATGCCAACATCTTGTCCCAGTATTTCTCAGCCAGGCCAATTGCATTTTATAGCTCCCCCTTCCCCTACCCCAAAACTTAACTGAATTTTAGCCCAAACACTCCAAATGTCACAAAATTAAAATGCAAACAAGGCCCTGCCCATTCAACCAATGCCCCAGCTGACCAACAGGTGCCAGCAGAATGCTCTCTAGATGGTAGGGCCCAGCCCATCCTTAAGCAATCTGGGCCACTTGTATACTCTCTCACCAACAGCTGATAACACTGAGCTCTCTTCTTTTTCTGACTTCAAGCCATAGGACGTACCCCTCCAACAGCTGGAGAAAGGGTTAAACCTAGGAACTATCTCAGGGCCTTGGAGATGGGATCCTGGACAGTTCAATGGGTAATTTCCCAAACTCCTCCCCCCCCAGCACCAGTCCTACACCAGGGTTTTGCAACAGGGTGATCGTGCCAGCTACATGTACTCAGCTTTCTAAAGGGATGAGTGTCAACTTCCACAGTCCCCCCAGCCACCAGATGGCGGAAACGATTCAAAAGCTGAACTGGTCTCACAGGCACAATGCAACAGTAGATCCTTTACATTTGCTGCTAGGACCACAGGCTTCTAGTGTCTGTCTGCATTCAAACAGTGGTCCTCAGTATTTTCCAAGCTAGACCCTCTTTTCCATACCAGGACTCCCTCCCATCAACCTGGGATCCCCTTCCCATAAAGCAACACAGGGATGGCAGGGTGATCATGCCCCCAGCCATCTGTTTGCAACCCCCAGGTGGAGAAAAACCCCTCTGCATTAAAGCACCAGGGACGAATGGGTTCTCACCAGAGAAAGGCCACCAATGTGTGGTTCTGGAGGCTTGATGCCACTGCATCAGGAAATGGGTTACAGCAAAGTTGCTTGGTTACCGAATCTCCCAGCATTTGAGGAAAAATAACCCAGAACCCAGCGCAGAAACAAGCTCTGTTCACATCCAAAAGAGCACACAGCCTGGCAGCTAATCCCACAGGGACATTGTAACAAGCAGGACCAACAGGACTGGGATAAACCAATTACTGGGGCCATGATTTAAATAGCCCAGGTGTGCAAGACTGGGCCACCCCCAAGAACTCTTTCAGCTGGCAACCAAGAGAGGGTTGGAAATGTTGGGCCCAAAGCCGGGGTGCATCCCTGACAGGACCAATTATCAGACCTCCCCCAGTTAAAATCTTCCAGATTTGTATTTCACACACAATTGTGAAATGTCTAGAAATTCTGCATAGCCAGCCAAAAAAATGGTGGCTGTGCACAAATGCTCCAAACCAAACCCTTTTGTGTGTGTGTGTGTTTGTCTCTCTGTCTGTATGTCTTTTATTTTTAAGAATAAATAAAACACACTGACCTGCAGGTGGGCCTTCAACCTGCCACCATAGCTTCCCAGAGTTATCATTGCATATGGTATGGAGGGGTCCAATTCTGTACAGCTTGAAATGGGCCGACATGTGCTTCTTGTACTGGCAGCCCCTTGCTGGCCACGCTAGGCATGGCTCAGCCCTGATACACGCCTGGCTGTGTTCCTTTCTTGGCTCCCACACGATGAAAAGAGTACCACCGCTCACTGCTCCGAGGGAGCCTTCCTGAGCATTTTCAAATGAATGGCTGCTGCAATAAGGAGCAGGCAAATGTTTTCATTTCCCTTAACTGGATAATTCCCAAGGGCATTATAATCTGCTCCGGCCCTTAATTGCAGCTCCGCTCACAATATAAAATGCACTCCAAATGTCATGGATACATAGTAGATAAGGGACAATGAATATTTATGGACACAAATACTGGGAGATGCTCCTAAAAAACAAACCCTAGCAGGTTTAATTGGAAAACGCTTCAATAATGTGAATGTTTCACTGTCTTAGTGGCTCACTCGGAAATGTCACATTAAATCGCCAGGCCTCAGGATGACCCTCCTTTGTTCATTCAGAAGGCTCCAGGTCTCTCGGGTGTCAGAAATCATTAACCCTTCTGCTGCTGCTATGGGAACAGAAATAAGATGAGCAATGAGGCAGCCCTGCCAGGGGTTGGCAGGAGGACTCCCTGGAGGTCCCCATGATGTTCATTATAGACCTGGTCCAAAGGCCATTGAATCAGAGTTTTTGATAAAGGAATGTTTGGGTCTGAAGGGAGCTACTTACTTCGTAGTCAAAGGGACTTGAGAGGTGTGCGGAGTGTGTGTTGTTATAGCTACCACACAATACATAGCCATAGTCACAACTGTTCCGGTGTCTCTAGTTGTTTACAACCTTGTAAGGGGCAGGGAATATGGCCACCCTCTGAGATGGACAGCAAGGGCGGGCCAATCTCCTGCAAGGGGGTGGAAGCTGGGCCTCCAATCCCGGGAGACAGGAAGCAGGGGGGGCGGAGCCCAAAAGGTCAGTATAAGAGGGCAACCCTCTCCTGCAGTCAGGGCCCCACCAGCACTGGGGCAGCACTGTGCTGGGGCCAGATGCCCCGCCAGGCTTCCAAAGAGACTTGGCCCCAACTTCCTACTGCTTGGGACCCAGGGGACTGCCCCGAGTGGCCAGCACCAAGCCGGTCTGAGGAGATGCCAACCCCCTGGGACCTGACGGAGCAACCCTCCACGGGAGAGCCAGGCAACCAACCCCCTGACCCAGAGCCCTGGGATTCAGAGTCGCCGGACGACCCCTGTGACCTGGAGGAGCTGCCCTCTGCAGAGGACCTGGATGGGACGCTGCCAGCCTTACCACCTCCAGATGAAGCTGATGGGTTCGGGAACTTTCCAACGGCCAAATACCCAGGTGTCCCATAGTAGACTCGAACCAGGTACCCCAGGGGAAAGGGAGAGGGGAGAACCACCGGGTCCAGTGGTCACTTGGCGGCTTTTGGGAATGGTGGGCCTGGGGCAGCGTGTTGAGGTGGGAGCCCCGCTGCCCCACACCAGGGATACCCCGGTGCCACCCAGAATGTTGGAACCATCCTGCTATAGCCACTGAGGTTTGTTAGTGGTGCTTCTTCCTCCTGTGCGCCGCCCCCCATAACCCACCCTGACTGTGAGACTGACTCTCAGGATATGTACACACGATCAGATTAAAGCACAACATGGCAATCGCGCTATAAAAAACATGTGACCTTTATTGTGAGAGAGCACGTACACACGTAGCTCCTTGCAACGCAACAGAATTCTTTGCAATATCGTGGTGTAGCGCAATGAATTCTGGGCACCTATCCACAGTTCAATTTTCCCTCAATCGGCGCTTAGAATCCTGGGATGAAGGAAAGGAATGCAAAGCGCCATGGGTAAACTCCCATTTTCCCGTGGTGCCCTGTGTTCCCCTTGCGTCGTCCTCATTGCCAATAGCAACTCGCGCCTATTTTCAACAGTGCAGTGATGCACTACTTGCGAGCAATCACAACTGCGACAGCATGGATCCTGCTCTGATCTCCACTGTCGCCTTCAGCATTCTAAATACATCTCGGCTGGTTGCTCAGTACACAATGAGCTCCGAGTCAGATGAGGACGCCGAGGAGCGGGGGCTGATCGATGCCCTGCAGAGAAACAGCACCACATTGCTCAGCTCCTTCACCGATCATCTGCACACGGTGCAACGCCGTTTCTGGTCACGAGAGACGAGCACCGAGTGGTGGGATCGCATTGTTATGCAGCTGTGGGATGACGAGCAGTGGGTACAGAACTTTTGAATGCAGAAAGCAACCTTTCTGGAACTGTGTTCAGAGTTAGCCCCTGCCCTGCGACGTAAAGACACCAATATGAGGTTGGCCCTAACCGTGGAGAAGCGTGTTGCGATTGCAGTCTGGAAGATGGCGACTCCCGACTGCTACCGGTCGGTTGCAAACCAGTTTGGAGTCGGGAGGTCCACAGTCGGATTAGCCCTCTCACAAGTGTGCCGAGCCATCAATCGCGTTCTGCTACGGAGGACGGTGACGTTGGGCAATGTTCGTGAGACTGTGGACGGCTTTGCTGCCATGGGATTCCCTAACTGTGGGGGAGCCATAGATGGCACACATATCCCGATTTTGGCTCCAGACCATCTCGTGACCGAGTACATAAACAGGAAGGGCTACTTCTCCATGGTGCTGCAAGCACTTGTGGATCACAAGGGGCGTTTTACGGACATCAATGCTGGGTGGTCGGGAAAGGTGCATGATGCCCGCATTTTCAGAAACACTGGACTGTACCGGAAGCTGCAAGGGGGTACCTTCTTCTCTGATCAAAAAATTACTGTGAGGGATGTGGAGATGCCCATAGTCATCCTTGGAGACCCAGCATACCCACTGATGCCATGGCTCATGAAGCCGTACTCTGGGAACCTGGATCGCAGCAAGGAGCGGTTCAATTACTGATTGAGCCGCTGCAGAATGACTGTGGAGTGTGCCTTCGGCTGCTTAAAAGGGCGCTGGCGCTGTTTGTATGGGAGGCTGGACTTGGACGAGGACAACATCCCTGCTGTAATTGCGGCATGCTGTGTGCTTCATAACATTTGTGAAAATAGGGGAGAAAAGTTTTCCCCGGGGTGGGCTATGGAGGCACAGCACCTCGAGGCAGCATACGAACAGCCAGCCACTAGGAGTATTAGGGGGGCCCAATGAGGAGCTGCTTGCATAAGGGAGGCACTCAGGGAGCATTTCAATGATGCCTTCCCGTAGTTCACTTCAAGGACGCATCAAGTGCACCTTATGAGATTTTCACTGTGTACAAATAAAGCCACTCTTCTAATTTTTTGTTACTGTTTTTATTAAAATATAAAAGAGGGGTGGTGGTGGTTGGGGAGTTTTGGAGGGGTTACAGGTGGGTGTAGCTGCGGGTCTCTAAAAAGTAGCTCTGTGAGGGACTGGATGTTGCAGTATACCAGGGGGACGGGTGGCCTTCAAATAAATGCTTTGAAGGACTACAGGGTGTGGGAGGCAGACATGGCTGAAGTCTCTGGAGTGGAGCCCGTGCATTAATCGCCTGGGTCTGCAAAGCAATCATGCTCTTGAGCAGTTCTGTTTGCTCCTTCATCACGCTTATCAGTTCGTCCCTGTGTTTCTGCCTCCTCTGTTGGGATTCCTTCTCTCCAGGCTTGATTCTCCTTCACGGATGCCTCTGTTGTTTTCATCAGCTCCTGAAACATATCCTCCCTGTTTCTTCGAGCACGCCGCCGAATGTTTCTCATGCGGTCAGCTGGGGTAGACACTGGCCTTGTGAAGGTCGAATCTAATAAAAAAAGGAATAGTAAAGCTATTGTTCACACATAGCTTAGATAACCAATGTAACCTTCCAGTAGCACATTCCACTGGAAGGTGCAGGGCAGTCAACATCCTATGCTTTGCTGAAGCGGACAAGGTACGTCCTAATAGAAACCTTACTGGGGGCTAACATTCTGCACAGGGCACACAGATGGAACCCGATATCTCTCTCCTCAGAGTGCCCCTGCCTGCTAGAATACACATCCTACACGCCACCGGATGCCAGCCGGGACCGTATGCTGCTGCCTTGTGTGCTGCCATGGTTCCCAGTGCTGTGCTTTGCAGCTGGCGAGGCCGAGTATCCTTATACGGGAGCGTAGACACATACGCTATCCCATCTAACCTGAGTAGGAGGCTCTGGCGGTACATCGAGGAAACCTTTACTGACCTAAATACAGATGATTTTTTGACAATCACTGCTTGTGTTGATGCACTTCTAATAAATGCATAGTAAAGAGCGTGCACAGCGGGGACCGAGACAGCAAGCACCCCTGCCCCGGACAATGATTTTTTAGCAGGAGCCATAGCTGCACAAAAGAGAAACTTACCTGAACCCCCCTCTGCCGCCTCAGAGGACACGCTGCAATTCATGTCTTGGGTGGACGTCTCAGCGGGGGTGCAGAAGAGCTCCTGGCTACACGCTATTGCGCTCTCCTCCAGGTCATCCTCCATCTCCTCCTCCTCATCGATCACGTCCTCATCCTATTCGGCTCTGGCATTCAGTGGATGAGGGGGGGCCGATGTGTCCACAGGACTCTTTGCAGTGGTTGTGGGGTCCCCACTGAGGATGGCTTCGATCTCCTTGTAATACCTGCATGTAGCAGGCGCTGATCCTGAACGGTGGTTTGCCTCCTTCTCTCGGTGATAGGTTATTCTTAGCTCCTTCACCTTTGATCTGCACTGCACAGTGTCTCTATCATAACCTCTCTCTGACATGGCCCAAGAAATTATGCCATATGTGTCGAAATTTCGCCTGCTGCCGCATAGCTGCGCCTGCACAGCAGACTCTCCCCAGATGCTGATCAGGTCCAGCACCTCTGCCGTGCTCCAAATGGGTGCGCGTCTTCCACAATGGGCCGCCATTGCTAGTGAAGATCAGAGCTGCACTCCACTCCACGAGGAAGCGAACAGGAAGTGAAACAGAGGAGAAATTCGAAAATCCCGGGAATTGAAACAGGGCGGGGACTGACTGTTTTGTCATGGCCACAGAGCAGGTCGGGGGAAGACCAGAAAGGATGACTTTGGAATGCTGGGACACTTCTGGAGGTCAATCATTGTGCGGTAAGTATACACACGAGTCGAAAGGTGCAACAGCTGTTCCGCGTTAACTGCTACCACCCTCGTCGAGGTGGTTTTTGTATTGCGCTACAATTGGGCTGTTGACGCGCAAGAGCCCTATTGCACGTGTGTACGCTGTTGCTGTTATCGCGCGGTAATGACTGTTAATGCGCGATAAAGTAATCATGTGTACATGGCCTCAGAGACTGCTGCCTGCCCCGCCCTGCCTGAGGGCCAGGAGGCCTGTTATATATTGAGAGACTCACCCTCCCCAGGGCTAGAGACTGCTGCCTGCCCCGCCCTGCCTGAGGGCCGGGGGCGAAGCGGTCACATTTCGTGCCTTCTCTGAGGACTGGGACACCCTCCTTGAAGAAATGGGGGCCTCCTCACTGAGGTGTCTCGTGTCACCATGGACCTGGACAAGTTCATCAAGTGGTGGACAGAAGCCCAGCAGCAGCAACAGGCTGCACACCTTCAGCAACAACAACTGGTACAAAGCCTGGGAGCCCAGCAACAACGGCTCATCCGGGATCTGGGGCTCAGCAGCGCCAATACCTCCAGCAGGGGCCAGCACAGCTGCTAGCCTCCAGCAGTCAGACAGTCAGTGGAGCCATGGGGGCCCTCAGTACCCCGCTACCCTGCCCCTCACGAAGCTGGGACAGGGCGACGATCCTGGCGTTTCTAACCACCTTTGAACGGGTAGCCTCAGCAGCGGGCTGGGACCCCATGCAATGGGCCACCCTGTTAGCTCCGTATCTAACCGGTGTGGCCCAGGCCACCTATCGGGCCTTGACGGAGGAACAGGCCCGGGATTATAAGGAGGTGAAGGCTGCAATACTGGACACCCTAGATATCTGCCCGGAGACCTTCTGTCGGTGATTCCGTGCCAAGACCCCTCTAGGGTCTCGGCCACGGGCCGTGGCCTAAGAACTGAAAGACATGGGCTGGTGAAGGTTACTGCTGACCAGAGCACGGCAACAGAGGTAGCAGAGTGGGTCGTGACCGAGCACGGCAGCAGAGGTGGCTGAGCAGGTCGTGACTGAGCACGGCAGCAGAGGTGGCTGAGCGGGTCGTGACAGAGCACGGCAGCAGAGGTGGCTGAACGGGTCGTGACCGAGCAGTTCCTTCACATTCTGCCCCCAAGGGTCGGACATGGGTCATGCGACATTGTCCGTCCACCTTGAATGATGACGTACGCCTCATGGAAGATTTCCTGGCAGCGGAGACTTCGTCACCCGCAGGGGTTCCAGGGGGAAGCCTTCATCCTCCATCTCTGAACCAGGAGTTGCGAACGCCCCACGCCAACCTGGCCAACCGACAGGCTGCGGCATGGCCGCCCCGACCCCCTCCCACACCCGCATCGCCCACACCAGCAGAGAAGTCCCCAGGACCCTGGGCTGGTCCGGCTAAATGCCAAGGACCCACGGCTGGGATCCACACGATAGAACCCGGACCCTGCTTCACCTGTGGCCAGTACGGACACCTCTGGAGGCACTGAACCTTTGGGCTCGTGTGCACCGAAGAGGGCCGAGCCTGGAAGACCCCAATGACGGTCCCTATATGTCTGGCTGGCCAGCCTGTGCGAGCGCTCGTAGACTCAGGGTGCGGACAGACTCTGGTTTGCCAGGAACTATCCCCACCAATGGACCAACAACTGGATCCATACACCTACGGTGTGTACATGGGGATGTAAAGGAATACCCCACCATGCCGGTCCAACTAACCATTGGTGGGGTAACCCGGGTAGTACCGGCAGGAGTGGTTCCAAGCCTGCCCTTCCCAGTCATCCTAGGTCAAGACTGGCCGGACTTTCATGACGTCCTGCAGGCCACCGCCTGGCAGGAACTCCTGAAAAGGGAAGGCCAGACTGCCGCTGACTCCCCAGAAAAGGACGCCAGCCCAGGTGGGCCAGAAGTGGAGGCGGACCTGGGGACCCGGGAACCACCGGGAACTGCCCCAGAACCCCTGGAGCAGCCTACGGGATGCAGCACCCCTGAATCTCACCCCGCCGGGGAGGGTTCCCCCATCACCAACCCTGTCTGGGGACTTCTGCCGAGACCAGCGGGAAGATCCCACGTTGGCCCACACATATGAACAACTTGCCTTCATGGATGGGGTTGCTACTCGTAGTGATAGTTCCAACCAATGGCCATGCTTTGAGCTGCGAGGCGACCAGCTATATTGCGTGGAAAAACGCTTGCAGACCCAGGAGGTCCGGGTCCAGCTGCTGGTTCCCCAGGGCCACTG
Source organism: Pelusios castaneus (assembly GCA_007922175.1). Taxonomy (NCBI): domain Eukaryota; kingdom Metazoa; phylum Chordata; order Testudines; family Pelomedusidae; genus Pelusios; species Pelusios castaneus. Next base: position 33,531 of record VOCT01081156.1, read on the forward strand.
ACAAGCAGTCCTAAAGCTGGCCCACGATGTCCCAGCGGCTGGCCATCTGGGTCTAGACAAGACTTCGGCCCAGATCCTCACCCGTTTTGACTGGCCGGGGGTGCATCAAGAAGTTAAGGATTACTGCGCCTCATGTCTGGAGTGTCCTCTGGTGACCACCCTGGGAATATCGCGAGCCCCACTACTACCCCTACCATAGCCGCTGAACTGATGAAGATTTTCACCCGGGTGGGCCTCCCCCGAGAGATCCTTACTGATCAGGGCACAAATTTTGCTTCCCGCCTGCTGCGGGAGGTGTGTGGCATCCTCGGGCTAAAGAAGCTCCAGACATCTGTTTATCACCCCCAAACAGACGGTCTTGTCGAGCGCTTTAATCGCACCCTAAAAGCGATGCTAAGAAAACTCTCTCAGGATGAACTCCGACATTGGGACCTACTTCTTCTCCCACTACTTCTAGCCATCCGCAAAGTACCCCAAGCTTCAACCAAGTTCTCCCCATTTGAACTCCTGTATGGCCGGCAACCCTGTGGAATATTGGACCTGCTGAGGGAAACCTGGGAGCAGAGCCCCTAGCCCTTGCAGGGGCTGCTTCAATACGTCCTGGCAATGCAGAATCGCCTGGTGCAGGTTGGAGCCCTGGCCAAGGAGAATTTCCAGGAAGCCCAATGAGCCCAAGCCTGATCCTAGAACTGGGGAGCCCGGCTTAGAACCTTCCGCCCTGGAGTTCGGGTTCTGGTACTCCTGCCCTCCTCGGAGTCAAAGTTGCTGGGACACTGGCGATGCCCGTACGAACTGGTTTGCCAGATCAGCCCAGTCACCTACGAGCTTCATCAACCTGACCGCCGATAGCCCCGTCAGTGATACTGTGTGAACCTACTGAGGCCCTGGAAAGACCGGGAGGCATTATTACTTACACCATGCCCCCCAGAACCCGAGCTTGGACCCCAAGTCCCACCACTTGGCGAAACCCCGGAACTGCAACTGGGTGAAACCCCCACCGCGACCCAGAAAGAACAAGCTCGGGAGCTGGTAAAAGCATTCCCAAAGATGTTTTTCCCCCACCCCAGGACAAACCGACATGGTGTACCATACTATCCAAATGGACCCGGGGAAAGTCGTCCAAACCTCCGCCCGTCACTTCCCTTGGAGTATGCGGGAGGCTGTTGACCAAGAGGTCTGAGCCATGCTAGATCTTGGGGTGATTGAGCTCTCTAATAGCAAATGGCGTAGTCCAATTGTATTGGTTCCTAAACCCGATGGCTCACGTCGATTTTGTATTGACTTCCGACAAGTGAACCAGATCAGTCAAAAATGCAGATTCACTGACTGAAACATTTCCTGAATACCTTGTTTTCACCAAAACAAACAAGAAGTCTTGTGGCACTTTTAAACACTAATAAATGAATTTATCGCATGAGCTTTCTTGAGAGAAATCCCACTTTGTCAGATGCTTGAAGATGGAGAACTTACAGAATGGGAGGAAAATAAATGAAGGGAAGTGTAAGTCATAGGATCAGGTCAGACTGTTTCAGCAAATCAATGCAGTGGTTTAGATTCAAACAGTGTGGAACAGCATATTAGAAGGAGGGAAGATAAAAAGACAAATTTTTCCATGGGGGGCAAAAAAAACCTCTTTCCATTTTGAAATGTCCTTCAATTATTTTGAAAATTCAAAAATATTAAAATTATGGTCGGATTCAAAATGAAACACATTTTTGGGTCAAGCAAAATATTTTTGCTTGTTCCAAAGTATTTTTTTTTTAAATTTTAATTCACCAAAATGTTCATTTTTGGATTGACCCAAAACAATTCCTCTCTTCTGCTCTCCCCCATGATTTCTCAGAATTGGGAAAAACAAACAAACCAATCAGTTTTCAGCTCTAGTCACAATGTGTGTGCATCAGTGGAAGAGTTAAGAGTAAACTTAATTTTTTCACTTCTCTTTTTTTAGGTATTTGACTTTGCCGCCTTCACACATTCTCAGTGCAGTTGAGAGCAGCTTTCCATTTCTCATCAGAATGCAAACTCCCCTAACACTTGTGAATTCCTGGATTTAAGGTGTCGGTTTCAGCCCATCTAGTATATTTCATATATCTCCTAATCATATTTAAAAGCCCACACAAATGAATTAATTCAATGAAAGATTTCTTAATTTCCGTTGTCCAGAACAGCAACTGTAATTCATCCAATTACTTTTGTTATGGGTAGAAAAGGGTGAACTGTATTGTATGATCTACAAACCAACAAGGACCTTTGACATTAATAAAGAGTTTGGTTAATTGTTGTTGTAGTTTTCTGCACTTCTGGTCTTCCCAAGCTGAGAAGGAAGGAGGAAGATAAATTACTCTAACAAAGGATGTGGGTATCCATTTGCATACTATTTTGTATTTTTTATTTACTGTAAGTCTGACCTGATCCTATGACTTACACTTCCCTGAATTTATTTTCCTCCCATTCTGTAAGTTCTCTGTCTTCATGCATCTGACGAAGTGGGATTTTCTCCCACGAAAGCTCATGCAATAAATAAATGTGTTAGTCTTTAACAGTGCCATAAGTCTCCTTTTTTGCTTTGGATTACTTTGGGATGAAAGTCCCAGTATAAATTTAAAAGCATTATCATTACATTTTCTCTCTGAAGCTTAAGACAGAACTTCAGACATGTATGTTTCCAAAAAGATCTCTTTCTAATTCAGATTCTAAAGTAAGGTCTGCATGGAGTGTTTCTAGGGGCCAATTAAGGCCTAAGCACTATGGCTCCTTCTGTTAACAAACGAGAAAAAGACTCTGTGATTGGGAAGAAGAGCTTGGATACGTGAATCAAGTGTTACTGATAGCACTGACGCTTCATTCAAGGAAAAAATTTCCCCCAAAATGCAGACAGCGGCAGACACTGAGCGTGGATCATTTCAGCCCCAACACTTAACATTTCCCAAAGTTATAAGCAACCAAAAGGAGGCTCTTATCACAGGAAGCGTTGGGAACTCTTATGAACAGGCAGTGCACCCAGCATGGCCTCTCAGAGCAGTGTTTCTCCAGCTGGCTCCGGAAGGCCGTGGTATATTTCTCATGGGGCATAAAAGCTCCCTGCACATTTTGTGGAGGCCGAGTCACATCTAGCCTTTGCAGGCCTATGAGCAGTGGCTGTGTGCACAATGTGGGTAATGTGCTTTCTCCAGGGAATGCCAGGCTGGCCTAGCAGGTTTCTCCCCCTGCCCATCCCCCTGCCACACACACAACGCTCATAAGCAGCTGGCCACATGCCAAATATTTGTGAATCCAGAGCAGGCTATGATGTGTGACCTAATTCTTCATTGGTCCACTGACCCTTTAGTTCTGTTCTGTTTCTGGGGTCTGATTGGTCCTGCTGTTGCCATAGAGACTGAACTCTATCTCCCCCCCCCCATCCATAGCAACAAGAAGGAATCTTGTTTAATCAATCTTCGCCAAAGTGCACTCCATCTCCTGTCTGCCCACTCCTCTTGCTTCACTTGGAACTGATTCTGCACCATTCATGGAGATCCCCTTAAATCTGCTTTCTGCATCCAACGCCCCAGGGAGGGAGGGATGTGCCCATATTACTAGGCCCAACCACTGGTTCTGCATAGGATGTCCTCTGTCCAGAGGCAGCCTTTGGCTACTGGGGGCCCTAGGCAAAGGCCCATTGCAGGGCCCCTTCTGTCTGTGGCTCCAGCCCCCCTCCATGGCCCCAGCTGCCCACCGCTGGCCCCTACCCCAGGGGCCAGCTTCCCCTCCTGCTGCCGATCAAGGCAGACATGACTTTTGGGATAGGCAGAGCAGGTGATGGAGCTCCTTATTGCTAGGCATGCGCCTGCTTCGCGTACCCCAAAAGCCGCCTCTGCCTCTGTCACTTCTCCGATCCTCTGCTGCAGCCACAGAGGAAGGAGCTCAGCTTCCCTTGGGTGTTGCTGCTGCTGAAATTTTGCTTCTGGTCCTGCAGTGTTGTGTGTGTGACACTGGGTAGGAGCACTCAGCAAGTGGTGCCCTGGGCTGCCTGCATGGGGACAGGGAGCCTTGGGGCAGAGTGTGGGAGCTGAGGGTCACTGATCACAGCTAGGGGTGAGAGTCTCACAAGTTTAGAAAGAAGTTTGGGAGGCTGGATTGATTGTGCTGTGGGGGTTGTGTGGATGGCAGACATTGCGTTGTGGGTGTTGTGTGGATAGCAGACATTGTGTCATAGGTAACTGTGGCTGTGGCACTGTGGGAGGTGGTGACAGGGCTATGGCCTTTGAAATGGAGAACCAGCTCCCCCACACCAGACAAACCTACCATAACCCCAAATGAAAGGCAACTCCATAACCCCCGCTTCAAGATCCACTCACCGTATTTACAGAGATAGCACCCAAACAAGACTGAGGATATCACACATCACCTCACGCTCGCAGGACTCAAATCCTCTCTCACACCCCTGTGTGGAGCATTTTCATGTTGGTGGGCTGACAGCTGCTGTATCTTCAGTAGTTTTGATCTGTTATTGCTTAAACCAGCGGTTCCCACCCTGTGGCCCAGGGGTCAAAAGTGGCCCTTGAGGGCTTTCAAAGTGACCCTCGGCTCCCGCCCTGCTGGCTGCAGAATGGAGTTACTGCCTAAGGCTGCGTCTACACTGGAAAATTAAGTTGACTTAAGCTTGCTTAAGTCGACTTAGTTTACCCTGAGTCTACACTACAGTTTCCTTCAGTTGACTTAAGCAGCTTGCTTAAGTCAACTTAAGGAAAATAAAGTCAACTTAAGGAAAATTAAATCGACTTTATAAAACCTGCTTTTTAGTAGACCTAAGGCTTAAGTCAACTCCCTAGAGTCAACTTAAACCAGTGTAGACGTGGGGTAGCCCTAAGTCGACTTAGGGCTACCCCAGGGCTACACCAATGTCCTCCCTGCCAGGGGGGGGCACAGGGAGAGCCTGGCATGCCCCCCCACAGGGCAGGGCAGAGCCCTGCCCACCCAGCCCTATGCCCTACCAGGGTCCCTGTCCCCCTTTGCCCCATTGTACCTACGTACAATGGGGCAAAGGCTGAGCCCCCTGGCATTGGGCAAGAGGTGCCCCCCTGCCCCTGTGGACCGCCCCTAGGTTCCCCTAAGCCCCTAGAAGTTGACCTAGGCATCCAGTGTGGAAGCTCTAGGTTGACTTTTTAATTACCCCCCAAAGTCGACTTTAATTTTAAGTGGAGACACACTAAGTCGACTTAGTTAAAGTCAACTTAAATTACCCAGTGTAGACATAGCCTAAGGACCCAGATGGAGCATGTTTCCACAGGGCTAAAAGACTGATGCTGCAGCCAAAGGGATAGGAGGTTAGTGCTCCCATCCCCATGGCTGTAGCAGGGAGCACTGTTAAGTGCTCTGCCTAGGTCCATAGGTGCTAAGGTCCTTAAAGCCAAAGGGAAGGGAGCACTGATCTTCCATCCCTCTGGCTGAAGAAGGGAACCATTGCCTTGGGATCCAGATAGAGTGTGCAGAGCTACAGGATGTGTGCAGTTTCCCAGCTGCAGCAAGGGAGACAGGAGATCAACAAGCAAGAGGGCAAACTGCTTGTGTGGTTGGAGTGGGGAGAGGAAAGCTGCTGCCGTGGCTTCCTTGTCCCCAGCCCTAGGTTGCCTTGGGGAATTAAGTCAACTTAGGGCATCTACACCTGTTTTAGGTTGACTTAACGAATCAACTCAGGTATTAAGTCGAGCTAAAGAGTGGCAGTTATTCAATCAACTCAAGAAAGTGCTTCAGTCAACTTAATGAAAGCCAGGTGTGGATGTGGCTTTGTTTAGCTTGACTTAAGCATCCTTTAGTTGACCTAAGTTGCCAGTGTAGACACACCCTGTAAGTGGGACAGGATAATGTCCCCTTTAACCTGCTTTCTGACCTTGTGGGCCATGACTGCTCTCACCTATGGGACTAGCCCTTTCTACTCAAAACTCATCTCAGGGCAGCTGCAAATTATGGTGTGAGTGGAGCAGTGAGTCTGAGAACATGGCACCAGCTGCGATGGGGTGTGGGTTCTGACTCTACCCTCATGCAAGCAATTCCACAGAGGGCAATTTCCTCCCAAGGCTGCTGTTTCCCAGGAGCTTGTAGCTGCTGGGAAAAGGGTCCCTATGGCTGAAGTTTTCAATCATTCTCTCAGCCTAAGAGCAGTGTTTATTTGTGTGAAATTTTGAGGTAAGTCTGCAGCTGTTTTCTGCCTCACTAACTTGGTCATTCTTTGTCCTGCCCAGACACTGAGGGGCTGAAGAACCTCCCAAGAATTAATGGATATTCATGGCACACTTGTAAAGGGAGAGAACTGCTATGTAGGGTCCTTGAATCCAAACAGATGTTAGAAACAGACACACAACAAGGAGCACAAAATGAGTGGCTTTATTAGGAAAGAACTAAAAATCAGCCAAACCAGTTTACTTTAACGTCCGAATGGTCTAGCTCTATTACCATGGTATGCTGTTCTGGGGAGAAGGACTGCTAGGCAGAGATAGAGTCTACCTATCGAGGAAGGGAAGAGCATATTTGGACATAGACTGGTTAACCTAGTGAGGAGGGCTTTAAACTAGGTTTGAAGGGGGAAGGTGACCAAAGCCCACAGGTAAGTCAAAACTAGGGAGACCTGGGGGGATGAGTTGGAACTTGGGGGGAGCCTGGGCTGTAACAGCAGAGATAAAAGAAAAACTAGTCAGAACTGGGGAGGGAAATCAAATCAGTATTTTAAGTGCCTGTATACTAATGCGAGAAGTATGGGGAATAAGCAGGAAGAACTCAAAATGCTAGTAACTGAACACAACTATGATGCAGTTGGCATCACAGATACTTGGTGGGATAATACACATGACTGGAATGTTAGTATAGCAGAGTACAGCTTGCTTAGGAAGGATAAGCAAGGAAAAAAGGGAGGTGGTGTTGCCTTGAATATTAAAAATGTATATACTTGGACTGAGGTGGAGATAGAAATAGGAGACAGACATGTTGAGCATCTCTGGGTAAAAATAAAAGGAGTAAAAAACAAGGGTGACGTCATGGTAGGGGTCTACTACAGGCCACCTAACCAGGAAGAAGAGGTGGATGAGGCTTTTTTTCAACAATTAACAAAATCATCCGGAGCACAGGACTTGGTGGTGATGGGGAACTCCAATTACCCAGACATCTATTGGGAAAACAACACTGCAAGGCACAGATTAGCCAACACGGTCTTGGAATGTATTGGACACAATTTTTTACTAGAAAAAGTGGAGAAAGCTATGAGGGGAGAGTCCATTCTTGACTTGATTTTGACAGAGAGGAACTGGTTGAGAATTTGAAAGTGGAAGGTAACTTAGGCGAAAGTGATCATGAAATGATGAATTCATGATTCTAAGGAACGGTAGGAGAGAGAACACCAAAATAAAGACAATGGATTTCAAAACGGCAGGCTTTAGCACACTCAGGGAGTTGGTAGGAGGGATCCCGTGGGAAGCATGTCTATGAGGAAAAACAACTGAAGACAGTTGGCAGTTTTTCAGAGAGATTTTATTAAGGGCACAAGAGCAAACTATTCCAATGCATAGGAGGGATAGAAAATATGGCAAGACACCACCCTGGCTTAACCAGGAGATTTTCAATAATCTAAAAATAAAGAAAAAGTCCTACAAAAATGGAAACTAGGTCAAATCACAAAGAATTACTATAAACAAATTACACAGTTGTGTAGGGGGGAAATCAGAAAGGCCAAGGCACAAACTGAGGCCAAGGCACAAACTGAGATCAAACTAGCTGAACGCATAAAGGGTAACAAAAAATATTTTTTAAATACATTAGAAACAAGAAGATGACCAAGGACAGCATAAGACTGTTTCTCAACAAAGAAGGAAAAACAATAACAGAAAATGTGGAAATGGCAGAACTAAATGATTTCTTTACTTTGGTCTTCACTGAGAAAGTTTGTGGTGATGGGATGCTGGATGTAGGGGAGAATGGTAAAAACAGGATAGGCTCAGAAGCTAAAATAGGGAAAGAACAAGTTAAAAATTACTTGGACAAGTTAGATGTCTTCAAGTCACCAGGACCTGATGACATGCGCCCTAGAATACTCAAGGAGCTGACTCAGGAGATATCTGAGCCATTGGCTATTATCTTTGAAAAATCATGGAAGACAGGAGAAGTCCCAGAGGACTGAAAAAGAGCAAATACAGTGCCCATCTGCAAAAAAGGAAATAAGGACAACCCAGGGAATTATAGACCAGTTAGTTTAACCTCTGTACCAGGAAAAATAATGGAGCAAATAATTAAGGAATCAATTAGCAAACATCTAGAAGAGAGTAAGGTGTTAAGTGACAGTCAGCATGGATTTGTCAAGAACGAATTGTGTCAAACCAACCTGATAGCTTTCTATGACAGAGTAACAAGCCTTGTGGATAGAGGGGAAGTGGCAGATGTGGTATATCTAGACCTTAGTAAGGCTTTTGATAGCGTCTCGCATCACCTTCTCATTAACAAACTAAGGAAGTACAACCTGGATGGAGCAATTATAAGATGGGTGCAAAACTGGTTGGATAACTGCTCCCAGAGAGTAGTTTTCAACGGTTCACAGTCAAGCTGGAAGGGCATAATGAACGGGGTACTGCAGGGATCGGTTCTGGGTCTGGTTCTGTTCAATATTTTCATCAATGATTTAGATGATGGCATAGAGAGCACACGTATAAAATTTGCAAATGATACCAAACTAGAAGGGGTTGCAAGTGCTTTGGAGGATAGGATCACAATTCAGAATGATTTGGACAAACTGGTGAAATGGTCTGAGATTAATAGGATGAAATTCAATAAAGACAAGGCAAAGTACTCCACTTAGGAAAGAACAATCCATTGCACACAAACAAAATGGGCAATGACTGCCTAGGAAGGAGTACTGCGGAAAGGGATCTGGGTGTCATAATGGACCACAAGCTAAATGTGTGTCAACAGTGTAATGCTGTTGCAAAAAAAGCAAAGACTATTCTGGGATGTATTAACAGAAGTATTGTAAATTAGACATGAGAAGTAATTCTTCCGCTCTACTCCACCCTGATTAGGCCACAACTGGAGTATTGTGTCCAGTTCTGGGAGCCTCATTTCACGAAAGATGTGAAGAAAGTCCAGAGAAGAGCAACACAAATGATTAGAGGTCTGGAACACTTGATTTATGAGGGAAGATTGAAAGATCTGGGTTTGTTTAGTCTGGAAAAGAGGAGACAGAGAGGGGACATGATAACAGTTTTCAAGTACCTAAAGCGTTGTTACAATGAGGAGGGAGAAAAATTGTTCTCCTTAACTGTCGATGATAGGAGAAGAAGCAATGGGCTTAAATTACAGTAAGGGAGGTTTAGATTGGACATTAGGAAAAAATCCCTAACTGTCAGGGAGATTAACCACTGCAATAAGTTGCCTAAGTAGGGGGTGAAATCTCCATCATTGGAAGTTTTTAAGAGTAGGTTAGACAAGCACCTGTCAGGGATGGTTTAGATGGCACTTGGTCCTGCTATGAGTGCAGAGGACTGGACTCGATGACCTGTCATGGTCCCTTCCAGTTCTATGATTCTACTATAGCAACCCCTCCAATGGTCTAAGTCTATTCCTATGGCAACCCAATACACAAAAGGAACGTTATCTCCAATATATAGCTATGGAAACTGAGGCAGCATCATTTCAGTCACTTGCTTAGGCACACACAGTAAATTAGTGGTAGAGTTCCATTGACTAGAGGTACATTTGGGCAGAGGGGTGATTCCCTGCTTGTGTATATGTACCTGCACTAATTCTGTGAGAGCTAGCACCTAAAAATAGCAGCACGTCCATGGCAGTATGGATGCTGGCTCAGGTTAGCTGCCCGAGTACGTACCCAGGGCCAGGTACGCAGAGGAAGCCAGGTACGCAGAGCAGCTAGCGCAAGTAGCTGTCTGTTCCACTACAGACACACTGCTGATTTGAAGCACTAGTTTGAGCAGAACTAGCAGATGCATGTCTCCATGAGCAGGGACTCACACCCCCCAGCTTGCGTGGATCTACCCTACCCAGGAACCTTGGGCCCAAGTCAATTCTGCAAAAGGGACTGAGCCCCCTCGGTCCTTTGGAAACCAGTACCCTCCTTCCTTAGAGAAGAGTTTATTCATTATGGACTACAGTCCACCTCCCTTCCTCACTTGGGCCTGATCCACACTAGAAAGTTTTGTTGACATAAGTCACCTTATGTTGACAAACCAATGCTGGTGTACCCCCTTTTGTAGGCAAAAATGCCTTGCTTTGTCAACAAAATAAAACCACCTGGACAAAAAGCATCGTACTTTTATCCACAGAGGTAAGGCAACACAAGACTGTGTCCCTTTAAACCAGCGGCATGGCTGTCTTTCTTGTCAATTTCACTACTTTACTAGAGCAAGGAAATTGGCAATGTGGGGGCTGGAGCCTGGCTGCACAAGCTGGTTGCGGGTCCCATGGGATGCTGGCAAGCAGCAAGTTTGTTGGCAACCTGGGGCTGCAGTTGCTCGGGGTTTGTTGGCATTTGAAGACCAGCAGGACTGCAGCCACCCACATTCCGGCTCGCAGCTGAGCAGCTGCACCTGGGACCAGGCAAGGAGCTGGGACCAGGCAAACCGTGGGGGCTGCAGGTAGCTGGCATGGCAGGGGCCAGCCAGCAGCCTGTGGGCTCCCAGCAGGGAGCTGAAAGATTGCTCGCTCAGCCCCCTTCCCCCACCTCTGAGGTTGATAGAAGTGGTCCTGGTGAGGATAGCAGTGTGGACATTAGCCATGGGATGGCTGAAAGTTGACAACGTATCTCAACACATTTTTGTAGTGTAGACATACCCTCAGAGTCATATTTACTCCTCTACTAGTCCCTCTTCAGGGGGACCATATGAGGAACAAGGGGCAACTCATTGTGGGGGAGGGAAGGGCTTAGTCCAGCTCTTTGCATTCATTTTTTAATTAAAATATTTTACATTTTATTTTGCCGTCCACACGCACCAAGAGCCCTCAAGGGCCCGATTGTCTGACACATGGGGTTCCTCCCTCACCTCAGCAGAGAGTGAGCATAAACACAGACTATTAGGAAGCAGTGTGCACTCCCCTTGTGCTGGAACAAACACTGGCCCACTGGAAGGTGCACAGGTGACGTGCACCCTGAAAGAGAAAGCCAGGTGCCACATAGGAATTTAGACACCTAATCGCCTCTTTGGCTGCCTAAATCCAAAATTTAAAATCCTCACAACTCCTCGTCACCCGATGCATAACCCTGTAGGGGCCTAAATTCCTGAGGCAGCTAAGTTTCTGCAGATAAAATCCCCTCATCACCTAAAATCTGCCATAATGGTGTACAACCATTTAAATCTAGATACCCACCTGCAGTTTAGCGTTCAGCAAGAGCTACAAAGAAGGCATTCTTGTGCCTGTCTCGCCTGCAACCTCCACCCCAAAAATATCCCAGTGGTGAGAGTACCAGTTGGAGATCGCAGAGACCTGTGTTTAACTCCCTTTGGCAGGGTGGAGATTTGAACCTGGATCTCTCATAAGCTGGCAGGCTGAGTGAGTTAACTCCTAAGAGGGGGCAGATCCTCCGCCCTGTGCTTTGCTAAGGAAGGATTGACTTGCCCTTCAAAGGAAACTTCATTCATTAGGCACAAACACCACTCGTTGGAACACAGAAAAAGGAAAGATTTGAAGATTTCACTTGGTCCACAGTTTTTGTCATTACTGGGAGAATGTGAGAAAAGAAATCACTTCCCTATTATTTTTCTCCAAGAGGAAGGAAGGATGGAAAGCACTTGAATCCAGAGGCTGGAATATTTGATTTTATGAAAAAAAAAAAATCTAGCTCAGCAGGGTCCCAGAAAGACTCATTCATAGATGCAGAGAAAAATATATCAGTGACCCCAGGCAGTGCAAGCTGCCCTTTTCCCTTGGACAGTGCAAGTTGAGTGGCTGATTGAGCAGAATGGCCAAGTGGAAATGAAATGAGGATGTTTGTGGCTTCCCAAGCTGAGCAGTTATTACTGCTGGTTCTCAGCTCAATCTGGAAACATCTGAATTCCTCCATGCCAAGAGCTTGTCAAATATCCATGTGTTGGCCCTGGAGAACAGTGTGACCTTTTTCAAGTCAGCAACAGTGTCCTGTATGATTGGCGCCCTTTGTCTGAGATTGGGCCTTGAATTTTCCAATCCCAGTTTTCTGGGGAAGGAGGGGGCAGAAGAGATTTATTTAAAATATATGACAGAAGTGGTGTGGTGGGAGCACAAAGATCACAGAGAACAGTCAAAGAATTTACTAAGGGCCTGGTCCTGCTCCCAGGGAGATCAACTGTATCACTTCAACTGGACAGGAGTCTGCTCTCTCTTCAATTCCTCTTTCTTGCTAGAGCACGATAAACAAACTTGGCTTGTGCAGAGTTCTCTGAAAAATCTGGCCAAGATTTTCATAATTAACTAGTGATTGCATGTGCTCAGCATAAGACCCCACTAAAGGCACTAGATTTTCAAAGGATTTATTTTTCAGCAATTTCTGAAAAACAGGCTCCTTTAAGAGGTCTCAAGTACGGCAACCAGAACTCATTCATTGCTTTGGAAAATCTGGGCTTTATTGAGGTTTAGTCGAGAGCTGAGCCCTTCTGAAAATTCCAGCTGAAGTTACCAAGCCAAGTTTGTTTATGCTGTCCTAGCGAGAAAGAGGTATTAAAGAGAAAGCTGTCCTATTCTTTCTACAACAACATGCCACTTGCTCCAGCTGCTCTGCGATGGCATGTGGCTGTATCGGGTGCTGCTGCTTCAGGTAATGAAATAGAAGCTTTTTTATTCATTCGTTACCTTTGTCTCGCTTTGCCCTTGTTTTGCAGCTGTCTGTCAGCTCCTGAAAACAAGCAGCGTGCACATTTGTGCATCTCTGTGTGTGGCACCAAGAGATGGGCCGAAGAAGGTGTGGGGTTTAGGTCCAGAGCTTCTTTAAAGGCTTGATCTAGGATTTATGGGCTTTGACCTGGACTAAGCAGGAGGGGCTGGGTTAGGTGAGGGACTTGCCTGCCTTTGGGATGTGGGATTTTGATGCACTAGTGAGATAAAAGTCCCTGGTGGCATCTGGATTTGAAGCTGCCTAGCGTGCTGAGGAATGGCTCTGACCCCAGCTTGGTCTCCTGCAGCAGTATAATCCCATCTGTCTGGTGGGGGGTTCCTGCCCTATGGAGTGAATGTAATTCAATATCATTGAAATTTGGGGTGGGGGGACCCTGTTTTGAGGACAGGGTAGAATTTGTGTAGTTCCACCATTTCTGTATTCCTACCTTCATGCCTCCCTGCAGAACTGTCACCTGCTATCATTTGTACTGGAGAGCCCCTTAGAGGCCCAAACATGAGGGGACCTGCTTGTGCGTGGTGCTCACAGCTCACACAGTGGGACAGAGTCCTGCCTCAAAGAGCTTCCACTAGAACTAGACAAGATGGACTAAGGGTGAGAGGAAAAACAGGGGAAGTGACTCACCCAGGTCACTCAGAAGGCGGCAGTGGAACAGGAAGAGAACATAGATATCCTGACTCCAAATCCAGTGCACGTCCCAACCAGAACATCCAGTGAGTTGGACTTGGTTAAAATCATCACATTTGTGGAAAAGGCCCATGGCAAATGGAAAGACAAAAATAAAAATGAATGAATTATTGTTATTCTACCAAGGAACAGAAGATGCGAGAAATGTTACTGTCTGTGTGTTTTTCCCTCCCTCAGTAGCATGGGGGCTTGGTTCCCCATGCCCCCTGGAAGCACATGGAGAATCATTACTGTCTGAACAGAAAATCCACAGTACAGGCCTCTTTTCCCCATTCCTTGCCTTACTGCTTTTCTGTGTTGCAAAGCCAACAGCCTTATTCCAGCACCTCCCCTTCCAAACCATCATATGAATCATTTCTCCCAAAAGTCTGTATAAACGTACTGAGGAACTGAAATGCACACAATACACTGAGAAACACACTGCTATTTACTGAAGCTAATACACTACAATGAAATGCACAATTAAGCTTCTTGCTGGGAAGGCCCTTTAAAAATGTTCATGTTTAGGCGTTGAGAAGTTTGCTTACATAGCCCCTTGGAATAAAAGCTACAAACAAATTTGTTAATGCCAACAACAGGTGTGGCATAGATGGAGGGTCATTGCAAGAACCTCTTTTCCTATGACATTGATTCATAGCTTATTATTCCAGAAGGGACCTTTCTGATCATCTGGTTTGATCCCTGAATAACAGAGGCCAGTGGTCTTCCCTTAATTAACTCCTGTGGAACTAATGCAGACGATCTTTTAGAAAAACAGCCTCTCTTGAATTAAAAATGCAAGTGATGGTGAATCTGCAATGACCTTTGGTAAATTGTTCTAATGGTTAATTATTCTCACTGTTAAAAATTATGCCTTATTTCCAGTTTAGTTTATGTTTGAGTCTAGTCTTCAACTTCCAGCCATCGACTCTTGTTAGATCTTTGTCCACTAGACTGAAGAACCCATTAATAAAGTTTTGCTCCCCATATAGGTATTTATAGATGGCAAACAAGTCACCTCTTAATCTTCTCTTGGCTAAGCCATATAGCTCCTGGAATCTGTGGTGAGACTTCAGTATTTCATGAAAGAAAGAGAAATAGCCTATAGCACTAGAGCATAGGGTAAGGGCATAGGAAAGAAAAATGTGAGGGGTTGAAGTTCACACACCAGAAGAGCAAGGAAATAGAAGGGCTGGGGAGAGGCTGGGGTCTTTCTACCTGTCAGTTGCTCATTCCCATCTGACCAAACTAGATGCAGCTAGAAGCTGTTTACATTTCTGTGAAGAGCTGGTGAGGCATCAATCTTAGATACGGTGAAAAGGATGTGCAAGAGGGAGAGATTTTTCAGTTTTCTACTACTGAAAATGAAAAAAGTTTCAATTAAAATCTCCCACATCTTTTATGGCAACCACATTCCCCACAGACATTTCTGGTTTGACAAAACAAAACAAAACCCCCACCAACCAACCATTTTTCTTTGAAAAATGTTTTGATAAAAATGTGACTAGCTCCTTCTAAGGCCCATTGCCTGGCCAGTTCACTGGAAACGCTTGTTTGGCCTGAGCTGGACCTGCTTCATATGCAAAAGGCTGCAGCTTCCAGAGCAATCAGTCAAGAGAAGGGTATCTTATAAAGTCCAACCAGACACGGTTTTACAAGAAATTAAATAGCTATCTCTGGCACTTATAGGTCCCATCACCATAGTATCTATTCACAACATCTCTTGGAGGTAGGACAGAGCTGTTATCTCCATTGTGCAGCTGGGGAACTGAGGCACAGAGAGGCTAAGATCCAGATCCACAAAGGGCCTCAGCCATTACACTATTGTGTGTCACACCACTGAATTTTTAGGCGCCCATATAAAGGGATGCTAAACTGTCATACTGTTCAGCCACTAGGTGGTGCACTGCATAACCTACTTTATTTAAGCTAACCTGAGTGCTACCAGGCAGAGCATTAAAGTATCTCACATTGGACACCGCTGGTCTCTCTTCCCATCTTGGAGGAAGCTCTGTGGTCAGATCACAGCAGATCCAGAAGCCTGATCTGCTAGTCGCAACCCTGCAACCTCCTGTGCACAAGGTGTACGTAACAGCCCAAGAAATCACAGGAATCACTGCGATCCACAAACCCGTGTCGGGGGGAGAGACAGGTGCCTAGCCTGTGATCCACACACACCAGCAAGTTAAGGGGAGAGCAAGCCAAGGGAGATGCCAATGACAGAGGCCCATACTCAGCCCAAGTCCAGGCTGCAAGGAGGCACCAAGCTCTGCTGGCAACTGATGAATCGGCAGTAAAGGGGGGCCTGGCTGTTGAAGTCACATGTGGGGTCCCATCCAGGGAGGATGCTTAAAGACCATCTGCCAGATTGAGCCTTTCAGGTCAGTTCACACAAAACAGCTTCCTCCCTGTCAGCCAGTGGCTAGAAGGGCACTCGTGGGAGAGGGAGATCCCAGGCGGAGATTGACTCGTGCACTGGAGAAACCGCCCCCTTCCCCCACCAATTACACCTAACCCCCCCAAGCCAGACATGTGGTGGGAGGGGGCAGAACCTACATGTGCACCGTGGGGCAGCGTGATTTGGTGGGAGGGGCAGCGCTGACCCTCTCGTACAACTATGGCAGCTTCAGTGAGCTGTACCTGCAGCAAAGCCAGTGCATTTCAACAGAGAATTCCGCCTCCCCCTTTGCAGTGGCTATTCCCAGCAAAGCTCCTTTTCCAAGTACTCCTCATTGCATCCTGCATTACAGGTGGTGCTGACACATAGCTCCAGGGAATTGGTTTCTTTCTTTAAACGTGGTGGCACACAGGCATCATGTGTCCTTTTTCTTCAAAGGTGGCAGCATCATCCCCTGCAGTGCACTAACCGAGCAGATACTGAAAACCTGGTCTTATTGTTTATTTGCGGCATTACCCACCGTGTGCAGGGCTCTCCAATCACTTTAGGACAATTACGGTCAGAGGGCACCTATATGATCACCTAGTCCAGGGGCCGGCAACCCAAAAGATAAGAAGAGCCATTTTTAAAAATTCCTTCAATAAGCAAGTGTTTTGAGAGCCGCAATGGGTAGCCTCCTGGTTAAGAAACTGAATAATAGAACAGATATGCATATTGATTTTTAACAACAAAAAATTATGTTTAATGATGTTAATAAACAATTTACATATAAACATTTTAACGGTGGAAAGAAAGAAAGAAAGAAAGAAAGAAAGAAAGAAAGAAAGAAAGAAAGAAAGAAAG
>VOCT01081160.1:0-12268 GCA_007922175.1 Pelusios castaneus
GGGCCAGCCCCCTAGTCCAGCTGCAGGGATTTGGGTGGTGGCAGGGGCTGCGGCGCTTAAGCCCGCAGCCCCTGCCAGCACCCGAAGCCCTGGGGAGCCGCCGAACCTGGCAGCTCCCATAACAGTCAATTTCACTGCTCTGCTAAAGCAGTGAAATGGACATATTTGACAGCTCCAATGTCCCAGAGTGGCCTCCATTGGCACTCTGGGACATTTCCGGAGGCTGTCTAATTTGCAGTTAGACTAGGGGGCTGCCACTCCCAGTTGGTAGGAAGCCCAAGCACTAGACACAGCTCCTAGCTGTGAGTGAGATAAGGCACTCCAGTGACTAGCCTTGGCTCCTACTTGGGAGCAGGGTGAGAAACTTTCCCTGGAAGAGAACATGGAGGGGAGAAGCCTGGAGTTGGCTCCTGGTGGAGACTCGGGAGTGGAGGAGGGCAGCCCATTGGGAGCCCAGGAAACTGCTGAGAGACCAGGCTTTCAGCTCCCCACACTACCTCTCTGCTCAATTTTTCTAAATCTTTTTGTTTTGTTTTTTAAATTGTTCTCAGAACTAGATACCAAATTCAGACAGTGTGGTCAGTGGAAGTAGGCCAAATTCAGTGATGATATAAACTGATGTGAGTAGAAAATAGGTGCAGGGGATGCAGAGTAGAAAAGTGGTGTAACTTGTACCAAATTAGGTATGCAGGGGAGTGTAAAATTAGAACAGAATACGCAGTTAAGGGTAGGGAGGTGTAAGCAGACTGTCACAGGAAAAGCATCTAATGAAAGGGTATAGAGCAGTCTCCTGTACACACTTTAATCTACCATGCACCATCCCCAACACTCCTAGAGGCAAATTCAGTATATTTAGCAAAATGTAAGGACATATAACTATGTATTATGAAGAACAATACCTGGGCAAGAGCCTCCCACACTTTTGCATAGAGAGTATACTGAGGCTATGTACACACGATCAGATTAAAGCGCAACAAGGCAATCGCGCTACAAAACTCACGTGACCTTTATTGCGGGACAACGCGTACACACGTTGCTCCCTGCAACGCAACAAAATTACACGCATTATCGCGGTTGAGCGCAATGACTTCTGGGCACCTATCCCATCGTTCCATTTTCCCCTAAGTTGGCGCTATGAATCATGGGATGAAGGAAAGGAACGCAAAGCGCCATGGGTAAAGTGTCAGTTTCCCATGGTGCTTTGTGTTCCCCTAGCGTCTTCCTCGTTGCCAATAGCAACTCGGGCCTATTTTCAACATTGCAGTGACGCAACGCACCACTTGCAATCAATCGCAACAGCGACAGCATGGATCCTGCTATGATCTCCATTGTCGCCTTCAACATTCTGAATACATCTCGGCTTGTTGCTCAGTACGCAATGAGCTCCGAGTCAGATGAGGACACCGAGGAGCAGGGGCTGATCGATGCCCTGCAGAGCAACAGCACCGCGTTGCTCAGCTCCTTCACCGATCATCTGCACACGGTGCAACGCCGTTTCTGGTCGCGAGAGACGAGCACCGAGTGGTGGGATCGCATTGTTATGCAGCTGTGGGATGACGAGCAGTGGGTACAGAACTTTCGAATGCGGAAAGCAACCTTTCTGGAACTGTGCTCAGAGTTGGCCCCTGCCCTGCGACGGAAAGACACCAACATGAGGTCAGCCCTAACCGTGGAGAAGCGTGTTGCGATTGCTGTATGGAAGATGGCGACTCCCGACTGCTATCGGTCCGTTGCAAACCAGTTTGGAGTCGGGAGGACCACCGTCGGATTAGCCCTCTCACAAGTGTGCCAAGCCATCAATCGCATCCTGCTACGGAGGACAGTGACATTGGGCAATGTTCGAGAGATTGTGGACGGCTTTGCTGCCATGGGATTCCCTAACTGCGGGGGAGCCATAGACGGCACACACATCCCTATTTTGGCTCCAGACCATCTCGCGACGGAGTACATAAACAGGAAGGGCTACTTCTCCATGGTGCTGCAAGCACTCGTGGATCACAAGGGTCGTTTCACGGACATCAATGCTGGGTGGTCGGGAAAGGTGCATGATGCCCGCATTTTCAGGAACACTGGTCTGTACCGGAAGCTGCAAGGGGGCACCTTTTTCCCTGATCAAAAAATAACAGTGGGGGAGGTGGAGATGCCCATAGTCATCCTCGGAGACCCAGCATACCCACTGATGCCATGGCTCATGAAACCCTACACTGGGAACCTTGATCGCAGCAAGGAGCGGTTCAATTACCGATTGAGCCACTGCAGAATGACTGTGGAGTGTGCCTTCGGCCGTTTAAAAGGGCGCTGGCGCTGTTTGTATGGGAGGCTGGACTTGGCGGAGGACCAGATCCCTGCCGTGATTGCGTCATGTTGTGTCCTCCATAACATTTGTGAAAGTAGGGGAGAAAAGTTTTCCCCTACGTGGGCTACGGAGGCACAGCGCCTCGAGGAAGCATTCGAGCAGCCAGCCACTAGGAGTATTAGGGTGGCACAAGGAGAAGCTGCTCGCATAAGGGAGGCACTCAGGGAGCATTTCAATGATGCCCTTCCCTAGTTAAGTTCCATGACGCATGAGGTGCACCTTAGGATCATTTCAATAATGTGTATAAATAAATGCATTCTTCAAAGTATTTGTTACTGTTTTTATTGAAACCTGAAAGATGGGGGTGGGGTTACAGGTTGGTGTAGCTCCGGGTCTCGTAAAAGTAGCTTGGGGGAGGGGGGCTGGATGTTGTCCTGTACCGGGGTGGAGGGTGGCCTTCAAAGAAATGCTTTGAGGGACTGCGGTGTGTGGGAGGCATACACGGCTGAACTGTCTGGAGTGGAGCCCGGACATTTATCGCCTGGGACTGCAAAGCTATCATGTTCTTTAGCAGTTCTGTTTGCTCCTTCATGACGCTTATCAGTTCGTCCCTGTGTTTCTGCCTCCTCTGCTGGGATTCCTCTCTCCAGGCTCTATTCTCCCTTGCGGATTCTTGTGTTGCTTTCAGCAGGTCGTTAAACATATCCTCCCTGTTTCTTCGAGAACGCCGCCTAATGTTTCTCATTCGGTCAGCTGGGGTAGACACCGGCCTTGTGAAGCTCAATTCTAATACAAAAATAACAATATAGACATTGTTAACACATAGCATAGATAGCCAATGTAACCTTCCAGTAGCACATTCCACTGGAAGGTACAGGGCGGTCAACACACTACGCTGCGCTGAAGCAGACAAGGTACATTCTAATAGACGGCTTACCGGGGGCTAAGAATCGGAAGAGGGCACACAGATGGAACCCAATATCCCTCTCCTCAGAGTGCCCCTTCCATCTAGAATACATCTCCTACATGCCGCCGGTAGCAGGCCGGGACCGTATGCTGCTGCACTGTGTGCTGCCATGGTTCCCAGGGCTGTGCTTTGCAGCTGGAGAGGCAGAGTGTCCGTCTTTGGGAGCGCAGACACAAACACTCTCCCATCTAACCTGAGTATTAGGCTCTGGAGGTACATCGAGGAAACCTTTTCTGACCTAAATGCAGATGATTATTTTACAATCACTGCTTGTATTGATGCCCTGCTAATGAATGCAGAGTAAATAGCGTGCACAGCGGGGACCCGCAAGCACCCCCACCCCAGACAATGATATTTTAGCAGGAGCAGAGCTGAATGAAGGAGAAACTTACCTGAACCCCCCTCTGCCGCCTCAGAGAACAAGCTGCAGTTCAAGCCTTGGGTGGACGTCTCAGCGGGGCTGCTGAAGAGCTCCTGGCTACACGCGGTTGCGCTTTCCTCCGTGTCATCCTCCATCTCCTCCTCCTCCTCCTCCTCCTCAACAACGTCCTCATCCTGCTCGGCTCTGGCAATCACCGGACGAGGAGGGGCTGAAGTGTCCACGGGACTTTTGGCAGTGGTTGTGGGGTCCCCGCTGAGGATGGCTTCTATCTCCTTATAGTACCTGCATGTTGCAGGCGCTGATCCAGAACGGCGGTTTCCCTCCTTCGCTCGGTGATAGGTAATTCTGAGCTCCTTCACCTTTGATCTGCACTGCACTGTGTCTCTATCATGCCCTCTCTCTGACATGGCCCGAGAAATTATGCCAAATGTGTCATAATTCCTCCTGCTGCCACGTAGCTGCGCCTGCACGGCGGACTCTCCCCAGATGCTGATCAGGTCCAGTACCTCTGCCGTGCTCCAAAGGGGTGCGCGTCTTCCACGGCGGGCCGCCATTGCTACTGATGATCGGAGCACAAACACACTCCACGAGGAAGAGAGCAGGAAGTGAAACAGACTTGAAATTTGAAAATCCCGGGAATAAGTTCGGGGCAGGGCGGGGACAGTTTCGTCACGGCCACAGAGCGGGTGGGGGGGAAGACCAGAGAGGACGACTTGGGAATGCTGGGACAGTTCCGGACTCCAGTCAATGCGCGGTAAGCGTACACACGAGCTCAAACGCGCAATATATGATCCGCAACAGCTGTTACCACTCTCGTCGGAGTGGTTGTTGGATTGCGCGACAACAAGGCACTTAACGCGCAAGAGCCCTGTTGCACGTGTGTACACCGTTGTTGCTATCGCGCGGTAATGAGCTTTAATGCGTGATAATCTGATCGTGTGTACAAGGCCTGAGATATTGGTCTGTACTAATATCTTAGCCAGGAACTTAAATGAATGTGGCCTATTTTCAGACGTGCTGACCAGGTACAGGTCCTATGTTTGGTTCTCAGAACCTATAAAATCAAGGTGCTTTTATTTGGATGCCTAAGTTCGAACATAGGCACTTAACTTTAGCCTTCTGTGTTAAAAATTCTGCCCCAAAAGAGGTTAGCTGGATATAAAAAACTGGGACTCATTCAGTAAGTAAATTCAGTGGGTAAAATTCAGTTATTATATTAATTACATAAAAGAAAAGCAGGGAGTCAAAGTAATCCATGGCGAGGAAGAAAGAGGGACCTCTGATGGTGACCTATGAAATACTGAGTATACCCACCACCATCAGGCCCCAGAGGGAGAAGCGGAAAGGTGGGTAGTGTGACACAGTGACTTCTGGGTAAACAGTCCCTTGTTCTTTGCAAACAATTCAGATTTGATAAACTCACTACATCAAACACGTCTAACAGCATACTTAACTTATCCATAACAAGTAATGCATAAGGTACCTACAGAAAGCTTGTAACTTGTCAAGAATCATTACCACTGTGACTTGTGAAATGTTTGTATGTATGGGTAATATATAAGGAACATTATATTTATATTGACAGTTTGAACAATGGAATTGGAGTAACAATTATTCATGCCTCAGTAATGGCCCATTTAGGGCCAGTTTAGCTGGTGATGCCAGCTAAAATGGTGTCTCATTTGTTTAGATTTACTCGATACCCAGACTTTCCATGGAAAACCCTCAGAGGCAGCTGAAAGCTCTTGAAGGTTTTTTTTTTGTTTTTTATTTTTTTTAAAGCAACATAATAGCAAGACATTTGTTTCTATTCCTATACAGGGCAACCCAAAGACCGTTTCAATATATCATCGAGGAGGGAGATGGACTCTGAATCCATTCACCTAGGAGACATCATGGAAGTGGGGTGGGTCTGATGAAAGTTTGGATCCTGGTTCCTGTAAAGCCAACCAGCTCTGCAACTGACAGAACTTGGGAGGAGGGGAATCTATTTTATTAGAAAGGATAGCTAATTATTACTAAGTTTAGCCCCATGTTCACGTTTTATTGTTTTATTTTTGTGGAAACTATTTGCTTCCACTACTCTCATTTCTAATTAAATCTTTGTTCATTCTTAAATATACCGTCTTTTGTTTTATTATGTCTTCACAAGAGCTGTGAGGTTTACAGGAACAGTGGTTTACCATAAAGCTAGTAAACTGGGCCACATGGCTCCTTCAGCGACAGAGGATCTAGAATTTCTGTGGTTAGCCATTGATATGGGCTGGATATTACCAGTGAATGAGTCAAGGGGACTCAGGGACTGGGGTCTATCTGCAAGGGCTGGCATGAGTTAGACCAGAGAAGAGTATTTGAATGAGGGAAGGGAAGGTAGTACGAGGGGGTTCTCCCCAAGCAAGATTGCCTCATGCTGCAGGCAGGGGTTATCAAGGAGACTCCGAATCCTGAGTACCAAAGATCCATCCTAGGCAATGAATGAGGTAGAGAACTTCAGAAAGAAAGAGTTGAATAATGCCTGACATGAGACCATGGGTTTTATTTGCAGGAGCATTGAGCACTCACAGCTGTAACTGAAGTAAGTGCTTTGAACATATTAAGATCTCTATGGGTGCATCTACACTTGTAAATTAAGTCGACTTAAGCCTGCTTAAATCGACTTAATTTACTCTGCATCTATACTACAATTTCCTTAAGTCGACTTAAGCTGCTGCTTGAATCGACTTAAGGAAATTTTAAGTCGACTTTATAAAACCTAGTTTAAAGTCAACTTACTGGCTAAGTTGACTTTATTAAGTCAACTTAAGCCAGTGTAGACGTGGCTTAGCCCCAAGTTGACTTTAAGTCAACTTAAAGGGCCGCCAGGGCTCCCCACTGACCTCCCTGCCAAGGTGCCTGGCACAGCCAGAGCCTGACGTGCCCACCCACAGGGCAGGACACAGCCTTGCCCACCCTGCTCCTGTACCCTGCCCCTGTACTGCTCAGCCCCCATTGTACCCTGGCACTTTTAAAGGGGTGCCCCATCTCCCACCATAGACCATTCCCAGGTCCACTAGCCCCTAGAAGTCGACTTAGGTGTCCAATGTGGATGCTCTAAGTCAATTTGGCAAGGTCGACTTTAAGTCGACCTAATTTTATAGTGTGGACATGCTAAGTCAATATAGCAAAGTTGACTTATTTGGCCAAGTGTAGACATAGCCAAAGATATCATGTATGCTGAAAAATAAGATTTGAACAGGAGTCTCCCATATCTCAGGGATTGGGCACTAACCATTGTCTATGGGATATTTTTATGTTGAGCACCAGTCACCTTAATTGTGGCCTTTCCTTATTTTTTAATACCTGATTTTTCAACCTTAATAATCTTACTTTAATGTAGCCCTCTGTGTGTAATTATAATGTAATGAATGCGGAGTGCATACATTACATAACATAATGGCAGACAACATTCCAATGCTGAAGCAGGAGCCTGGATTAAACATAAAATAATTATTGGGCAGTCATTAATTAGTTAATATTTATACATCTTTGTGACAAAAGTAAAATGCTATGTGCTGTGTAAGTGCTTCCCCTCCCATCATGAAATGATACCTGGGAAGTATAAATAAAATGTAATATAACAACCACCGTGTTGTCATTTTGGGGATCTATGCTAGTTTCTGTACCAGCCATTAGCAAGTGTTAGCAATGCTTGGATAAATCCTCCATCAGCACAAGCTTTCCCCTGTTAATCACAGCTAATGAATAAACTTAATGAGCACACAGGATTAATGAACTCAGAGGTCTATATTAAACTGCAGCCTGGCTTTTTGGAGGTGAAAAGGAGAGGGAAAGGAAAAGCTCAGGAAAAGATCCAGTTATCTTATCACAGAGGTGTCATTTTTTCATCCTTGGTTGAGATATTAAAAAGAGACTGACAAAATTCCCTTGAGATCTCTGTAAAGACATGCTATGCTGCTCTGCCCCCTCTCCGGCCATTGGCTAAATGTCCCAATTAGGTCCAGTAATATTTTCCTGTACATTCAGATTTTTAATAAATAATTGCAATGGGAAGCCAGTTTTTGCCTCACTTATAGGCCACTTTTTCAGTTCCGAATACTCTGTTAGTGGCTTCTCCAGCTCTTAAACCAGAGTGTTTTCCTGCAAATGCTGAACTTCTTTAAATATATGACATACTATTAATAACAAAAGGTACTGGAACTGATCAATGGTTCTTCAAATCTGGCATCCTATCACTGAGAGCTGCAAGTAATGACTCCTTCAGAGAAGATGTAAAATCCCATACTACATCAATCTTCAATGCTTTGTTATGGGCGGGGGGTCTTCCTGTCCCCAGCTGGTGATCATTTTGTGCTCTGAAACACCATACATTGTATACTAGTAGTGAAGTCAATGTCCTTTGCATTGAAAATTTGGTTTCTGAAAGCACAACCTGAGAGCTAAGCGAAGGGAAGAGAGAGACCCCAACATTTTAAATTACAAATATATTTGTAATGGTTCCATTAGTGTCTAAGGGACAATCCCAGAACCCACTCAGGCCTGCTTTTCCCACAGACTGGGCATCTGGGCTGGCTTTACTGAGCCTGAGGCTGGGTAGGATGGATAGTCTGATAGGCTGCGTCTACACTGGTAAATTAAATCGACTTAAGGAAAATAAAGTCGACTTAATGAAAATTAAGTCGACTTAACTAAGCTGACTTTAAGTCGACTTAGTTAAGTCGACTTAGTTAAAGTCGACTTAAAAGTGCAAGTATAGACATAGCCATAGGGAGCACAGAGCTGCTGCCTGGTCACTCTGTGACGGGGAATGTGCAGAGGCCCAGAAGGAGACAAGGAGCACACGAGCTCCCTGCCCCCCTCCACTGATTCTGAATCTCCCTCTTTCCTGGCAGCCATTAATTCCCTATGATCCTATGATGGGTGGGGCAGACCGGTTGTGACACCAGAATCAAGTGACTGAGGTGAGGGGATTTGAGAGGTCAAAAGTTGCTCAGAGATTCACCTTCTGCTACCTTTCCCTAGGGAAGGGGATGTCGTTGGGCCACTTCAGAGCTGTTAGTTTGATCCAGTGCCAGAGAAGGAGACAAGCTCAGCCCCTTGCTGTCTCT
Organism: Pelusios castaneus; assembly: GCA_007922175.1. Taxonomy (NCBI): domain Eukaryota; kingdom Metazoa; phylum Chordata; order Testudines; family Pelomedusidae; genus Pelusios; species Pelusios castaneus. The sequence continues at coordinate 8,751 of VOCT01081160.1, forward strand.
CAGCCGGTTTTACCCAACCCATGAGGCGGTGACATTGAAGGATGCCTTCTCTGCCAGCATCATTCCTCAGTGCTTGTCCACTGACATATATGACGCCAAGCCGGGGTAGTGGAGTAATGGACTGTAAATTCAAGGGGGGAACAGACAGTGTTCGTGATAACAGCTTGCCTTTTGAAATAATCAGTGCCACCATGCAATCGCTCGCATTTGATGAATTCCAGAATGTAAATCTTGTAACATTGTTTGTTTTATTATTTGAATCTAACAGAGCAGCTTGTGATCAATAAAGGGATGGTTTTATGATAATTGCCAGTCTTTTATTCATAAATATGCAGATTTTCTGTCTTCCAGCCACATTATTTGTGATTTTGATAATCAAGGAGAAAATGGAGTGATTCTACTATACCAGTAAGTGGCCTGTTAATGTCTAGTAATGCGTTTTTATTGAAGTGGAAGGTGGATTATTCTGACATCACAAAAACATATTGCTTCTGTGTATTTAAACATTGAGGAAGTGCTATATTGTATTGGTCATATATGGAATGAGGTCACTTCCTTTACCTAAAGGGCCCTTCCACTCTTTCAGTGTGTAAATGGACTTTAATGTGGGAGTAAATTATATTTGCATTTCCTGTTAAACATCTAATTGCTAACTATGATCAGATATGCTCTAGTGCAACATATAAATATCCATGAACAAATAGTTAATGGCCACAACAGACGTGACACTGAACTAATGGAAATTTTGTAATCATCCACCAATCATTACTATTAAATTGATAACTAGTAGTGACATCCTTGGCGAATAGCTGAACTGGAGATATCACATGACTTTTATTTTACATATAGGAGGGGCCATACCTAATATGGCTAGCTCGAAAAAGAAATTAATATAGTTATTAATAATAATATTAATGTAATTTCTATTATTTTGCCTAACACGAAAATGACTTGAATAGTCAAAATCTAAAGAGCATGTCCTTCTGATGGAAAGAGCAAATGTGATTGCTTTAATCTATTTTGGCAGCCATATAAATGCACTGAATGTCAAGATTCAGCTCAATGGAGATCTGAAAATTAATTGTGTCACTTTGTCATCTGTTGAAAGCTTCTATAATATGCAGTGATATAATGGTGCCTAAATGTGATACTACATTACATATGCTACTCTCCCATGTCAAGCCAAGCATTGATCAAATGATTCTCACTTTCCTGGAACTTCTATTCCACACACTTTCCTGTAACTACCATCTCCACCCACTCGCCTCAAGAACAACAACTGTGTGCAGTGAGCCCTGCGTGGATGTGTTAACAGTCTGGACTTGCTCAAGGTCACAGCTGGCAAAACAAATCTCCCTGCATGCTCCGCCCTGCTCTTCTGCTGATGAATCACAGCACCAACTGGAGTACTTCTAAGCAAGTTTCTACTAGCCTTATTGCCCATCCACTATTAGAGCTAGAGGAAGCAGGATATCTTTAACAACCATTACAGTTCGGGATACTCTAAATAGAGGAATTATTTACATTATCTCCATATTATCTTCATATACGCGGGCAATAGTACAAAGAAATAATATGATTGAAAGAACTTCTGAAAGAATTAGATAGAAAGAATGCTGGTTCTACTGTGGAACTTCACTTCTACTGTTTACGGAGTTACTTCTTCCACAACAAAAGGCTTTCTAAAACCCAGCTGATAATGATTACAAAGTGAAGCCATATGCTGTAGTTGTCCAACATTGCATGTCTTTTTCATGTTTTTCTATGCTCTGTGTCTCTATCTTTTAAAAACACAGTGCATCTTTTGTCCCAAATGATGTAAAATGGAATATTCAAAAGGGCCTAGGTGACTTAAGACGCAAGTCCCACTGAAAGTCAATTGGACGTGTAAGTGGTTTTTGAAAATGTCACCAGTATAGGTTTAGCTCAGGCTGTGGCTGAGGAAGGATCCTGCAGCAAACTGGAACTCAAGATACAAATGCGCAGTTCCTGTGTCAATCACAGACTTCCTGCGTGATGTTGGACAAATAGTTTAGTTTCTCTATGTCTCAGTTCCCCATCTGTGAAATGGGGATAATAAAAGTTCTTTTCTCATATTCTTTATCTGTCTTGTCTATTTCAGTTGTAAACTCTTTCCATAAGTGATTGTTGCTATATTTTGTATCATGCCTAGCATAATAGGGCCAGATCTTGGCTGTGTTATTATAATATAAATAAATAATGATGGGCAGTGATTCATAGGATAACATACAGTGCAGCTGTAATTCTGTTTTCTAGTTATCCTGTGACTCTGGCCTGATCTACACCTAAAACCTAGCTACGTCTCTGGGCTGTTGAAAATTTCATACACCGTGTGATATAAGTAGGTCAGCCGGGGGCACCCCCCCCCCCCAGTGTAGACATCATAATGTTGACAGAAGAATTCATCTGTCATCATGGCTACCACCTTCTCTCAGGGAGGTGGATTACTACATTGATAGAAAAAACCCTTTTGTCAATGTAGGAAGTGTCTACATTACAGCACTGTGGCGGCATAGCTGCAGTTCCATAGCAGTGCTGATATAGCGTAGACATACCCTGTGACTACATCTGTTTAGCCAAATTCATCCCTTTTGTAACTCTACTAACTTGGATGAATTTGGCCTACTTGTCTAGACAGTAATTCCACTGGAACACCAAAACAGAGAAGCCAAGCCTTGTGATTTGTTACTGCTGAAGATCTGAGTGTATTGGAACTGAAGGGGGAGAAAACAAAGGAGATGTGCTGAAAAGTTTTCTGGTAAGTGTGGCAGGGAATTGAACTCACACTTGTGGTGGGGGCTCTTGTGAATGTAAACATTGCTTGTGCTTCCCTTCCCTACTAATGCTTTCGGAAGGCTAAGGGCTGTGATGTCCAACTCTTTTGGGTTTCTCTATTTTTTTCTCTTTCACATTAAATCTCTCACTATTTAGTATTATTATTATCATTAATAATAATAATAAGCATATTCTTTTTATTATTGTTATTATTATATTACTGTGATATATAAGAGACTTAGTCAGCATCACAACCCCATTTATTCTAGGCACCTTCTCCTTTTCCAGGGATTTCCCACCAGACCTGTCATTAAATATAAATAACATCTTAAAAAGAGATCATGTCCATCTCGTTCAGTCTGTTAGGTACTTAATACCTGCTATAGATTTCCACATCTGAGAATGTACTGTTTCCACATCCCAGCAGGGTAACTCCCATGTGACACAACAGCATTTCTCTTTCTGATACATGTGAGGATTTCTCATACAAATGCAGGCAGATAGGTAAAGTGAAGGCCACTTACCCACCCTTACCCTGCTCAGTCTCAGGCTATGTACACATGACAAACTTGTCCCGCAATAAGCTATTGAGGGACAAGGAAAGAGCTATAAATATAGCGCTTTGGTGTGTACACCCGTGTGAACGCTCCTTCGCGATACAAGAGCAGTGCATGGTGGGCACCTGTCCCACCATGCACTGCCCACAGCCAGCCCCCTAGCTC
>ML687892.1:0-13260 GCA_007922175.1 Pelusios castaneus
TGCTTATTCTTTGTCTTTCTAATGATACTGCTATCTTGGGAAAAAAAATACAAAAACAAGAAGTCCTGTGGCACATTTAAACACTAACAAATGTAGTTGTTAATTTGTAAATTTGTTTGTCTGTATCAAACTGTAAACTGTATCAGTTTAGTTCCTAGTAGCAGATTTCTATAATAATTAACATGGGACCCTTCTGTCCATCCAGAAGAGCCCAACAGATCCTTGGATATTACAGGGCCAAGCCTAGGAAGCGGGGTGGGCGGGTGGATGGGGGGAGGTGGAATGGCGAAGGGCAGGATCTAGGGCCATTTGTCCGGGGGGGGAGCCTCTGGCCCCCTCCCAGCACAGAGGCAGCGCAGAGTGGGCCAGGCCAGAGGCCAGACTCTGTGCTCACACCTCTCCCTTGGACTGACTTGCTGGATGATCCTGGATATCTTCTATATGTCCCCACATGGGACTCTATCCTCCAGAGCACAGAGGCCAAGAAGGAAATTGGACACAGAGACTCAATTCCCCTTTTTTCCCCAGAGCTGATTTGTCCAGGACACAGATGAAGAATATGATATATTTCAGAGAGAAGGTTGCACTTTCTCAGTGGCTGGGAGAAGTAGAGGAATTCTAAGTCTAGGCCTATTAGAGAAGTAAATCATTAGGAAGAACTTTAAAAGTATCACTAAATGAAATATAACCTCGTGAAATTGTTTCTCTCCAGGTGTGAGAAGGGGAAGTTCCAGCGGCCGAAGGAGATCTCTCCTGGACTGGAAAAGGGACTCAGCGATGTCTCCCAGAAAACTGTTGCTGTGGTGGAGACTGTGAGAAAGTTCAAAGGTACTGGGAAAGGATCTAGGAGGAGAAATTAGGAGGAGCCTCTGAGGGCTGCTTCTACCATCGATGTAATTCCCTTCCTCTGCCGAAATATTAAAACATCAATGAGATGGGTAGGGCTCATGTCGGCATAGACAGGGCGATGTGGTATCAGTATAGAGTAGTTCCTTTCATTGGCTTCTTATGTCAGTTGAGTTTTCAGGATTCCAGGGAACTCTGAAATTAACAAGAATGACAGCTGGACCCTCCTCCATGCTGGGAGCTGGCGAGAAGACCGTGGAGGCTTCCTCCGACTCCTAGATGTGGGTTCCCACGGATCCCAGGCAGTAAATGGGGAGAGAGAGACCCCAAAGGCTTTCTCTGCCTCCTGGACGGGAGTAGGGAAGGAAGGAGTCCCGGGTGGCATCCCCCAGCTCTACCTAGGGCAGAGGCTCCCAAATTTTTTGGCATTACGTCTCCTTTCTGATTTTTGAGAAACCCTCACACCTCCCCACCTCTCCTTTACATTCATCCAACCTCCTTATAAAAAAAATTCAATTCATAATTGTACAATTAAAAATAACCACAAATAGGTTTTTCTAGATTTACATTTGGTAGAAAGTTCAAAATGTCTTTCATGGTATAAAATTTGAAAATCAAAAATTCTGATAAAAAAAATTTTTCGCAATGAAAATTTCACACCCTCCGCCACCCCCCCCCCCCCCCCCCCCCCCCGTTTGGATTTCTTCATACCCTCAGTTTGGGAAACATTGATTGATCTAAGGAGTGTGGAGTAGTGGGTGGGGGCTGCCAGAAGCCTGTGGGTCCATAAAGTAGCTGCCAGGGGAGCTGAGAGACCAGTGTCTCAGCCCTCACACATCCCCCTTCGGTCAGTTGAGAGACTCTCTTGGTGCATCTACACTTGTAAATTAAGTCGACTTATGCCTGCTTAAGTCGACTTAATTTACTCTGCGTCTACACTACAATTTCCTTAAATCAACTTAAGCTGCTGCTGAAGTCTACTTAAGGAAATTTTAAGTCGACTTAATAAAACCTAGTTTTAAGTCGACTTACTGAAACATCCAGTCCCTCACAGAGCTACTTTTTAGAGACCCACAGCTACACACACCTGTAACCCCTCCAAAAACCCCCAGCCCCCGCCCCCTTTTATCTTTTAATAAAAACAGTAACAGAAAATTTGAAGAGTGGCTTTATTTGTACACAGTGAAAATCTCATAAGGTGCACTTGATGCGTCCTTGAAGGGAACTACGGGAGGGCATCATTGAAATGCTCCCTGAGTGCCTCCTTATGCGAGCAGCTCCTCGTTGGGCCCCCCTAATACTCCGAGTGGCTGGCTGTTCGTATGCTTCCTCAAGGCACTGTGCCTCCATAGCCCAACCCGGGGAAAACTTTTCTCCCCTATTTTCACAAATGTTATGAAGGACACAGAACGCCGCAATTACAGTAGGGATGTTGTCCTCGTCCAAGTCCAGCCTCCCATACAAACAGTGCCAGCGCTCTTTTAAGCGGCCGAAGGCACACTCCACAGTCATTCTGCAGCGGCTCAATCGGTAATTGAACCGCTCCTTGCTGTGATCCAGGTTCCCGGTGTCCGGTTTCATGAGCCATGGCATCAGTGGGTATGCTGGGTCTCCAAGGATGACTATGGGCATCTCCACATCCCCCACAGTAATTTTTTGATCTGGGAAGAAGGTACCGGTAGCAGTCAGGAGTTGCCATCTTCCAGACAGCAATTGCAACACGCTTCTCCACGGTTAGGGCTGACCTCATGTTGGTGTCTTTACATCGCAGGGCAGGGGCCAACTCTGAACACAGTTCCAAAAAGGTTGCTTTCCGCATTCGAAAGTTTTGTACCCACTGCTCGTCATCCCACAGCTGCATAACAATGCGATCCCACCACTCAGTGCTCGTCTCTCGCGACTAGAAACGGCGTTGCACCGTGTGCAGATGATCAGTGAAGGAGCTGAGCAATGCAGTACTGTTGCTCTGCAGGGCATCTATCAGCCCCTGCTCCTCAGCGTCCTCATCTGATTCGGAGCTCATTGCGTACTGAGCAACCAGCCGAGATGTATTTAGAATGCTGAAGGTGACAGTGGAGATCAGAGCAGGATCCATGTTGTCGCTGTTGTGATTGCTCGCAAGTAGTGCGTCACTGCACTGTTGAAAATAGGCGCGAGTTGCTATTGGCAATGAGGAAGACGCAAGGGGAACACAGCGCACCACAGGAAACTGAGAGTTTACCCATGGCGCTTTGCGTTCCTTTCCTTCATCCCATGATTCCAAGCGCCGATTGAGGGAAAATTGAACTGTGGGATAGGTGCCCAGAATTGATTGCGCTACCCCGCGATATAGCAAAGAATTCTGTTGCGTTGCAAGGAGCGACATGTGTACGCGCGATCCCGCAATAAAGGTCACGTGTTTTTTATAGCGCGATTGCCATGTTGCGCTTTAATCTGATCGTGTGTACATAGCCAGAGTTCAGACTCTCAGGACTCTCTCTAGCACAGTGGCTGGAGATTTACATGCCAAAGGGGATGCTAATGTCCTCCCTGGCTCAGGTAGAAGTGAAGAGAATCACACAACAGGACAGTGAGGGGAGGGACTGTCAGCAGTTTGTAAAAACAAAGACACAGAGACCGTGAGGGGGGAAGACACCATGTTGCAACCAACTTCAAGCAAGATCGGGGCCCTGCCTGACAACAGGCAGAGAATGGCTGTAAAACACCGAACAGTCAAACACCACGTGCATAATCTTGGACTCTGAGGTCAGTTTAGGTAGAGATGTTAGATTAGTATGCGGTTTATACCTTTCATTTGATAGTGGTCACTCCTGACTCATTTATATTATGTTTCTGCCTTGATTGGCCATGTTCTCACTTGAAATTGGACTCTGATCAATAAACTGGTAGTTGTTTTATCTAATGCTGTGTGGTTTTTAGAGGGTGTGGATGTGGTAGGCTGGGCATAATCCACTTCTCTGTTAAGTGGACGGATTTGAGACTTAGGTGATTGGGAGTGGGTCTCAATCCCTGTAAGGCAGTGGCTCCCAATGTGGTCTCTGGGGCTGGGTGTGCTCGCTTGGGGACCAACGCTGGTGTGACTAGTGGATTTACACCCACTGCCTGGGACCAATTACACGCTGATGGCTGGTGTGGACTGACTCAGGAGTGAGTGATCACCCAGCAGAGCGGGGTGAATTGGGGTTCAGGAGTGGGGTTCAAGTGGTCACAGCAGCACACCAGACTGGACTTGGGGAGCAGCCTGTCACACCATCTCCTCCTGGTTCTGGATCATGAGCATTCGAGAGTTCCTCCGTGAGCAGTCATCACGGCTCGGAGTCCAGGCTTTACGCTCTTTAGACAGCCAGTAACACTTGTCCCCATGTGGCCGCCTGTCCCTGGGGCAGAGTTTGCACCCGGAGCCCTCTGGTGAGAGAGATGGGAACAGGGGTGTCATTAGTTCTGAAAATTCAAACTACTGCTCATTGAAAACTCCTGTTCAAAGCAGATTTTTTATGTTGCCAACCCTCTCATTTTTATCACAAGGCTCATGGTTTTTGATGTTTTTCCGTGAAGCCGCAGCTCTTGGAGTCTGGTGATTAAGTGAGAAGCTTGGTTCGTTCGTTCGTTTGTTTGTTTGTTTTTTAAAAAAGGTGGGGGGTAGAGAGAAAAGATCGAAAATGTGATTTTAGTGCAGGGGTCTGCAACCTGTGGCTATGGAGCCGCATACGGCTCTTTGGCTTTCCCCTTGCATCTCCAGGCTCCACACCTCCACCCACCACTGGGAAGCCCTTCAAGAGGCCTGCTCCTGGTTCTAGGCCCACCCTCACTGGCCCCTACAGGCACGATGGCCCAGCTCTCTCTATCCCCTCACTCCCCCCTCCCCACCAGGAAGCTACACCCATTGCAGCTCTCAAAACACTTGGCTATTGAAAGAATTTTTTTAAATGGTTCTTCTTATCTTTCAGGTTGTCGATCCCTTCTTTAGTGTAACCTACAAGCTCAGAAACCAGAAAGTGGGGGGAGACCACTCAACAATCCAACCCCCAAAGCAGGGGTTAAAGTATGCTGGAACGCTGTTCTGGGGCCCATAAATTTGCTGGGCCAGTGTTCCAGGGCCCAGGAAACCAGAAAACTCTGGCAGAACGCATGTTCCGCTCTGCCCTGCAGGCAGGCTGCTGCTCAACTGGGAGCAGTGGCCAGGCTGGGGAGTTTTCAAATCATCCGCCCTTAGCATGGTCCTACAGAGTGTGTTCAGAGCAGGAGCGGCCTCCTGTCCAGAGCAACTCCAGATGCCCCTGCAGCTCTCCGGCCAGGTAAGTTGGGGGAGGCGGTGGGCAGGCGGAAGAGGGTAGGACTGAGGAGCCGGGACCCAGAGTGCTGGGGAGTTGCGACCGGGAAGGCTGGGTGGGCCAGGGAGCCGGTTGGGAACTAGGGGGTCGGGAAATGAGGACCGGGAGGATCGAGGAGCTGGGGCTGGGAAGCCGGGGCTGGGGAGCTGCCAGGCAATGGGAAATGGGGGGCCCGGGGAGTGCCTGGGCTGGACAGGACTCAGGTTCTGGGGCTCTAAGAGTGACTGGGGTGTGGGGTGGGTTCCCATGGCGGGCTCCATGCTGGAGGGCCCAGACCAGCCCGCCTCCTGCCTGGTCCCAGCATGCAGCTGGGAGCTGGGCTATGGTTGCTCACCAAACCTCCAGGCTTGGGGATGCAAGCAGCCCTTTCTTTCTCTTCTTTCTTTCCTTTTCTGCCTCTTCTTCCGTAAAAAAAACCCAACCAAACAAAAAAAACTTTAAAAAATTAATTTTAATTAAAAACCTTTTAAAAAGTTTTTAAAAAACCTTTCTAAAAATTACATTTCAATTAAAATGAATTCAAATTCAATTAATTAAAAATTTAAACCCAATTAATTTTAATTACAAACAATTTTAATTCAATTAATTAGTTTTAATTTAATTTTAATTACATAAACTGGTGGCCCTTCAAGGTTTTAAAATCTGTATTTTGGTCCCTCAACCAAAATGAATGGGAACTACTGATTTATAATGCAAAATTTTAAGTGTGTTCATTTGCTTATTCTTTGTCTTTCTAATGATACTGCTATCTGGGGAAAAAAAATACAAAAACAAGGAGTCCTGTGGCACATTTAAAGACTAACAAATGTAGTTGTAAATTTGTTTGTGTTTAAGTGCCACCGGATTCCCTGGGAGGCGGGGGCAAGTTAGTCTGGGGGCTGGGCTCTGCTCTCCCACCCCGCCTCTGGAACAGCCCTTTCTGCCCCAAGGGAGAAACAGCCGGCCCAGGGGAGGGGCAGGAGAGGGATGGGGCAGGAGCTGTCACCAGAATTTGGTGAAAATGACTTAAAATTTTTGTGATCCAAGTTTGGCATTGCATTTAATGAAGTGAAATGTGCAAAATTGACTCAGTTGTCTTGGGGTTAAACAGGGACTATGGATTTTTCTCTCATTACAACAAGTGATTTGACCTCACCCTCCTCTATGTGCTGTTCCCCAGTGTTTGAATCCTAACACCTATTTTGATTTGCTGTTACAGCCTGACCTGATCCTATGTCATACACTCCCCTGCATTTATTTCATCCCACTCTGTAACTTTCCTATCTTCAAAGCATCTGACGAAGTGGGATTTTCTCCCACGAAAGCTCATGCGATTAATAAATCTGTTAGTCTTTAAAAGTGCCACATGACTCTGTTGTCTGAGCTAACAGTGTCCCTTTAACTTGGTGACCAGGTTTTCAGTCACAGCGAGAGTCCTACAAACTTTTCCAGGGAGAGCGACTCGTGGTTCTGGGACAGCAGAAGCCGGGTTACCTGCCAAGCTGCTGTGGTGACACAGCTAAACTTGTGGCTGACCTCTGTGACTTTGTACTCACCCACAACCATTTCAGATTTGAAGATGATCTATACCTTCAAGTCAGTGGCACTGCCATGGGTACCCGCATGGCCCCACAATATGCCAACATCTTTATGGCCGATTTAGAACAACGTTTCCTCACGTCTCATCCCAAAGCACCCCTACTTTACCTACGCTATATTGATGACATCTTCATCATCTGGACCCATGGTAAAGATGCCCTTGAAGATTTCCATAGAGATTTCAACAATTTCCACAACACAATCAACCTTAGCCTGGAACACTCCACACAAGAGATCCACTTTCTGGACACTACAGTGCAAATTAGCGATGGGCACATAAAGACCTCCCTATACCGCAAACCTACTGATCGGTATAGTTACCTACATCCCTCGAGCTTTCATCCTCGACACACCACACGATCCATTGTGTACAGTCAAGCCCTAAGATATAACCGCATTTGCTCTGACCCTTTAGACAGAGACAGACACCTTCAGGATCTCTACCAGGCATTCTTAAAACTACAGTACAAACCCGCAGAAGTGAAGAAACAAATTGACAGAGCCAGACGGGTACCCAGAAGTCAACTACTGCAGGAGAAGCCCATGAAAAACAACAACAGAACGCCACTGGTCACCACCTACAACCCCCAAGCCAGACCTCTTCAACACATCATCAAAAATCTACAGCCTATTTTACAAGATGATCCCTCACTCTCTCAAGCCTTGGGAGGCAGACGTCTCCTTGCTTTCAGACAGCCCCCTAATCTTAAAAGGATACTTACCAGCAACTACAGATCACAGAGCAGAAACACTAAAGCAGGAACACAGCCCTGCAGCAGACCACGCTGCCAACTTTGCCCTCATATCTACACTGATGACACCATCACAGGGCCTAATCATGCCACCTACTCCATCAAGGGTTCGTTCACCTGCTCATCCACCAATGTGATTTATGCCATCATGTGCCGGAAATGCCCCTCTGCCTTATATATTGGACAGACAGGACAGTCTCTGCGCCAAAGAATCAATGGACACAAATCTGACATCAATAATTGCAACACTGCAAAACCTGTAGGGGAACACTTCAATCTCCCTGCTCACTCCCTTGACGACTTGTTAATAGCTGTGTTGAAACAGATGAATAACAAATCACAGCTTCAAAGAGAGTCTGCAGAACTCGAACTTATATGCAAATTTGACTCAGTTGTCTTGGGGTTAAACAGGGACTATGGATTTTTCTCACATTACATCAAGTGAATTGACCTCCCCCTCCTCTATGTGCTGTTCCCCAGTGTTTTGAATCCTAACACCTATTTTGATTTGCTGTTACAGCCTGACCTGATGCTATGTCATACACTCCCCTGCATTTATTTCCTCCCACTCTGTAACTTTCCTATCTTCAAAGCATCTGACGAAGTGGGATTTTCTCCCACGAAAGCTCATGCGATTAATAAATCTGTTAATCTTTAAAAGTGCCACAAGACTCTGTTGTCTTTATAGAATTTATTGCAAGTGAGACCAGAAATCCTCCTGGCAGGAGCAGCATTCAGTGCTACTGGTATCATTATTCTCTGATGTATTCAGAGCTCCTCTGGTCTTTTCATCACACAAGACATGCAACTGGGAAACTTCAAAACAGCATCACAGTCACTCATAAGGCAACTATTTAGGGATTAAAAACTAGTCTGTAGAGGGTGTAAAATTGTTGAGTGTCCATCACAGCTAGGATAGGGGCAGAGAGACACGCTCAGGTCTTGTCTACACGAGAGAAATAAATCCACACATTTATGTCGACTTTCAACCATTATAGCTGTGGCTGTTGTTCACCCTGCTCTCCTTGGGCCAGTGGAGAGCGTCCTCACCTCAGCACCTAAGGGGCAGTGTGGGGGGATCTGAGAGACCCATTCCTCAGCTCCCTACTGGGAACCCTCAGGCTCCCAGACTTCCTGTAAACTGCTCCCTCATTCCCAATCCTGGTCCCAGGAGTCTGGAGGCAGGGCAGCCCCACCAGAACTTCTCTTCTCCCCTTTCACAGCTGAGCGCTGACTTCATCCCCTGCATCCTGCCCAGTCCTGGCTCTGAGCCGGGACCAGGCTGCAGCCTCCCACTTCCAGGTTTGCAGCTGGGTGGCAGCCTCCCGCCCCCCCTTCCACCAGTGGTGTAGTGAGAGCTTCCACAGTGCCTGAGGGCCAAGCCCACATTTGCCCCCTCCGCCCCTGCCTTGCAGAGCTCCCCGTGTGGGGCAGGAGGGGTTCCAGTGTAACAGGGCGAGGAGGGGGATGAGAGATGCAGAGGTGCTGCTCTGTTCTCTCTCTCTTCCCTGCAGAGCAGCATGGCCATTCTCACTGCACGCTATGCCACAAGGAGTTGCAGGACGGCTGAGCTAGGGATGGGCATGGGTCACAGCCCACAGCCCTGACTTCTTCTTCTGGGCTGACTTTTGAGCCTCCCTGCCTCACCCTCTGCAGCTGCAGGAAGAGACTTGGGGCAGCAGCCGCCACCCCAGCAGGTTCTTCCATCCAGCCCTGAGCCCCCCAAACCCAGGAATCCCCCCTGCTCCCTCCCCACACTCACTTACAGTGCAGTGCTGAGGGAATGGGAATCCCCGTCTGCAGTTGTGTTGTGAATCATCCAGCCAGGTAAGTCAGGGAGGGGTCCCCAATGTTCAGCTGTAGGAGGGGACCAGAGGAGGGGATCACATTTATAGCCCCCTTCCATACCCCTCCTTCAGGACTGGAGGCAGCTTTCAGCCTCAGTGCAGCTGCAGCAGGAGGGCTGGGGACAGACACCCCCCCCCATACACAGCTACTAGCCCAGCATGATATTATCAGCAGACCATGTTAGCTCCCTTTCGTGGTTTCTATCTATGCCGGGCAGCTGAGCACACGGAGAATGGAGCTTCCAGTGCTAGGCCTCAGGAGGCAGCAGGGACTAATTCCCTCCCGGCCTGGGTCCTTCCCACCCTGGTCTAGGATTTTGGGATCCCGGGGCCGGAGTCACGTGTGGGTGGAGGCGGGTACCAGCAGCGCAGCGCAGTTGGCCTGGGTGAGGACTGGCACTGGGAGGGAAAGTCGGAAGCAGGGCGCAGCAAGTTTAGGAAGGAGGAAATCCAGGACTTGTTCCCGTGTAGGGGGAGAGAGCGGCTCCAGGGCCGGTACTGTCCCACGGACACCCGGGGTTTGCCAGGGATCGGTGCGGCGGGAGGAGGCGCGACCCTCCACATGCGGGCCTGGCTGGGGTTGGTGGACGGGGGCGTCGCGGGAGGTGGGGCGGGCGGAGGCCAGCCAGGGAAGAGGGAAGCGGCCCAGGATAGCTCAGATCAGATGCCGTGATGTGCCTGGCTGAGATGGAGCAGGGCTCTGCCCTGCAAGGTCTGCCATAGTCATCGAGTCCCTAGTGGAGATAAGCTGTGATCTTCCTCCATAGCAGTGCCCTGGGGAACTGACTCCCATACCCTGCTCCGCAATGAATATCAGGAGAAAATCTTCCGGGCTGGACGGGGAACCCGAGAGGTGCGGCTGGTCTCGGTGCTGCTGATGGGTGGCTGGTGGGCAGGGTAGGATGTTACATTGGTAAAAGAAGACCAGCAGGATCTTGTTCAGAGGAGCAAGGCGATATAGTGAGGGGCAGGGTGAGGAGGGGTGGGTCCCATTTGGGCTCCTGACCTCCCCCGTCCTCCCACGAGATAAAGACCATGAGATGCTCCCAGTCCTAGCATGCAGCTGTGGTAGTGCCAGGGTCTCTGATGGGGTCACTCAGGGTGTGTGTCTGGGGAGGGTGAGGTGATGTGGTCCCACCAGAGCTTGGAGGCAACCAGGGAGCACTGATCTGGTCTTGGGGCCCTGCTGGGCCATGCGGGAGGTGGGAAGTGCTGGGCCATGGAAGTGGGAGGCTGGCCCCACGGCAGAGGGGCCTGGCCCCCTTATAATCTCTTACTCAGGCTTGCTTCTGGGGGAGTGGGGTCTTCTCCCCCCCATGGGTGCATGTCGTGGGTGGGCGGTTGACATAGCAGACCAGGTCTCTGAAGTTTTTTCTGAGACTGAAGGGACCAGTCATGATGCCACCTCTGCCGGGGGTCGGGCTGCTGGGTCAGGAATGACAAGTCACAAATCAACTCTCTCCTCCTCAACTGTCCACCCGCTTCCAGATGGGCTGGTGAGTCCGGAGCAGGGAGAGGGAGCCGGAGGCAAGACCTCTGCCCCCTGCTTTGCTTTGCTGCTGCTGAACGGCATCAGTCAGACAGAGGAGCCGATCCCAGCCCCACACCTCCAGCAAGGTCTTCAGCCTGAGTGTGTCTGAGGGAGACGATGGGGGAAGCAGTCGGTCCCCTGACAGCCACGTGCCGCTGTAGAAGCCTGTTCGTGGCACTGGAGACCTGGGGAGTGGATGGGAGCAAGGTAAGGGGGCATCGCTGGCTGGAGAGAGACACTGAGACTGCCCCAGAAAGGGCCATGCTCTCAGTGGTGGCAGCTACTCCCTGACCCCTATATATGGGCAGCAGGGACTGATCACCCCCAGGTCTCAGGGGCACCGATCCCTGGCTCACAGCTGCTGTCGGGTGCACACAGCGGTGTCTGTGCTGGTCCCTTTGGGCTGTGTGTGTCAGACCCCCTGTGACAGCACTGGCCCCTCTCAGCCTGGGTCTGTCTCCTCCCCTCTGCTGCGCGTGGTGGGGTGAGACTCCAGAGGGTGGGAGAGGTGCACTCAGGTGGGCACAGCGAGCGCTCTGCAGAGAGGGGGAGGGGTTGGGGCACAGCTTGAACTCCTGCCACTGACACATCTGGTTCTTATCTCTACCCCTGAGCTCGCCAGGCCTCGAGACAGCGTGGCTGGGACGGCCCAGGGGAGGCACTAGACTGGGGGGAAAAGGGGCCTGTTCCCCCCGCCTGCCTGGCCTCTCCTTCTCCCAGCACGTGCGAGGGAAGGAGCCAAGGACAGGACGCTGCGTGATCTAGGGCAGCTCCAGCGCAGGGCCGTCAGTGAGACGTGTCCTCGCAGCCCTGCCTGACGGGTCTCTCTCTTTCAGAGCCTCAACGTAAATGCAGGGGAGGTGTCGAGACCGTGGCGGGCCTGGATCAAGCATAAACAACCAATATGATTGCAGCAAGAACCTTTATTGATACATAAGTAAAGATTTATATACTTTTCCATAGTCCCACCACCAGCTATGACAAGGCAGTTAATTGGTGCATATATAATTATATAAAACAAACCTGTAAGCCATTGGTTAGATAACCCCTAGATTTATAACTGTGTTTACTGCTCTTCTTACTCCTCACTATCAGTAAATTCTCACAGAAATCCAGACACTGAAACGCCAAGGCCGGTGTGAAAGTATGTGGCAGTATGCCATTGCAGCCTGAAGTATCCTTGTCCGACCTGGCTGTGATCTTCCTATTACAGTGTCATCATGTCTGTGTATGCTGAATAAATCTATTACAGCGTCAGCATATCTGCGTATGCTGAATAAATCCCCACATTTCCCCCCTTTTGTTTAAATGGGCAAAAACAAAAAAGGGAAAAAAGGGAAGGAATACATTAAGCAAAGCAACACAAAATACCATTGGAAAAATTAGCAGGAATAGAACTAAAGATACAAGAACCACACGTAAAAAACCAACCTTTAGGCAAAATAACATGTGCAATAGCATAGGTCATATCCATAACAAATGTACAATTTAACAGTGGGCCTGGCATAGTAAGACATCCCTTGGGAACCTTCTTACGAGAACAACCAGTAACACGGGCGCAGGAGGCATTCACCCCACTGGCCGGATACGGGGTATGAAGGGAGAGTGCGTCAGGTGGTACCTGCCTGACCACTGGCCCCCATTCATACATAGTTCCGTAGGTGACCTTAATATTAAAATTACGCAAGAAGGTATTATTTTGAAGCTCAGAGGGTTGTTTACACACTGGGATAAGACAGGAACCAAGAAGTTGGCCAGCTTCCACCTCATTAGACAGACAAAAGTAGGGGGTATTGACCATGGCAGCAAAACGGTGCCAGATGTTATAACTCATACCATATTCACAGGCTTATATCCAAATGAGCAAAGTGTTAATTCCTGGCCCGCTCACAGTTCCTTATCATGCAGCTGTGCTGAGTTCTTATTTACAAAACTGGTTTCTTGCTCAGACTGATTCCTTGGTTTTCCACGCCGCAGCTATTTTTCTGACCTTGCATTCTTGTTTTATAGTTACCCTTTAACCATTACTTTTCCCAAGTGCTGTACGACACATGGCGCCTAGTGCTGCACAACACATGGGCCTGGACCATCACCATTGCTAGTGGTGGGTCTTTACATCTCCCCCTTTCTTATTTAGCACAAAACCATTAATAAATAATGTGGCCAATATAAATACATTCAATTATAAAATGGCATCCAATTACATTTACAAAACAACAACAAAAAGGAATAAAGCATTAATAAGAAAAAACAGTCTTTTCATTTACAGCTGTAAAAAACAAGCACATACATACTCTGCCCCTCTTATTTTTTTATTTTTATTTTTATTTTTTTTTGCAAAATGGGTTTGGTGGAACTGCTTTTATGCTACGCAA
>VOCT01081173.1:0-13237 GCA_007922175.1 Pelusios castaneus
TGCCAGATCTCCATGCCTCAGAGGAAAGACACATCCTGAGGGTCAGCTGCATCGGTGAGGAATCAATAAATTGTCAATGCCAAAAGCAAACATCTGGGATTGCCTTCAAAGACCTCTCCACATTCAGGATTTTCTCCCAAGAATGTCACAGGCTAAGGGCAGATATTACTGATGGTTTCCTCCCCATACTGACCTTCTCCTGGTGGTAGCTCCTTCTTGGGACTCATTTCGCTCTGTTTGGGAGAGGAAGTGGATACAGACTTTGTCCTCTCTTTACTCCCCTTTCGGGAAGACTATGTCAAAATTCAGTCCCAGGTTTTCGCTTCTCCATCTCCAGCTGTTCTTTTCGTTTTTATTCCTCTCTTTTAATCCTGTTTTTGCGGTTTCTCTTTCTGCATTCAGCAGGTGATGGGATGGTGACTGAGACCATGGAGCAGACGCCTCAGCAGGAAGATGATAAGCAAGTTGAACCACATGGGGTGTTACTGAAAACATCCAGAAGGAGTGTGTCCAGGAGTCGTGAGCAGGGAAAACTTTGTGAGCGTGAGGACAGACCCGAAAAGAGTGAGGAAAAGCAGCCAGTTCAGAATGTTAATAAATCTGTTAATTATCAGGGAACTCACAAAGGTCTCAAGAAAAGCAGGGTCCAACTGGTAATCTCCACAAACAAGCGCAGTAACACATGCGTGGAGTGTGGCAAGGAGTTTAGGAGGCACTCAAACCTTATTAGCCATCAGAGAATCCACACAGGAGAGAAACCTTGTGAATGCTGTGAGTGTGGGAAAAAGTTCACTGTGCGCTCAAGCCTTCTAAGGCATCAGAGGAGTCACACAGGGGAGAAACCCTATGAATGCTGTCAGTGTGGGAAAACCTTCACTTTGCACTCAAGCCTTCTAAGTCATGAAAGGATTCACACTGGGGAGAAACCGTATCAGTGCTGTGAATGTGGGAAAGCCTTTGGTCGTTATTCAGACCTTACTGCACATCAGCGGATCCACACAGGAGAGAGACCCTATAAATGCTGTGAGTGTGAGAAAGCCTTCACTCAGCGCTCAGCTCTTATTAGCCATTGGAGGATCCACACAGGAGAGAAACCTCATGAGTGCCCTGAGTGTGGGAAAACCTTCATTGTGCGCTCAAGCTTTCTAAGTCATCAAAAGTTTCACACTGGTGAGAAGCCCTATGAATGCTACGAGTGCGGGAAAACTTTCACTGTGCGTTCAAGTCTTCTAAGGCATCAGGGGGTCCACACAGGAAAGAAAACTCATGAATGCTCTGAGTGTGGGAAAACCTTTTCTTGGCACTCAGGCCTTGTTAGACATCAGAGGATCCACACAGAGGAGAAACCCTATGAATGCTGTGAGTGTGGGAAAACTTTCCTTTTGCACTCATCCCTCTTAAGTCATCAAAGGATTCACACAGGGGAGAAACCCTATCAATGCTGTGAGTGCGGGAAAACCTTCACTGTGCGTTCACGCCTTGTAAGGCATCAGAGGAGCCACACGGGAAAGAAAACTCATGAATGCTCCGAGTGTGGGAAAACCTTTTCTTGGCACTCAGGCCTTATTAGACATCAGAGGATTCACACAGGGGAGAAACCCTATCAGTGCTGTGAGTGTGGGAAAACCTTCCTTGTGCACTCAGGCCTTCTAAGTCATCAATGGATTCACACAGGGGAGAAACCCTATCAATGCTGTGAGTGTGGGAAAACCTTCACTGTGCATTCAAGCCTTGTAAGGCATCAGAGGATCCACAGAGGAGAGAAAACTCATGAATGCTTCGTGTGTGGGAAAACCTTTTCTTGGCGCTCGGTCCTTACTAGACATCAAAGGATTCACACACGTGAGAAGCCTTAGGAATGCAATGAGTTTGCAAAAACCTCTTCTGAACGGTCAAATCTTTTCAGGCATCAGAAGATGCACATAGCGGAGAGATCGTGTGAATGCTCTTATTTCAGAGAATGGTTTCTCTTGATTCTTCTGAGTGATTGGTCGTGTCACTTCCACTTTAGATATCTGTGTGCCTCACAACTTTTCTTCAGATGCACATAGGGTCGGCTATGGAGCACCCCCCCAAGGGTCATGCCTTTGTAACACACTATCAAAGGTTCCGCTGACGCATCCTTTCTTACCACGCATGACATCTGCTGGGAGAGGTCTCGCTTGCCTAGAAAGACCTTTACTGTTGTATTATTCAGATAGACAATTTTCTTTAGTTATCATTAGTTAGTTCGTTGTTATTTAGAATAGGCGTAAGCTTAGATTGGGGCCTCCTTTCCGTGCTGCGGAGCTAGGTGTGCAGGGCTTCAAGTCGTCCTTCAAGATCTGCAAGTGTTTTCTATCCAAGGATCCAGGAAGAATGGTGCCAAAGGCTAAAATTTCTAACGATGAGGGAGGCGCTTCGCTCCCCACAAGCACTGCTGAGCCCCAGTGCTTCAGCCCCGGTGTGGAGTGAAGCACCTCAGGTGCTATCAAGGTGAAGCAAGCAAGGGACTCTGTCAAAAAGCTGCTTTCCATTACTGCAGAAGTCGGGTGGAGTGAGCCATCAGCAATACCAGCAAGGTTCCCTCTAAGGTGCTCTGGTGAGAGGTGGTGCAGAAGCCGCTGCTCACCAGCTCAGGCAACGCTCTCCCCCATGCAGGCCAGCAGCACCGGACATGATTGTTCTGGCACTGCGCCTGGGGCTGGGAGCATTCAAAATCGCCCACCCTGCCGGAGCTGACTGTGCTGCTCCGGCTTGCCAGGCAAGGGAGAAGGGCTTAAGGGGGGGGGGGGGGGGGGAGATGGAGAAGAAGGGAAGAGGGGGAGGGTGTGGTGGGGACAGGGGGGGGGGGGGGGGGGGGTCCGGCGAGGGGGTGGGGTGAGGCAGCGGGAAGCGTGGACGCCCGCACGGCGGGGGGGAGGGGGCGTTATTACAGGGAGGCAAGAAGGGTTTAAGTCAGGCAGGTAGGAGAGGGGGCTCCTGCTGCAGGGAAAGCAGGAGCGGGCAGGAAAGAAGAAGTGAGGCAGAAGCAGGGGACTGGGTCCTGGATTGGGGTAAGATGACCAGACGTCCAGCAAGTTCTCTGTCCTCCAGGCATTTTTTAAATAGCTGCTTTTGTCTGGGCTTTTCACTGCATAAGAATAAAATGTTAAAGAAGCCCTCTAACAACCCAGTTAGGGAGCTGGGGCTCTTGCCACGGCGGCTGGAGATCAGAGGTGGGCATGTGTGCACACCTCCCAATCACCGCTCTGTAGGACCCAAGCTGAGAGCTCAGGTAGCCCCTGAATGTGCAGCTTGTTTTTTCAAAGGCTGGCTGGGTAGCTCAGTTTGTAGGAAAGTTGCTTTTTTTCAAGCTTCGGGTTGTGGGTTCAAGACCTATCATAGGCAAGTTTATTTTTGGCCCTTGCTCCCTACAAAATGGGGGATTTATGGGGAAGGGAGAAAAATACTAATAAAATGAAGGAAAATAGTCTACCATACATAAAATTATTAACAAGGACCAATTGGCCCAATTAAATAAAACCACTGAAGGGGCTGGAAAGAAACAATTTAGGACTTTCTTTTTTTAACTGTAAAAATGGGCTGCTGCGAAAAGTGTTAACTTTTTTTTTTTTTTTTTTTTTACTTTTCAAGGTATTTTTTAAGTTTATATCTGAAAATTTAGTTTTTTAACTTTAGTCTCATGAGCATTAATGGAAGGGTCATGAAACGCTTTCCTTTAATGAAAAAAAGTCCAGTTTTCAGTTAAACCATTTTGGTAAGTTTCTTTATTTTAAAAGAATTTAAAAATATGATAGTGTGTAGTTTTAATGCTGCATTCATTTATCATTATGTATTTTCCATGACATAATATACTAATAACAGTTATACTAACACTACATTTTCTCCAGGTCCTCCAAAGTCCTCAGTTTCGGACCTCCCTATCCTCCTTTCTGTGCTTTGGTATCCGGTAACCCTAGATTGGGGCAGTTGGAGGGAGGAAAGAAGGGGTTGAGCAAGGCAGAAGCAGGGGACCGGGTCACGCCATGGGGAAATCAGTAGCAGGAGGGTTACAAAAACTCAGTTCCCAGATTGAGCTTCCAAAAACGTTCAGAGTGAGACACGAGGGACGTTCAGAGTGAGAACCAGATTCCACAGCTGGCATCAGGGACTCTCTCATGAATGGTTACTTCTCTTTTGCTAAAAGCGTTTCAGGTTGAATGTCAGATTTTGTTTGAGTACAGAAATTGCACCTATCAAAGGATTTGAATCAAAGCTGATTGACTGGGGAGTCCATTTGCAATGTCACAAAGAAAAAAAGAAAAAAAACCCAAAGGTTTGTTCCAGTTGCACTCTTTCTTTGGCTTTTGGCCAAGATCAACTAATATCCATTGACTACCTGAGATGTCATCCTCTTCCCTATGCTTAGCAGAAGGAATGACAATTATCTGGTGTGTCTTTTCCAAGTTTAATAGATCCCTCTCAAATGAGAAATGAATAAAGATATCTAGAGTCATAATGGGGCAATAGTTACCATTTCAATGGTTTGTTATAAGTGTGTCTAGTCATGCTTGTAGGAAAGCTGATTGGATTTGTTCACATACAGGCCAACCAGCCCAAGTTATTTATCAGAGGAGGAATTATTTTATCATTCAATGGCTTGTTCCTTCCAGTTCTCACACGTGCGGCAGTGAAGCCAGAAAATCTGCTAATAATTTTAAGAACTGGCGTGTGTTACAGTAATATACTACATTTGTGTACAACCCCGTAGATGGCAGAAATTTGCATGATTAATTTTTTTTCTGTAATGAGGGAGTGATGGTTATTCATTTTTATAGCAAAGCAATGCCTTCCTTTTCAGTGTTCCCTCTAAGCTGATGTTGCACCTGAGAAAGTTATGAAAGCACGTGTGGGAGCCAGTGGGTAATGGGGAAAGGGCCTGATCTGGCGGGGGGGGGGGGTCAGGAATGGGACGGAACTTGCTCAGCTGCATCCATAACTTGCTCAGCTGCATCATCAGCTTAGAAGGCACATTGCACACCAGTCTCAGTCCCTGGTACCATGGTATAAGAAGAGGCCAGAACAGGGCAGATCTCCATCCTCCAAGCAGAGAAAGGCAGTTACCAGAGGAGGTGACCATGGACTGGGCCCCTCAAGCCCAGCAGCGCAGGAGACAGTGCTATCAATTTTGTCCCCGAGCATGGATTCGTTGAGTCCAGGACTGGTGATGTCTCTAACAGAGTAGATGCTGGAGGAGGATTTACAGTCCCCTCTACTGCTGAAATGTTTGAGGCTGCAAGGGAGCGTATTGAGGACACGGCATCTCTAGCCCAATGTAGAGGTGACCAGAATCGTTCCAAGGTACCATGCAAATCTGCAGTGCCATCAAGGGTCAAGCCCGCTTTCCTACTGAAGCCTGGAGCCCCTTGGCACCACCTAGCAGCTTGACTCAGTCTCAGGGCAAGTTGATTCCATTGCCCAGCTCATGCTCACTGTGGCTCCACTCCCCGGCACAGTCCAGCACTGTGCCCCCGTGGTCACCTTGCAGGACTCATTCTTTCTCAGTCTCAGAAGTTGAGTTGAAGTTGGCACCATGAACAGCTAGGCCTAGTTGGACCTCCACCTTCCTTGGAGTCCGCCTTCTAAATAACTAACATCTACCTGCAGAGCAGAGGAGTGGCTGTGGATCATAACTGAACATGGCTGAAAACAGAGACCATAGCTTAGTGTATGAACTTTTCCTTGTATGTGCTTGTGATTATCTCCTTGACTTGAGTGACTCAGTTTTATAATAACTTGACTTCCAATCACGTAAAATCTTACAGTAGTCTATAGTTTTGTTTGTTTTACCTTATGGCAGAGCAGTGTTCAGTGAGAATGTGTGTAAAGGCCTCACTGGGAGCAAAAACTGGTGCATAGCAATTTCTTTGTTGAAGTGTAAATGAGCTTGCAGTCTTCAGTGGGGGCACAATACAGCAGTACCCAGGTTGTGTCTAGGACAGCGTGTGTTTGGTGGGGGACCATCCCATAAATGGCTAGTGAGAGCACTCTACCATTGGTGGAGGGAGAGATTAGGCGCAGGTGGCCCGCCATGAACCAATCCAGGAGTGGGTTTCACACAGGAAGGTGGTGGTAGTTTGGGGTCCTGGAGTGGAGCACTGCAGTGACACAGCAGTCCAGATTGCTGGATGGGAACATCACAAGCTACTATGAGTTGTGGAGGGCTGAAGGCAGTGGTAAAAGAGGAGGATACCGTGGGACAGCTGCTCTGGGAGTTGGACACTGGGAATGGTGGGAAGTGGTGGAACTCAAGGACTGGAAGGGTTGGTGCTGCTTACAGTACAGACAGTATGGGTGCCGGGCAACGTTCCCCCTCTCAGCTGATGAGGCCGCTGAGCAAGTTATGGATACAGCTGAGCAAGTTCCCTCCCAGTTGCCCGACCCCCACCGGGCCCCTTCCTCAAGTTCATCCATAACTTGCTCAGTTGCCTCATCAGCTTAGAGGGAACATTGTGTCCTGTCTCCCGTGATAACGCAACTGTCCCTATAAACTCTTTCCGACTCCATACGTGGGCCAGCACTTGTCTTTCAAAGCAGGCTTGGCTTTGTTGACTAGGATGCTGCATAAAATAATTCTGAAGGGGGAGGATGCTGTGGAAAACAGCCCATCCTTAGTCCCAATGCCTCAGGGCTCTTGAAAAGTCTCAACTGTCTAGAGTTCCAAAGAGATAGCCGTGTTAGTCTAGTTCAGCAAAACAAACAAGGAGTCCTCCAGCACTTCTAAAGACTAGCACATTTATTTATTGCATGAGCTTTCATGGAAGAAATGTGATAAATCAATGTGTTGGTCTTTAAAAGTGCCACAAAACTCCTTGTTTGTTTAACAGTCCAGAGCTTGATCTAAGGTTTCTGTAGAGTTGGGAAGAAGGGGTAGGTTTTTCTCCATTGCCTTATTCCTTCTTCCTCTCATACAATTTTTAACCTGTTTTTTAACAATTTTTAACAATGTTTAACCTTTTTAACCTGTTTTTCCTGACTTACCATTTTTGTAAAGGGAGGGTGTGAGGTGCCCCTAAGTTTGTAAAGTGCCGCGGGCAGGAATGAGACTGCCATGGCATGTGGTAGAAGGTAAATAGGAAACAAGCCCACCCCCCCCACCCCCCCGCGCAACCAACCAGACTAAAATAAAATAAAAACTATGACGTACACAAAAACTAACTAAAGCAGAGCAAAACAAAACCTGCACTGAACTCTATGAAAGAGAAAATAAATAACAATACGTAATTTACTAGTCTTTAAGTGCCACTGTTTCTTTTACTGAACTAGACTAACACAGCTGACCCTTTGGAACTATGATGCAGAGTTGATTTAAGCCTCATCTCTAAATTGTCACTAGATGGCAATATTTCAGAAATTTTAACTGAATTGCTGTGAGAAAACAACCAGTATTGCACAGTTGTATCCCCAGGGGTAAAGATCACAAGTCATACTATTCCATAAAGGGGTCAGCACCTTTAGTGATTTAAGGAAAACAGTACAAAGGGTCATTTCTTCAAATGAAGGCATGTAAAAGCCACAGTCTGTCTCTGTGGTTGCTCAATAGCTGTCTAAACTTTGCAGGAACTGACTTTGTAGTGCCTTTTGAAATGAAATTGCCGTGTTTGGAAGTAAGTGAGGTTTTGATTGCCTAGGAAAGTTTTTTCTGACTATAACCGAAGGTATTAATTTAAGCAACTATAGTTATTCCAGCAGAAGTCCTTGCTTGGACACTTATTACACTGAAACAAACAAGAGGGGCTATTGAGACAACTAAATTGCTGTGAAGTGAGAAACGAAATCGGGTGATAGTTTAGAAGCTGACAGTAGACACAGACAATAAAGAATAGAAATAAATAGATAATTGTCCTCTGAAGTATATGTAAACTTATCACTGAGTCAGGATAGTGGATTAAATGGGTATGAATGGTTTGATCTGGTGTGGCTAGTCTTACATTTACAGCATAGTAGGGTTTCACAAATGTTCAGATCTTATTCTGTGTTAATTTGCCTGTTGTGAGTGACAGCAGCTTTTTCTCTAAATCATCATGTATCTATTCTTGACAAGTCAGGTGCTGGCTGACACGTTTTGTTAGTCTGCTGCTAGAGATGGAAGTCCTTTTCAGCATGTCTCCTCCCTAATCCCCTCAGCCACTTCCCTCATTGCCTTCATTTTTTAAAATGCCTTTCTGTTCTAAGACCACCCCAACTCATCACTTCCCTGAGCTGCCAGCTTCCTCCTCCCCACCCCTTCTCTGAGCCTCAGGCTGCCAACTCCCTTCTTCCCACCCCTTCTCTGAGCTGTGGTCTGCTGCGCCCTCCTTCCCACCCTTTCTCTGAGCTGTCGGCTGCCGACTCCCTCCTCCCCCCACCCCATCTCTGAGCTATTGGTTCCATTCTCCTTCCCACCCCCCTCTCTGAGCTGCCTGGCTGCTGCTCCCGCCTACCCCACATTTGGCCAGCCAGAACTGCTTGTGACCACAGGCAGGAGATTTTAAACTCCCTCAGCCTGAATCAGCTCCCTGCCGGTTGAAAGAATGCGTGTTCCTGCTGGCCGTGCGCGGCCAGCAGTGATGTGTGGGAGGGTCATTGATGGCTGCTGTGCATGTGCGCAGCTTACAGGGAACAATGGGAGGGAGCAAAGGGACACATTTCTGGCTGGAGCTTTTGGGAATCAGGTCCAAGGAACTCTTGAGACACTGAGAGGTTGGAGTGAAAGCAGCTGGGGAGGAGGAGATTTGGGAGAACTGGTAGCAAAGTCGGTGGGTGTGCAGAAGGGAGGGGAGAACATAAGGAGTGGTTAGTTGTTCCTCGCGTCCAAGGAGATGGGGAATGGTCAGGGCAGTTAGGAGAAGAGGTGCGGGGCTCAAACTTAGCTGCCTGTCTGTGCCCATCTTCGTCTATCTGAGTGCCCCCCCTCAGCTGCTGGATTTCTGCTTTTACCCCTCCTGCTCCACCTGTGGACTTCTCTGTCAGTAAGGAACAGTTCTAGGGAGAGTCACCTTTGGCAGAAGTCTTCCCGTTCTGGGACATGGGATTTAGATGCGCCTTTTATCTGTTTGTACATGTTCTGAGTAGACACAGGCAGAGTTAAATGCTTCATAAGAAGAGTGTCCTTCACATTTGAGCCCCTGGGGTGCTGCCATCAGGATTTAACTGCTTTGCAGTGGTTTGGTGTTAAACTAAAATAACTGTTCTTGTATGTGTCACATTTCCTGAAAATTCATCTGATACCTTTTTTTTTCCCCCCCCCCTAAGGAGGATTTCCAGGTTCTAAGCCTGATGTCATCTCACCTCTGGCGGTAGGGGAAGAGCTGTGGGTGCCAGATCTCCATGCCTCAGAGGAAAGACACATCCTGAGGGTCAGCTGCATCGGTGAGGAATCAATAAATTGTCAATGCCAAAAGCAAACATCTGGGATTGCCTTCAAAGACCTCTCCACATTCAGGATTTTCTCCCAAGAATGTCACAGGCTAAGGGCAGATATTACTGATGGTTTCCTCCCCATACTGACCTTCTCCTGGTGGTAGCTCCTTCTTGGGACTCATTTCGCTCTGTTTGGGAGAGGAAGTGGATACAGACTTTGTCCTCTCTTTACTCCCCTTTCGGGAAGACTATGTCAAAATTCAGTCCCAGGTTTTCGCTTCTCCATCTCCAGCTGTTCTTTTCGTTTTTATTCCTCTCTTTTAATCCTGTTTTTGCGGTTTCTCTTTCTGCATTCAGCAGGTGATGGGATGGTGACTGAGACCATGGAGCAGACGCCTCAGCAGGAAGATGATAAGCAAGTTGAACCACATGGGGTGTTACTGAAAACATCCAGAAGGAGTGTGTCCAGGAGTCGTGAGCAGGGAAAACTTTGTGAGCGTGAGGACAGACCCGAAAAGAGTGAGGAAAAGCAGCCAGTTCAGAATGTTAATAAATCTGTTAATTATCAGGGAACTCACAAAGGTCTCAAGAAAAGCAGGGTCCAACTGGTAATCTCCACAAACAAGCGCAGTAACACATGCGTGGAGTGTGGCAAGGAGTTTAGGAGGCACTCAAACCTTATTAGCCATCAGAGAATCCACACAGGAGAGAAACCTTGTGAATGCTGTGAGTGTGGGAAAAAGTTCACTGTGCGCTCAAGCCTTCTAAGGCATCAGAGGAGTCACACAGGGGAGAAACCCTATGAATGCTGTCAGTGTGGGAAAACCTTCACTTTGCACTCAAGCCTTCTAAGTCATGAAAGGATTCACACTGGGGAGAAACCGTATCAGTGCTGTGAATGTGGGAAAGCCTTTGGTCGTTATTCAGACCTTACTGCACATCAGCGGATCCACACAGGAGAGAGACCCTATAAATGCTGTGAGTGTGAGAAAGCCTTCACTCAGCGCTCAGCTCTTATTAGCCATTGGAGGATCCACACAGGAGAGAAACCTCATGAGTGCCCTGAGTGTGGGAAAACCTTCATTGTGCGCTCAAGCTTTCTAAGTCATCAAAAGTTTCACACTGGTGAGAAGCCCTATGAATGCTACGAGTGCGGGAAAACTTTCACTGTGCGTTCAAGTCTTCTAAGGCATCAGGGGGTCCACACAGGAAAGAAAACTCATGAATGCTCTGAGTGTGGGAAAACCTTTTCTTGGCACTCAGGCCTTGTTAGACATCAGAGGATCCACACAGAGGAGAAACCCTATGAATGCTGTGAGTGTGGGAAAACTTTCCTTTTGCACTCATCCCTCTTAAGTCATCAAAGGATTCACACAGGGGAGAAACCCTATCAATGCTGTGAGTGCGGGAAAACCTTCACTGTGCGTTCACGCCTTGTAAGGCATCAGAGGAGCCACACGGGAAAGAAAACTCATGAATGCTCCGAGTGTGGGAAAACCTTTTCTTGGCACTCAGGCCTTATTAGACATCAGAGGATTCACACAGGGGAGAAACCCTATCAGTGCTGTGAGTGTGGGAAAACCTTCCTTGTGCACTCAGGCCTTCTAAGTCATCAATGGATTCACACAGGGGAGAAACCCTATCAATGCTGTGAGTGTGGGAAAACCTTCACTGTGCATTCAAGCCTTGTAAGGCATCAGAGGATCCACAGAGGAGAGAAAACTCATGAATGCTTCGTGTGTGGGAAAACCTTTTCTTGGCGCTCGGTCCTTACTAGACATCAAAGGATTCACACACGTGAGAAGCCTTAGGAATGCAATGAGTTTGCAAAAACCTCTTCTGAACGGTCAAATCTTTTCAGGCATCAGAAGATGCACATAGCGGAGAGATCGTGTGAATGCTCTTATTTCAGAGAATGGTTTCTCTTGATTCTTCTGAGTGATTGGTCGTGTCACTTCCACTTTAGATATCTGTGTGCCTCACAACTTTTCTTCAGATGCACATAGGGTCGGCTATGGAGCACCCCCCCAAGGGTCATGCCTTTGTAACACACTATCAAAGGTTCCGCTGACGCATCCTTTCTTACCACGCATGACATCTGCTGGGAGAGGTCTCGCTTGCCTAGAAAGACCTTTACTGTTGTATTATTCAGATAGACAATTTTCTTTAGTTATCATTAGTTAGTTCGTTGTTATTTAGAATAGGCGTAAGCTTAGATTGGGGCCTCCTTTCCGTGCTGCGGAGCTAGGTGTGCAGGGCTTCAAGTCGTCCTTCAAGATCTGCAAGTGTTTTCTATCCAAGGATCCAGGAAGAATGGTGCCAAAGGCTAAAATTTCTAACGATGAGGGAGGCGCTTCGCTCCCCACAAGCACTGCTGAGCCCCAGTGCTTCAGCCCCGGTGTGGAGTGAAGCACCTCAGGTGCTATCAAGGTGAAGCAAGCAAGGGACTCTGTCAAAAAGCTGCTTTCCATTACTGCAGAAGTCGGGTGGAGTGAGCCATCAGCAATACCAGCAAGGTTCCCTCTAAGGTGCTCTGGTGAGAGGTGGTGCAGAAGCCGCTGCTCACCAGCTCAGGCAACGCTCTCCCCCATGCAGGCCAGCAGCACCGGACATGATTGTTCTGGCACTGCGCCTGGGGCTGGGAGCATTCAAAATCGCCCACCCTGCCGGAGCTGACTGTGCTGCTCCGGCTTGCCAGGCAAGGGAGAAGGGCTTAAGGGGGGGGGGGGGGGGGGAGATGGAGAAGAAGGGAAGAGGGGGAGGGTGTGGTGGGGACAGGGGGGGGGGGGGGGGGGGGTCCGGCGAGGGGGTGGGGTGAGGCAGCGGGAAGCGTGGACGCCCGCACGGCGGGGGGGAGGGGGCGTTATTACAGGGAGGCAAGAAGGGTTTAAGTCAGGCAGGTAGGAGAGGGGGCTCCTGCTGCAGGGAAAGCAGGAGCGGGCAGGAAAGAAGAAGTGAGGCAGAAGCAGGGGACTGGGTCCTGGATTGGGGTAAGATGACCAGACGTCCAGCAAGTTCTCTGTCCTCCAGGCATTTTTTAAATAGCTGCTTTTGTCTGGGCTTTTCACTGCATAAGAATAAAATGTTAAAGAAGCCCTCTAACAACCCAGTTAGGGAGCTGGGGCTCTTGCCACGGCGGCTGGAGATCAGAGGTGGGCATGTGTGCACACCTCCCAATCACCGCTCTGTAGGACCCAAGCTGAGAGCTCAGGTAGCCCCTGAATGTGCAGCTTGTTTTTTCAAAGGCTGGCTGGGTAGCTCAGTTTGTAGGAAAGTTGCTTTTTTTCAAGCTTCGGGTTGTGGGTTCAAGACCTATCATAGGCAAGTTTATTTTTGGCCCTTGCTCCCTACAAAATGGGGGATTTATGGGGAAGGGAGAAAAATACTAATAAAATGAAGGAAAATAGTCTACCATACATAAAATTATTAACAAGGACCAATTGGCCCAATTAAATAAAACCACTGAAGGGGCTGGAAAGAAACAATTTAGGACTTTCTTTTTTTAACTGTAAAAATGGGCTGCTGCGAAAAGTGTTAACTTTTTTTTTTTTTTTTTTTTTACTTTTCAAGGTATTTTTTAAGTTTATATCTGAAAATTTAGTTTTTTAACTTTAGTCTCATGAGCATTAATGGAAGGGTCATGAAACGCTTTCCTTTAATGAAAAAAAGTCCAGTTTTCAGTTAAACCATTTTGGTAAGTTTCTTTATTTTAAAAGAATTTAAAAATATGATAGTGTGTAGTTTTAATGCTGCATTCATTTATCATTATGTATTTTCCATGACATAATATACTAATAACAGTTATACTAACACTACATTTTCTCCAGGTCCTCCAAAGTCCTCAGTTTCGGACCTCCCTATCCTCCTTTCTGTG
>VOCT01081209.1:0-51515 GCA_007922175.1 Pelusios castaneus
GGGGGGGGCTGTATATGTATATATGTGTATATAATGCTTTTCATTCCAGAGGATCCCAACGTGCTTTACCAACTGTATACATACAGTACCATTGAAAGAGTCACGTCTGGGGTTGTGTGTGTGCACACTTTACCGTGGTGAGGAGGGGTTTGGCCAGCAGCACCAAGCAAACCTGTACTGATACAAATCAGGCAAGATTTGTATTGACAGACATGCATAGTAAACTACATGGAATTCAATGTACTGTATCTACCTCAGCCCTTCACCCTTCTGAGTTGACACTGCTGGGATGTGAATGTGTGGTTCCAGAGAATCTTAAGTACTTCAGACCTGAGGCTTGGACCACTCAGTTGGTCCTGTGGGTTTCTTGCTAACTGTGGTTGTCACTTTGTAAATCTAAGTTGTGCTGTGTTTTTTGTTATCTAGTCTTCTGAAAGAAATGGCATTCTGTAGGAACTGTACATATTGTAAATAAAATAAGTAGGATAACACTGAACCTGTGTCTGTGTCTACTCATTACTTTTCTGTTAGCAATTAAAGATCTTGAGTCAAAAGCTACTGAACTACTCAGAAGTCATGATAACTTGGTCTTGACTGTAAACTTAGATTTTGCAGAATGCACCAGAATCCCTTGGAAAGTCTAAGCATTTTTTGAAGTGTTTCTATTAAAAATGGTCTTCATGATCAAAAGGGTCTTCATAATCAAAATATTCAT
Source organism: Pelusios castaneus (assembly GCA_007922175.1). NCBI lineage: Eukaryota > Metazoa > Chordata > Testudines > Pelomedusidae > Pelusios > Pelusios castaneus. The sequence continues at coordinate 716 of VOCT01081209.1, forward strand.
TTTTGGATCGAAACTATCTCTTTGATTTGGAAGGGGACGTGTGTATGTCTATCCTGGTGGTACGGCTACTGGCTTGGCATGTAGGAATTCCAAGTTTAATTCCTTGATTTACCTGATGCATAGGATTTGAACCTGGATCGGCCACATCCCAGTCCCCTAACCACAAGGCTATAGAATGAGCATATCTTTTTCAAAAAAAATCTTCCCAACAAAAGGTTTGTCTAAACAGGTAATATCCATGAAAATGCTCCTGGTTTGCTGCAGCATATTTCTGCCAAGTTTCACTTCAGTTCAAATGTTCCAACTAGCTCTAGAAAATAGCTGTTAGGAGTCTAAAATCAGCTGTGTGAACCTTCTTGTTTTTCACCCATTGTTCATACTCTTTCCCCCTAATAGGAGGCTAATTTTGGCACTATAACCATTTGAAAGCACTCTTTTTTTTTTTTCTGTTTCACAACAGGATTTCAGGTAGGAGACAAAAATCATATTTTAAATCTCAGTGAAATATATTGTAAAATCATTTTGCATGAGGGAGACTTCAAAGATGGCCTCAAAATGAATACAGAATGAGTGCCTCACTTTTAAATGTGTATGACCTGCTCGCTGACTTCCATAGAATACATTGCACAAAGCTTGTGCAGTGTAGTTGAAAACAGCTGGCATCTCCTAACGTCCCATTCATTTCACTGGTGGTTCCATAAGAAACTGCTCTGGAGGAGACATAGCTATCTGATATCGTGTAATTCTGAGCAATCCATTCAATAGAGATGATTAAACAGTGCCAGTTACATGAACATGAGTAAAAATGCATTTTAAATGCCATTTCCAAAGTCTTGCCTAAATTGAGATTATGAACACTTTGCTATTTTTCAGTGCTCACATTCTACGGCTCCTCTCGCCCTCCTCAAAAGAAAAAAACAGAAAACCATTGCCACTTTTGGAGCTGAAATTTCTCATGCTTTGTTCCCAGCCCAGAAGTAAAATTTTAGGAGAGTCTATCTGGAGAAAATGAACTTACTGCTTCAAGTTCCTTCAGTACACTTCAATTCCTGTTGGGGAACTTGCAAGATCATATCCATGATGGGCCTTTTAAGTTATCTAGTCATGAAAGTATTTCTGTACAACCCGTGACTTCCTTTCAGGCAGCTGGGCTTCTCTTCCACTTACTCAGTCACTGATAAATATATCCAGCTGTAAAAAGCACCCTTAATCTAGCTTGCTTCTTAAGCAAATGGACGTCAGTGTTTACTTCTGCAAAGCGCATCTTTCAGTTCGGGATTTGAAGTGATTTTCAGGCAAAATAATATCTCATAAACAAGAGGAAGGGAAATCACCCATCCTGCAATTCCACTGTGGTGACTGTTCCCTCAGGGCCAAATCTCTGTACACTGGGTCCTCTGAGGCTGGCTAGCTATAAACCTTCCTCTCACTCATTTCTGCTGAGAGTAAGTGCACCTGTTTCAGTTAGACATGTCCATTTTTAAAAACAGACCCTTGTTGGTATTTTATTTCAGGGGGAGATTTCAAGGTGTGGATGCTGCCCTGTTTCATCCAGGTAATTCTTCCAGTGGACAGAGGAAAAAGTCCCTAGCTCATATGAGTATTCAGACAATAACAAAATAGTATTTGGGCTTCCCAAACTTAATATGCTGCATTTTTAAAGTCTTTGCCTGCAATAGAAAATGGTGGACCTATGTTCTATCAACAGGTTAAGCACTGAGTGGGGACAGCTTAGGTGCCTTTATGATCAGCTATAAGCATCCTTGCATGACGTGGTAAAAGCCACTGAGCCTTGTCTGCATTAACAGTTGCTTCATTGTTTGCAGAAGTGCAACTGCTGGAAAATGGGCATTTTCTAGCAGACACATAAGGTCTCAAAACCACATAACCTCAAAACGTATAGTTGGCTGAAGTCAAGCTTTTTAGATTGGGTATCATTATCTAAAACTGACCTCAGTAGCTACCTGTTTATTTCCTGTGCCCTGGAACATTTTTGTGATTGAAATAGCCTAGTTAGTCACATGAAGATGGACACAAATTGCAGGTGTCATGAGACTTACTGATGCTACAAATTCATCTAATGCTTCCCAAAGAATTATGGTTGAAAAGGCAACTGGCCAGAGAAATTCAGGGTGGAGGACTCAGCATTTGACCCCCTCTGGTCCAGGGTTCGCTGATTGACTTATTTCTACTCCATACTCATTGAAGAAAAAAACTGTTGGTGCATGTCATGCAGGGATACCAGACTTTGCCTCAACACAGACTGGTGAGCATAGACAACACCTAGGGAGGACATGTGGGGTCAAGTGTCCCAGCCTCCCAACCTGATGGCTCAGCCTGCTGGCAGGGGAAGGAGAGAGGGGGGCTCTATTCTCCAGCTGTACCCACTCCGCAGCACATTCGGCCCCGTTCTCAGCAGGAGGGAGCCACTTCTCACGCCGGCCCAGGGCAGCTGCCTGCAGTAATGCAGCTGGGGAGGCAGCGGTGGCCTGCCCACTCCTTTCCTTAGCTGGGCCCGGCCTCTAGTAATTGGGGCAGAGGTAACCTGGTGGGTCGGTCCCTGGGCTGGGTCCGGGGAAAGGCAGGGGAGAGTAAATTGCCTGGCCTGTGCTCAATCTGAGGTAGGAACTTTGCCTGCGCCTTCCCCACCACTGAGGTACCCGCACGCTCTAGGGAGAAATGGCCTGGGAGTCTCCTCAGGTGGGGGGTGAGCCTGGACCCTGGTTGGCATGACCACGGAGGTGTGGGATGGAAGTTTCTCCTGAAGGTGACTCATGTGTCCACCCTTCCCCGCCTGCAGGAGCAGGAGGCCCGACTTGTCTAGGCTGGTGAGTACACACCTTGCTGATGCCAGCAGCAGCAAAAACACAAACACAAGTAATATAACAATGGTGGAAACACGATTTGTGTTCTGGGCTTGGACAAAGCAAACAAGGAGTCCTGTGGCACTTTTAAAGATTAACACATTTATTTAATGCTTTAGCTTTTAAAAATGCCGCAGGCCACTGACTCCTTGTTTTGCTGAACTAGACTAACACAGCTATCCTAACGGGCCTTAGACAAGTCACTCATCAGCTCTGCCTGTTTCTTCCTTGAACAACGGATGCGAAGTGAAACTAAATTAAGGTTTGTAATCAAGGTCCTTGACTGCAAAGTGCTATGAGGGCCAAGTATTACGTATCATCCTTTTTCCTCTACAAAATGGAAATCTCAATCGTCCTTTACAGCAGAGGGCTGTCGGGAGTCTTGTTTAATGCAGATTTGCAGGACAACTTCACGTCTTCTGGTCAGTGGTAGCTTTGAAAGTACAAGCCATCGGTATAGAGCAGCCCAGGTGTTTCCAAGAGTGCACAGCCATCACAAATTCAGTACCTCCCAGGGCTGATCGGGAAATGAAAAGGTCCTTTGCGGACCCCTGGAAAAATGTAGATTTGAAATGACCTAATCTGCATCAGAGGTGATCTATGAAAAGGACTAAATGCTAAGTGTACTGGGTTCACTGCGTAGTCCCTGGAGCAGATACTTCTGTCTCCAAATCCTCATTCTTGGCTGAGGGATTGTGCAGCAGCAGAAGGATGAACTGCACCTACAGTACTACACTGCAGATAAAGTTACCAGAGAACAGCGTCCACTGGCTGCAGTGGGTTATGCAGAGGTCTGCTGTTGTGGAAAGCCAGGGTGGATCAGGGGAAAGTCTCTCTCAGAAAGATTCCTTCCCTATCCTACTAGAAATGAACTATTCTAACCCATGATCTGTGACTGGAGCCGGGGAATAAAAGATCGGTTTATTGTCATAAATCCTCTGTGTTGCGGTCTTATTTCATTTGTATTGGTGCTACAGTTTCCTAAAGGTGCATCTTTGTTCCTTCCCTCTCCCTGCTATCCTCATTCACTCCCCAGCTGCCAGCTAGAGACCTCTTCTTATGTGTCACATTTTGTTTTCATTTTAGAGTGTTTAGCCAGGGGGGGTTGTGCCTCATGAGGTCAGATATCATTGATTAAATACAAGGTGCACATTCTTTCCAAGTGGGATTTTCTCCCACAAAAGCTCATGTGATAAATAAATGTGTTAGTCTTTAAAGTGCCACAGGACTCCTTGTTTGTTTTGCTGAATTAGACTAACACAGCTACCCCTTTAGAACTTGCTAACATTGGTCACTGACTTATATTTTAGAAGTTGCCACTAGAAAGCATTTTTTCTAAATCTCTGCTGCAGAAATGAAATGTGGATGCTTGCCACTAGATGTCAGTACCATGCTGAGATTAGCCACTTGTTGCATCATCAGTACCGATTTAGGCAGGGAAATATTGCCCTAGATTTGATCAGCATCTTAACACTGACGTTTAAAATGTACAGATGGCAAGGACATACTGTTGCCGTGGTGATAATTGTCTCTCCTTACCTCGTTGGCATCTTTCCAAAAAGAAGTGGCTTTCAGGTTTTCTGGCCAATGGGCATGTCTGGGAGAACCCCTTTAGCATTTCATGACAGTAACAGATCCAGATCCATCCTGCATTTGCCAGTCATTCTTAGGTCTATTTACTCCCTGAGCAACCCTTGCTTAAACTGGCTGTGAAATTTAAATGCAGCAACCCCATGAGACTCACCAGAGAGGCTATGCTAGAATTTAGGAAAGGCTAATCAAATGAAGGAGTAATCCAGGGTTGCAGAATTATGGGAGGGACACAGAAATAGACTGCCATCCATCCTTTGTAGATGCTCACATGGCCCCATCACCCCAATACCTGAGCAGCTCACAATCTTTACTGTAGTTTTCTTTACAACACCCTAGATGTGACCATCTCACAGATGGGTAAACTACGGCAGGGCAGTCCCAACCTCAAAGGTATTTAGATGCCTAACTCCAATTGAAATGAATGGAATTATATGCCTAAATGCCTTTGTGGTTCTGGGCCAGCGAGGCTAGATGATAAGCTCAAGGTCCCACAGGAAGTCTTTGGCAGAGGAGGGAATGGCAGCTGTGCCAGCCTGCTGCTGTAGCTAGTGGATCATCTTGCTCTCTGCTGAAGGACTGGGATGAGGACACCTCAGATGGTTTTCATACTGATCTGGGGACCAAGAACCTGGAACCAACCTTGGCTTTCCCACATGCCCATCTCAAGCCTTGCTATACCTTTATGACAGACCAATGGAGAAACCACAGGTGTAGTGAGAAACTGTAAACACATGTATGATGGGTGTATGGATCCCCTTGCTGGCTGGACTGGCAGGAAATAGTTAACTCCCTTTCCCTTAGAAGATCCACAGCTGTCTGTGCTTATTGTAGACAAAGTCAGGAGATATTAGAAACAGCTGTAGGGACCCACAGGTTTGGCTGCTCTCCCTATAATCTGGCTGTGGGATGAAATGCTGGGGGCCAGGGGAAAGAAGAGGAGCAGTGTGAAGAGAGGGCAAATGTTGCTGTGGGACTCTCTGCAGGCCTGAAAACAGGACAGTTGATAGGAGCAATTGCTGTTAGTTCGTTTTATTTTTTGGACTTGGAAGAGGTAAGCTATATGTTTCCATGTAAGAATTCATGGGAAGTCTGTATGGAAGCCAGGTGTTGCTTTGAAAGGACTAACCTGAGGAAGTGGTGCTAGACTGAGTAACCCTTTCTTTGTTCTCTGTAACGTTGCTGCCCCAACTGCTCAAAAATCCAGAGTCTGTCCTGACTCTCTCCCTGCACCCCATTCCCCTCAATGTCATAAGATTTTACAAGAAAGTGAGCCCAAAACTTCTTTCTTTGTCTTTGTGCCTTTCTGGTTTAAACTGAAAGGTGAGATTCTCACATAATGCGATGACTGGAGGAGCTGGGACTTAAAGAAAAAGCTGCCTTTGGCATGCTTGCCCTTTGACTCTCCACTTCTTGAGCTGGCTGGCAGTAAAGCCTGCCCTCCTCAGTCTGTTGAGCAGTTACATAGTGCATCAATTGGTCTTTGCCCCTTCCCATGTAGGGCCCCCCCCCCCAATTACCACATCCCCTTGCTATGTTGTCTTATCAGGAGTAAAGAGCCTGAACTCAAACATGGCTCCCAGTCTCTGCAACCTTCCCTTTTAGCTTATGGGATGGAAAGAGCGCACGTTCTGTGGCCTATGCAGTCCAGGGGATGTTTTCACCCCCTTGCCTGCAAGTGTCTTGGGCAAGTGTTTTCATCATATCCCTGTGTAAAATCAGAATTAGTCAGATGTGGGGAAAGGTGTGTGAGTAAGGAGTTGTGTTTTTAACTTCAAACTCAACAGGTCTGTATGTTGTCACTTAAGAAAAATGACATTCTGAATTACACCTCCCTATAATTATCAGCACACTCATGAAACCCAGGTAGCTCAGGGCACAAGCAGACAGTGGCTCTTGAGTGTTGTATGTTAGTGGAAGGTTCAGCAGGTAATGAAATTCAGATTGGAATATTTTCCCCAAGTGTTTCTGTGCCAGAGAAGTGTGCAGAAGATCGAAGGGAGGACAGAAGATCGAAGGGAGGAAAGTTACTCTATCTATTTATCAAGTTCTTCAGGGGACTAGTTCCTTTCCTCTCCCCTCCCCTAATCCATAATAACACCAACCTCTTACACAGCACTTTTCATCTATAGATCTTAAAGTGCTTTACAAAGGAGGACAGAGTCATTATCCCCATTTTACAGATGGGTAAACTGGGAGACAGAGCGGGTCACCCAGCAGACCAGTGGCAGAGCTACAGATAGAACGCAGCTCTCCTGAGTCCCTGTCTAGTGCTCTACCCCAACTGCCTCTCTAGCAAATAGCTCTCAGCCTGGAGTCTCATTCTACAGCAGAAATGAGTTGTAGGCAGACACCTAAATCAAAAGGATTTTTAAATGCCTGAGCCCCTGATGTGGGACATTCCAGAAGGCCATTTGTTAGAACTGGGCCAGAACCAAACCCCAGATCAAACTCTGAAGTTCTTGTTCCAAGCTGAGATTCTTGGACCATCTCTGCTGCTAATGCCTGCCTGCTCATGGGTAGAATATTAACTCACAGGGCCAGTTTCCCCATTAGTAACATGTGACTAATACTGCTGGCCTACCTAGTTACATGTTCAAAGTGCCGAACAAACACTAAGTGCTCATTATGACTTCACATAGCACATGCCATCTGCCAGCGGGCAACTGAATGGGTAGCTGGGCCAGCCCAGGAGGACTCGAATGCAGGAAGGAGCTTGTGCTACATTAAACTTGCAGATGTCACTGGCTCAGATCTGCCCACCGCCTCCAGGTCACATCTCTAGTTTTCGGCTGTGGCAGGCAAACTGACGAAGTGGTCCCTTAGCTCAGCAATGTCAAACCTCTTCCATCTGGACCTTAACTGAGCTTCATGGGACCACACTCTCTCCCTAACAGAGAGCGAGCGAAAGAGGTATTGTGAAGCAGTTTCACATACACAGCATTCCACAGTGCCACAGTATTTCAATTTATGGTACATACCGCCCACTTGAAGTACATTTATGTCAAATCTGGCCCGCCATAGCAAATGAGTTTTACACCCCTGCTTTGGCTGATGTTCTGGTTCCTTTAATCTAGTGATGTTTCATGCAATTTGCTAGACCAGCACTTGAAATGTGGATTCTGTTCTCTGACTCAGTTCCTCCTCTGTACAACTGGGATAATCCTTCCTTTGCGTCTCTTGTCTGTTTAGCAGAGAAGGTTTTAGAGGGGAGTGTGTGTGTGTTTGAACAGCACCTTGCACAATGAGGCCCTGATTGCTGTTGGGGCCTCTGGCCATGTCTGTAATTCTCATAATTATTAGTTTGTAAATTTCTGCTAAAGCAAATCTGGGAAGTTCACAGATTTGCAAGATTTAAGAACAGCCAACACACTGATGAAATCACGTTGGTCTTGTTTATATATTGCTTCAGTGCTTGACAAAATGTAGAGCTTCCATTGTTTTAGCTACACAGTCAAACTGACTGACCAACCATGCGTTCTGACTAAGAAAGCCATACTCAAATACATGCGATGTAGCTAAAGGGATTCTTTAGAGCAGCTGGCCCAAACGGCATGCAAGGAGACTCCTCAGAGACTAGCTGACTGGGTTTGAACCGCTCTGTTGTGAAGGCCAGCAAAGACCCATTGCAGGTTCCCATCTAACAATTGAGATTCTCTAGCTGTCACAGGCTAGATTGGCATTCTTCAGAGGAACCTGGCTCAGCCCATCTCTGTATCATTAACGGCCTACAGTGGGGCTTGATAGTGACTGGCTGTCCTCTAACAAGTGGGGTGGGGAAGCAGGCAGAGGAAGCTGTGGCAGAGACTACAGAGTGCAGAAGATTCTTGGCCAGAGGGAGGGGTTTGGGGCCTGTGAACATGTGGAAAAAAACTACAGATAGAAAGGTCTAGGAGTTTGTGCAGTGATAAAGAGCAGGGGATGGCTCTTGGTAGGAAGGCTTGAGAGTGGCTGCTCTGAAGAGAGACGGGAGTATTTAAAGGAGCCCAAGGTGTGCCGAGGGGACAGATGCCCTGAGTGGAACCTGGGAAGCACTGAAAAGCATTGCTCACCATGGGTCCTGGAAGCTGAAGAGGGCTGTGCCCAGTGTGAGACTGGGACAGAGGTGATTTTATTTTGAGTTATTTTATATTAACAAACCAGACCTTACTGGGTGCATCATGACTCACTAGAAGACGCATGCCTTCGTGCTGTTAGTGACGTGCCTGAGTGAAGAAGCAGAGCAACCCCAGGCCACAAGGGGCCACTGCACAGGTGGCTGACCCTGCTACAGTAGCATATACATCAGGACACCCAGCTTCAAAGGGAGGCATGTAGATAATCCACCATGTAATCCTCGGACCGCCTAGTAAAGGTGCCTGCAATTTTATTTTTGGACAGCAGAAGGTGCTCCTCCATTGCATTTGCCCAGCAGAGCTAGGCACTAGTTGACAAATTCTGGTTGCCATGGTGACCTGGCACCCAGGCTTGTCAAGCCCTGATATAAACACTTTCAATGTTAAAAGTCTGGAAAACAAAATCTCCTCCTCCTCCTCCATGTTGACCTCTTTGGGTAAGAATAAACATTTGCTGCTGCTGGACAGCAGGGGCTGTGTGGTGCCTTTATGTGCAGTCAATACCAACAATTGCACCATGAGCATCCTCAGTGTTTGACTTTACAAAGCAAGTGACCTCCAGTGCCAGGGCTGCAGGGTAAATGTCAGCAGAGCTAGAGTCTGAAATTAGTCTAGTCAAAAGTTAATTTTACACAAGGAAAAACCAAGCAATGTCATAGCTGCAACACAGGAGGTAGCTTTCAGTCATCCCTGACATTCAGTGCCATAGATACACTAAGGCACAGGTCTTCAGTCTCTGGGGTGGGATCTCTTGGGGGGGCACAGAGGAACATTCAATGGGTGTGGCCAAGTTCAGGGCTCCGCTCACGGGGGAAGGGAGGAAGCACCACCCAGCCCCACTATACCCCAAGCTCTGCTCCAAGCCTGACTGGCGTTGGCCTCCACCCCAGACCTCAGCACCCAGCCTCACACCCCACACTCCAGCTGCAGTGCCCACTCCAGTCTCAGTGCCCACCCTCTGCCTTGGGACTTGGCTCCCAGATCCTGGCTCCAACCACAGCTCCCCAACCATGGCCCAGCTCCCACCCACAGCCTTGGCCTGTCTGTGACTCCACTCCCAGGCCTGGGTGGGTGGTGTCAGTAGGGGTAAGGAGTGGTATGGGGGTTAAAAAATTTGAGGACCACTGCACTAAGGTTAAATTGAGGGGGCTTGAAGAAGGCGTGTGGAAAAGGAACAGGTTCTGTCTCAGTTCTGCTTATCATGTATTTCCGTTGCATTAGCTTTAAATCTGTTGCCTGGAACATTTCTTCACGTAATGGATCTGGGAGTATGGTGGGATGCTAAGTTGCTGTTTTCTTTATCTTACAAACCTCTAGTGGGCTAAGGAGGCATAATAAATAGTTGGAGATGGGTAAATCTTCCCTAGGAGGTGTAGCTTTGTCAGTGGTGAAAGAGACTTGCAATGGGAAATGTAAGGTGTTGAGGGGAAGTTTTAAAAGGAACAGTTAATACTTTTTCTTGTCTGTTATCGTGTACATGTACCCTCCCCTTCTTGTTTGCTGCTGTTATCTCAGTGATGCTGTAGTGTAAATGAGATGGCAGATGTAAATGAGATGTCAATCTGCCAAGGCCTCTGTTCAGGATATAATGTAGATCCAGGATCCAAAGGAGAAACGGGAAATGCTGCTGGAATTGTTAAACAAATAGAAAGTTTATTTAATAACTCAGTTTCATAATTCATCATTGTGCATATGATTGATACATTTTTAGTTACATTACAGTGCAAAATGGAAACCCCAGCCAAGACTGGGGTCTCCTAGTGCTGGCTGTTGTACCAACAAGACATTTCTTTTCCCCAAGATCTTAGAACAAGGATACGTCTACACTATGGTGACTAGAGCACTGCAGCTGTGTAGACATTTCCTACAGCATTGATTGGGGGTTTCCTGTTGATTTGTTAATTCACTTCTCCATGAGACAGTATCTAGGTCAGCAGAAGAATTCTTCTGTGGACTGATCAGCATCTACAGTGGTCAACTTAACCATGTCACAGAGCACATGAGGTCTTTCACTGCCTTGAGCGGTGTAGTTAGGTTGACTCAAGCTTTAGGGCTAACGAAAACAGACGCCAGTAGGACTTGATTGGTTAGAGATGAAATTCTGATCTGAAGTGTGCATTTCTAAACCTTCTATTAATTGGAGGGCTAGGGTTTAGAAGCATGAGAGATGATGGGAGAGTTTACATCCCACCTATGTTCCCTCTGGGAACTTAAAAATAGGTAGGATAGTACCAAAATAATTAGCCATCAGTCAAATCGCAGTATAAGGCAACAATATCCAAACAATGGAATAAAACTTGTTTGACGCATTGACTACGTCTAAAGGTGTTTCAGAACTCAGTGCAACAATCTGATGTCCAGAGACTAAGATCTGAGTAATTCATTGCAGGATTGGGCCTTGCTTTTGCATATTTCATATGAGTTCTTATACTAAGAGCAAGACAAAGTAAATTGGCCTTGAAAGTCTCCATGGCTTGGCTTTGCTTTCTATAGTCGATTGTATCTGTAGATATGAAACTGACAACGTGGGCAATAATGGTCTACATCCTTGAAGCGATTCATCATGAGAGGCATGAGGCAGCATCCTAAATTGCACCTAGAGCAGAATAGGACATAAGAAATGTCTAAAGGTGTTAATCAATATGTTATAAGTAACTTTTCATCTGCTGGCTACTGCAGTCCACTTACTCTGCTTTCAGCATGAGCATTTCAGTTTTGATTTCTCTTCTATTCTAGCTCTTCTATGGCTAAAAAGAGTCTTTTCGTCCCAGTAGTAAATGTAAAATACTTGGCAGAGAATAGTCTCAAGCTAGTTTGAGGAACACTCCTGGGAGAATGTGGTTTTGAAGCAGTCCACCAGGAGATAATCTAGTTGGAGTGACAAAGCCTGGCTTGGCTGTGATAATGGGCACAGCTCATCACAAGAAAACATTGGAGCCACTTTAAGGCTAACATGGGGATAGGGGTTACATGGCCCTTGGTTAGATGCCCATAGGAATTATCATGTGACCTCAAGCAAGCCTAGAGATATTACCTGCTGTTCTGGGACTTGCATGAAAACATGCTAAGATATTATAGGGTTCAAGAAGGTAGACAGGGCTATATGAATTGTGTTTGTTTAACTGGCTAATGAGGAGGTAATGACATAGTTTAAATTCATATCTGGCTTGCATACCACACAACCACACTGAGTATTGTCAGAAAGAAAAACAAACAGGTTGACCCTGGAGGAGGATAGGAGTCAAATGATACCTGTTGTTATTAACCACTCGTCTCAACATCTCAAGTGAACACCGAGGAGGGGGTGTTACAACTCTTTTATCCAGAGCTGTATGGTAATATATGGCTCATACATTTATGATTGACAGTATTTCAAAGACCCTTGTTTGGTGACCTCAACACCCAAATACTGATTACATCATGCATATAATTAGTCCCGCCTCTGTTTACACATTTACTGATTTGGTTAGTAGTCTGCAGGTGTTTAACTCGCATGTTACTTTTATCACAACAATCCCTATAATATTACTGACCAAACATTTTGCAAGGAGGAGAGGGGTGGGAAAACTGAGATGTATTTCTTTCAAGGCTCTTATGCGGGGGAGAGAGGATAGTTTCTGTTGGTTACACTTCTAGCTAAAGCCATAGGAAAGGGAGCTGGGACAGGGAAGATGATAAATCTTTCACTGACTTCTAATTACAAGAAGCAGAGCCTGACTCTGTTACCATAACAACTGTGAGCCCTGAATCCTAAGCAGTATCCCAATGTCCAAGCATTACAAAATTACTGAATTAACAGTTCCTAACAGGCAGGCAAAAAGCAAATTCTATTCTAAACAAAACTTATTACAGGCTGAGAGTTACTAATCTGTTATTATGTTATGTTTAAATATACATGCAGTCCCATGATATATCCCATGACACAGGCCTACCCCAATTCCCAATGTTGCCTTATTTTAAACTTTCCTACAAGTATACCCTAATAAGATCATTCAGCGTATATGAGACTGCCCTGACTCAGGGGAGTCAGTATCAATCTAGGAAGAGAAGAACATAGCCAGGCATTCTTTAGCCCCAGCTATAATTGGATTTGGGATTAAATTAACCCTTTCAACATTGTGCTATAAAGAATCTCCATAATAAACTTAATGCTCACCCAACACAAGCCATGGCAGTACATAGGAGGAAAGACAGTCTACCCATTTTGTAGACAGTCTCTGTGGTAATGGGTTGACGACAGCTTGGACATATTGTTCCTGCTGGCTTGCTTGTAAAGATTCCTGCTACAATGATTGGAGGCTGAGCCGCTGAGACATAGACTGTTTCTAGGAAGAAATGAGAATCAGAACTGCACGATACTTCACTGATATCTGCCCTGCCACTTCCCCCATTTGTTGCTGTAGCAGAGTTATCAGTATGAATAAAGGCCATTCATGCCAACCTCATCTGTCTGGTTCATTCAAAGCCTCTTAAACTCAAAGGTTTAACCTTGTTTGAGTCGAAACCTGGCAAAATATAGCAGTCCCAAATGAAGTTTGCTTGGTATATTCTTGTTCCGAGTGACACATGGAGGGGCGTGATTCCACGTGAATGGAAACAAAATAATCGTTGCAATTTGTGGTGAAACCAGCACGTTCTAAACAGCAATGCAGCTGCCCCCATTAAAACAGCATTGCAAATGTAGGATTGCCTTGATAAACATCTTTCTAGATGGGCTCTCAGAATAGTGGAAAAATTGAAAGTGTTAATTCTTATTTCCAAATGAATTCCTTAGACTTGGGTCTGTACCTCTTTTGGGTTTTTCTGTGAATATTCTAGTGAAGAAGTTTGCTGGCAGCTATGTCTGCAAAGGAGGTTATCAGAAATTGTTGCAGAATATCAACGAAAAGCACATTAGTCATAAGCATTTGCACTAGAAATCTACATCTAGAAGTTGCATTTGATTAGTAAGGGAGTGGGTCTCATGGTATGTTTCTAATATGTTTGGCTTAGACAGCTTACATTACAAATATTGGCTGATTGGCTTGATCAGATGGATGATCTATCTATCTGTTCCAATCTATGCTGTCTCCACTACTGGGCAGTGGTAAGATTCAAACTGGGGAGGGTGCAAGGTAACCCAGTACGGATGTTCATAGAACAACCTTCCCAAGGGTAAGTGTTTCTTCCTTGCACCCATTAGTTAGTGTTTGGGTTGTCCTTTGAAATTTTAAAATAAAATCTTTCCTAATACAACTGTTTATGTTCTCTTTTTAATTAAGGCAATGTCCTAGTGACCTCCACGGATGTAGAATGGTACCACAGGGTTAGGAATAAAAAAAATCCTCAAATAATATTAATTAATTCACTTGCTTTCACTAGTAAGAGGACAACCACCCGCTTTGAGAAGGATTGGAGGTCAGTCACTGGCAGTATCTCAGATTTTTTTTTCCATTAGAGGCGTAACTATGACCATCTGTATGAGGAGTGATTGTTCATGGCAATAGTGTGTGTGGAAAAGCAGTGACGGGAACATAATCATGTAGAGTTTCCTGTAACATTTACAGCACAAGTTCTTATCCTCTTAGAATCTGGATCTAACTCCCCTCTCCCTTTGCAAAATCTCCAGCAGTTGTTCCAAAAGAGCAAAAGCTTTTGCTTGAAGCTGTTTCCCAGGGTTCTGAGCCCTTTCAGGCACTCGCACTCCCAGTACTTACCAACAGGGGTTGGCGGTTCCTGGCATGAATACGGTGGGGCAGAAGGGCAACAATAACTCTCTGTAATAAGAAAAATGGAGAGAAAATAATTAAATGATGCAGAAGTCACTTCCTCTGAAACACTCATTTGGCATCTCAAACAGGAGTTGCTCGGAGAAGCACCTCCACACTGTAGTTCACCAGAACCCTATCCTAGCTAGATGTAATACAAGTTACAGCCTGAATCAAGTCACCCAGAGCTGATTTGATTAATAATTGTAAGACCTGAAGGGACCATTGTGATTATATAGTCTAGCATCTGGCAGCAGAGCATAAGCCAGAGAACATCCCCCAATAATTTCACTATCAAGCTCGTAACTTTCATTTGAGCTATAGCTTGTCTGTTAGAAAGGCATCCAGTGTTGATTTTAAATGCTCCAATGGATGGAAAAATCCATCTATCTCTCGCTAAGTTGTTGCAGTGGTTAATGACCTGCTCTTTGGAAAATGTGTGCCTTGTTTGTAGTCTGAATTGACTTTGCTTCAGTTTTCAACCATTGACCCTTGTTGTGCCTTTTTCTTTTAGATTAAAGAGCCTTCTACTCTCCCAAATCATGATGTGTGCTATTAACATCCTGATCTGGTCAATCAATTTCTGGCCTTCCAGCCTTTTTTGCTCCTGCCCCAGTTCAGGACCCTATCTGTGTGTGCTCCAATGTGCAGAGGACTATGTATGTCTGTGTTCCTATGATGGATACACAGTTTGTCAAGAAGATGACACGTAATCGGGACCCAGCACAGAAGCAGCAAAGGGATTCCAATTATCCTCCTTCCCTTCTCTGGTGGCCTCCACTTTCATTGCATTGAAAAGCCAACAGTTGGGGGATGAATGCCTTCTTTCTGAAACCACAGCTAAATTGCTAATGTAGGGAGGGAAACTCTGGGCAGCAGAAGAGGTTAAGAAAAGGTCAGTCAAACCTTGTTACAATCCAAACAAGACACTGGGTTTGATATAATGGGCAGGGACATGCCCTAAAACTCAGGACATCCCAGAATTGGGCATCTTATGAACTAGGTTCATTCCATATTGGGAGCCATCCACCATCATTTACAGTATTAGCCAATAAGAACACTTTCTGAAACTTCCCTGGTGAAGCCCACATACCTCGTGGTGCACAGGGCTGTGGGTAAGTTTCGCATATGGTCATAGGAATCATTACCTCGCTTTTCTCACAAGCCATCTCTCCAGTTTGCCTGTGAATAGTAGCACAAAGGAAAATTTAACCCAGAAGTAATATTCAGCCCACAGCAGTACAGTTAAGGACTTTCCATGGTAAGTCATATTCCTGGAGTTCACAGTCCTGGCTCTTTGAACTTGCATTGAGATAGAAATTTATGCATGGTCTTAAGATACTGGCTTCTTTCTTTGACAAACTCTACTAGACTTCCATTATATTTTGTACTGGTGATGGAGACAATAAACCCTTCATTTTAAAGGAATTCTGGCACCTTTGTGGCGACAAAACAGGTGAGGTGGGATGTTCAGGGCACAGTGCTGGGTGCGAGGAACACCTGAGTTCTAATCCTTATTCTGGCACCAGTTAGTCTTGTAGACTGGGACAAACCACCTGGGCTGTAGCTGAGAAACAGACAGCTTAGTTCGGGATGTTCTGCCTCTGTTTCCCCATCTGTAAAATAAGAACAATATGTATTTGCCTATCTCATAGGGATGTTGTCAGACTTGATCAGTGAATGTTTGTGAAGCATTCTTGGAGGGGCAACTCTCATTATGATTATTTATTTATTTATTATTTGTAATAAAGAGCTGTTTGTTTTTATTAACGCTGTAATAGAACTGAATCTGAGTCATCAAACAAGTCACAACCAGGTATGTACATTCCTATTTTCAAATTCTAAGAAAGAAATACGCTGGGTTCCAGTTCATTCTTGGGTTTCTTTAGTCTGTGAATGGATTACAGCTAGTGCTAGTTACAGAGTTCTTACAGGAAACTTCCTGGAGTGAATCTGTGTCATTAATGCTCTGCTTTTGATACATGAGGAAATTCTCCCTGAAATCATCTCAAACATTAGTTGCTGAAAGAAAAAGGAGAGAAATAACTGATACTTTTTTAGACAACTAAAACAAAACCTCCCCACAGAGTGTTACTTTCAAAATCCACTCAGCTGTTGCTTGCCAAAACCTAGAAGATAATCTCATGTGTCGCTGGAACAAAAGGTTTCCCTACTCAGCAAATACTATGTAGAACTGCTAGAGGGTTAATTTAAGGTGCACTTGTGAGTGTAATTATTCCCTGGAACAAATAACCAAAGGACATGGTTAATTCTCCATCACCTGGATCCTTTAACTCATGGTGGGATGTCCGTCTTGCTTTGCGTTTTGTTTTAAGGGTGCTGTAGTCAGACCAGTTCCAAAGGGGTAACCATGTTAGTCTTTTGCAGAGAAACAGAGTCCTGTGGCACTTCTCTAAAAATGCCACAGGACTCTGTTTGTAGCCAGACCACACGTTGTTGGGCTAAAGGCAGCAATTGCTAAGTGAAATCTATGGCCTGTGCTGTGCAAGAGGTCAGACTAGATCGGTAATTTTCAAACTTTTTTCCTCAGGACCCAGTTGAAATAATTATTTATGCCCGTAACACAACAATTATATCTTTGAGCAATGCATTCTGGTCTTTTGGCGGCAGCGATGGCAGCAGGGGGCACCACAACCCAGTGCTTGAGGGTCTGTGACCCAGTACCGGGTCCTGCCCCTAAGTTTGAAAACTACTGGACTAGATGATTGTAATAGACTCTTCTGGTTTTACAATAGTCCCCTATCTCTGTGCAAGTTTTTGCAGTGAGCAGTTACACGCAACATGCTGCATTGCTACATTAAATGGTTTAATATTTTCCATTTGACCAGGTGACCAGCTCTTCCCAAAGGCTTTTGAAACTTGTGGTTGGAAAAAAGTAGTTTTCTTCAGTATGGAACAAATCTATTAATGTATATAACCCCTATCGCCATAGTCTAGGCACCATACAAATGATTACTTGACTAACATCCTGGTCAGACAGGGAAAAACTACTGTCCTTGTTACACAAGGAGTTAAAGCATACTGTGATTAAGTAACTTGCCAAGGGCCACACAGGAAGTCCGTGGCAGAAATGAACTGACCCAAGATCTCTTAAGTCCTCTCTGAGGGCTTTAATCACAGGACTATCCTTTCTTCCCAAAACAGCATAGCAGGGTCAACAGTAGGTCAGGACACACTCTTGGTGTGCAGTGGATCTAGGAGTGAGCTGCCCCAAGACTGGGCCCTCCCAAGACACCTCTGATGTGTATAGAACTCAAGAGGCCTTTGTGTGTTCCATATGCAATGTAACAGACTTTATCTATGGCACTATGGCACTCTCTAGTTTAGGAGTCTTGCTATTGATTGACATGGGAGCAGGTAGAGACCCTAAGAGCTTATACTGAGTGATATTGCCGGTGTCAGGAGACTGATAAAATCCAATCTGGAATTTATCTGCACGTAGGAAATTCAATGTCAGTATTTCTATCTGTAGCATGCGTGGCCCATTATTAGCCAATGCTCTTCACCTGTGATCATTGAGGTGCATTCCAGACAGGGTGATTGTGGCTATATAGACTACCCATTGCTACTTTGTGTGCAAGAAAGGTTTGCCTAAGAGCTACAGTCACCTCTGTTCTTGTATGGCTGCAGTGAATTCCCATTGGTGCATAATCCCATGATATGACACTCATGCCATGTGCTCAGGCCAATTTTGTGGGCAATGATAACATAGCGGGGGTAGTAATAACTTATCACAAGGCTTAGTATATAGTGAGATCACTATATGTTCACACAACCAAACATGACTAATCCTCACGCTACCTGGTGAGGTGGATATAATTGTCTCAATTATGTGCATGTGGAAACTGAGGCAGTCAGAAAGTAAGCCACTTATCCTGTGAGTCACTGGAAAAGCCAAGACTAGAGCTCATGTTCTCTTGGATTCCAATCCTGTACTCAAGGCACGAGAGCCATATGGCGCAAAAGCTGAAGGCTAGCTAGAGGATTTCAGCTGCCCTGAATGTATGCAACTTGCAGCGTGTCGTTGCTGTTATGCAATTGTATAGCAGTTGTTAACAGTTGGTGCAACTGTCTGATGTTGCGAGGAGCCATCTAAGGGAAATGAGCCAGGAGAACTGGAAGAACAACCCCATTTTCAAGAAGGAGAAATTTGTCAAAAATGACTCTTCTCCATGAAAAGTTTTGATTTTGACCGATCTGCATTTTTCAATGAAAACACCCCATGAAAATTTCCTCATTATCTCTATTTATAAGGGACTTTCTTACGCCCAGCTGGGAGAGGATAATGAAGGGGGAGGGGTGGGGTTAGTTAGCTCTGTTGTATCACTTTGGGAGGCCCCAGGAACTCTATCTAGTTAAACAACCCCTGTGATTTCCATACCTGTGCAATGACATGCCAGACTTATGGTGCTCACCAGCTGCAAAACCTTCACACGGCTATGCTACATTCTGGGTGCTCTGCCAGAATCCAAACCCCAGCCATGGCTAAGCTTCACAAGACTCAGAAGTGAAAATGCAGCTTTTCCCCCCAGCTCCACCTGCCCTGAGAGGACTGCCGAACTCCATACTGATCTGTGCTGGGGAGAGGTGTGGGGTTAGCACTGGATTAGGAGGAGCAGCAGATTGATCTGGTACCCTCCTCAGGAGAAAGTAGAAGTGCCATAGGACAGCCTCCTGAAGCGAGTAGGTGTTGAAAGGAATCCTGTGGGTGCCTCCCAGAAAACAGCAGTGGTCTGTGGGCATCTTGGGACTGAGGAGTTGATGAGGAGTGGAAGTGGTGGTGGAAATCTCATGATGTAGCTACTCTAGAAAAATCTCTGCCAATTTGGGCCCGATTGTGGCCTAACCGCCTGCCTGGAGCCCTTGGAGTCCACAGAACTGTGTGAAGGGGCAGGAGGCCAGCTACATGGGCTTTAGTTTGTCTGCAATGTCCAGATGTGGCTCCTCTCCTCCTCTGGGGTTGTCTGAGCTATTCCATGCACAGAATCCTTCTTTCCAGACCCCCAGAGCAAACTCTCACTTCTTCTACCAGGGAACATGGTATCCTCAGCAGCAGAATTTTTAAGGGACTTGGAAGTTTTCCAGATGTTATTTTCACTTGGAAAAAATGACCTTTCAAGTTGTTTCTACAAGATTTAAACCCAAAAAGACCTGGAGGCACAAGCCCAGAGGTGCTGATTCAGAGAATTTGGCACAAGGAGATGGAAATTACTAGCCCCTGGAAGGGAGAGTAGACTGTGGGCAATGGATTGCTCTTTCTCCACTGCACCAGGGAGCCTCTTTTATCTTCTATTCAATTGTCTTCAGGAAATCTGGAGTGAGGAGCTGTTGAATCAGCAGACTCCCTCCCTGCCCTGCCAAAGCCATTACTGCCAAACATTCCCGGCTCACTTTTTGCCCTGCTGAGCATTAAATAGCTGTCATCAAGGAACCCAAACAAGAGCTGCTATGTAGGAGTCACCCGTCTCTACACATGCAGGCCCATAAACTCCATTATCCCTATTTTCGGTCTTGGTTTGGTGACTCCAAATGATGGGGAACCCCCCCACCTCCCACTCCTGGGAATTGCTCCAATGGTCAATTACCCTTCATGTTAGAAAATGGGTCTTATTTCCAGTATGAACATTTCTAACTTCAGCTTGCAGCCATGGGATCTCATTATGCTCTTACTGCTAGGTTCAAGAGCCATCTGCTCTCAGTCATGTGTTCGCCATGTTGACTGGTCTTTGGAGAGGCAGATGGGAGACAGGGTCTGATACAATACACTCCAACAGTTATTACTGGAGTTCTTCCACCTTAGTGTTTTGTGAAGGTTTTGTTGCTGCTTTTCCTAAGAAGTAGATGAATCTAACTGGAGCTACTGATGGGGTGTTTCTGGTAAAGCCACTTTGGGACCGAGAGAGTTAAAATCCATGTGTTGCTTTCCTGTGTTCATGTGTTTGGTTTTTTCTTGGTGTACTTGAGTAACCTCTGATCACAGGAGCAGAAGGGGACATGCACTGAAAATTCAAGTGGTGGTGAATTTTGGCTCACTTGAGCTCAAAATCCTTTTTTGATTGTGGAGAGAGCATACTCCCTACATAAAATTTAATTAGGGAAAAAAATCCACAGTGTTTGCGTGCGACCGGGGGTGTGCAATGACCAGCACCCGCCTGCCTGGTTGCCTAGTTATCAGGTTTGCGTTCAAAACAGTCATACTTCTGCATGTGAATTTAGTGCCTGATCCTGCAAACATGCCTTCATGGAAGTAACTTTACCTGTGCAAGAAGTCCCATTCAAGGACTCTCTCTGAAGGGTTTGCAGAATTGGGCCCTAGATGTGACGCAGAACTGCCTCCTTCCCCAATTCTCATTCCAGAGAGAGATGATTAGATTCTCCTGTCAGCACAAGACAGGGGTGGAGGGGGCTGAGCAAAGCTGGCTTAAGCCATCTTAATGTTTCCCCAATCCTGGCCTTATACGAGTGCAAGTTACAGCCAGAGGAGGATTTTCTGTCTGGCACTGGCTGCTCACAGTCCCAGTGGGACTTTTACAGCAACTAAGGATTAGCCCTCACGCTGGGAGACCAGGGTGAGTTGGAATAAGAACTACTGAGAGCTCTGTGCCTTCTTAGGTTTCCCTTATGCTGGCAGACCCCTCAAGGGGCCATAACAGTCAAGTTCCCAGCTGCTGGGAGCATGCAGAACAGCCGGGGAACATGCCCTGGTAGACATGGGGCAGACCCTTGCACTCTTTACTCCACATGAGCTTTTACGACCTGAATGTTAGAAAGGTGGTAAAATGGCTGGCCAGGCCCCGGCTGATGCCAGGACAAGGCCATTTAGTCTTCAGGTTGTTTCTTCATGCTTAAGAGCTGGGGGAGGGGTGCTTGCTTGGCTCTTTCGGTCTCTGCTCAGCCCAGCCATGCCCCACTCGTTTGCTGACTTGAGCGTGCAGGGAGACACCTCTCTGCCAGTCCGTGCCCTGGCAAGGCAGACAGCGGATTGCCTGAGATCCTCCAGAGGAGGAGAAACTGGTTTAGGCGACAGTGGGAGATTCCTAGTGATCTCAGGTAGAAGGGTCCTTCTGAAGGATGAGACCAGTCAGCATTTCCTCCCCAGGTCACTGCCCTGGGCCTGAGCTGCACTACAGCCCTCCCTGGTAAAGGGCATTGGCAGCTCTGATTCACTGCAGTCTCCTCTTTGGCAGCCTTTCCAGGCCCCTGGACACGAGCCCACGCTGACAGAGGCTGAATTACCCCTTCTTTGCTTTTCATTAACAGGCTCAGAGGGAGACTAAATGCTCTAGAGGTGGTGGTGTCGGGCCAGCAATGAGAGCTTGGTATGATCGTGAGAGAGAAGCAGGGATTTCCTTTGACAAGGCTGGACCTACTCAGCTGGGGGCAAAAGACTTCACTGTTCTGTTCCCAGGCCGGTGCCTTGCTCCACTGTGCCACAATCTTTTAAAAAAAAAAAACCAATAAAAAACCCCCAACTCCTTTTTTAAAAAAGTGACAAACTTCCCACCTCTGTACAGGAACCAGCCATGCACTCCCTGTGCTGCAGCCTCAGCCTGGATGCATCAGAACCATCATTTTGCTCCCATGGCTAAGGCTCCCCTTCATTTTCAACCAGCCAGGGTTTTTTTCATGTTTGCAACAAATATTAAGGGAGAAAAACACCACTTCTCAGTGGTTTAAACACACCACCACCCTTGGGATCGTCCCCTTCTTCATTCTGGAAACATGAGGGATATTCTGTCCAGTGTTTACAAAGCATTATATACAATAGCATTAAACTAATAGGGACTGGTTCACCCCTGCAGAATTCACAAGATAGCGTTGTTATAACCTCTTCCCCATTCCCTTGGGAATCTGGGGCTGCCAGGCTTTGTACCCTAGAGCTGAGGACCCTGGAATGGAAATGTGCCTGTGTTCTAACCAAACTTCTGTCCAGTCTGTGTGAAATTAGATGAAACATTTTGCTTCAGCAAATCAGCATTTTCTAATTTAGGGAGTGGGCCGGTTTCAAGTTTTTTTTTCAAATCAACACCAGCATCCCTGATCGATCACTACACACGTGCGCACGCACACAGTGTGAATCAACGACAGCCGCCCTGATCGATCACTACACATGTGCGCACGCACACAGTGTGAATCAATGACAGCAGCCCTGATCGATCACTACATACGTGCGCACACACAGTGTGAATCAACGACAGCAGCCCTGATCGATCACTACACACGTGTGCACGCACACAGTGTTAACAATCAAAAACTGAATAAACGGTAAAACAAAAACAGGCACTGATTTATAGATATACCTACCCAGAGAAGCTCATATAGATTTGCAATCAAAATAAGGCCTAATCCTGTCAGGTTCTGGACACTTGACACAGGGTGCTTCAGTGGGTTCTGTTCCTAGGAGGATCTGGCCATATGCAAACCATAAACATTAAACTAACCATTGTACCAAAGCACCTCTGTGCCTATGACAGTGTGTATGAGTGGGATTTGACTGAAGGCTGGATGGAATTTCACATCAGCCTAACCAAGATATTCAGCTGACTCCACATAACCCATTTTCCCCAGCCTATGTGATGGGCCATGTCCCACACTCTAGAACGGTTCAAATGAACCATTGCAACCACCTGGTGGAATACATCAAAATTACTACTAGAGAGGATGTAGCCCCAGGCTTTTCATCTGTTCTTAAGGTTTTAACAAAGAAAGGAAAGGTGGGAAATGCCGAGAACAGCCTGAGCTTTTCTCCCAATCTCAAATGCCTGTGTCCCTCCATGTCCCTCAGAACAGCATGAGTTAGGACAGGCAGCTAGCCTTACCTCATGGGCCCTCTCATTTCATCACCACTTTAATATTTGTGCTCTTTCATCTGTATAGGGCTGGGCAAATAATTCTCTTCCTGTGTGGCTGATGTTTCCTCAGGAATGGGGAAAAGTCAGGTCAAACCAAATGCAAAAATGCCAATATATATATAATATATATTCTGATGAATCATAAAAGTCTGTTTTGGTTTGAATGAAACATTGTTTGGCCCAAAACGTTTTGTTTTCAGTCAAGGCCTGGATTCACAAACCACGAGGAGGAGAGTTCATTTATCATTTTTAGCCTACCGGTTACGAGAACGCTCACCGGGCGTGTGGGAAAACCCACATTTGAATCCCCACTCTGGAGCAGGGACTTGCATTGGGTTACCTAGGTGGGAGAATGAGTGCTCTAATCACCCGGCTATAGTATAGGATCCTTTTTTCTCACTCATTCTCTCTTCCCCCACCCCCAGACTTTAATTACTTATACAAAGTGGAACAGCTTCAGCCAGACAAAGTGCCCTGCCTAACAATGCCCCGTAGCCTAGTGGTTAGGGCACTCGTGTGGGAGGGAGGAGACTTGGTTGTTTAAATGCATGCTGCTGATTGGGAGCTCAAATCAAAATCTCTCACAGCCCTGGGAGAGTCCTAACCACCGGGTAAAAATTATAAGGCAGATGGCATCATTTCCACTGTCCGTTTTGTGAATCCAGCCCCCACATTTTTTTTGTCAAAAGCTATTCAGCAAATGTATGAATAATTTTGCATTGACCAAAAGTTTTTTTTTTCGGGGGGGGGGGGCAATAAACTATTTATCCACAAAAAAAAAAATCCCCCAACTCTATTTGTTCAAGTTACACTTAAGCTTTATTAGAAGACAGCAACTTCAGTGATTAGTTACAGGAAAAGAGAGATACATTTATGCAGCAATATAAAGAAAGCCCAGAATTAAATTTGTCCTCTGCTCTGAAATTGGCAAATCAGTGTCTCTCAATGACTGGTCCATAGTCCGGCACTGGTCCCTGAGATCTCCCTGACACAGTATAGGAAGCCTGAGATCATCCTGATACAGTATAGGAAGCCAGTCCTTGTTACCGAAAAGGTTGAGAAATGCTGCTCTAGGTAATTTTTCACACAGCATTCATACATATATCTAACACTTTCACAAATGGTTGTGACTAGCCATACTCTGGTAAATGAAACAGGTGTGCATCGCACTCTCCTAACAGCATAATTCTCTTCACGCCGTGCATTGGCTTATGATCTCTTCCCATCTCTCTGCTGTCACATTGTCATGAGATCAGAAAGTTTTGCCATTTCCCTTACCTGATCTACTTGAATTAAAATATCCTAGGACAAATCCTGGGTTGTCAGAGCTTAGCAATAGGTAAGTAGTAGGACCAGGGTGCTAACAGATTTTTCTAGGTTGAAACGAAGTAATAATAGGAAGACGACTGAATCATAAACAGCAGTTGCCACATCCTTCAAGCTTTTTGTTGTGTTTACCCATCCCAGCTGCTTGTCTGGATTTCTTAAACAGCAAACCCATTCTACACAGGACCTCTTACCTTCAGGTAACACTAGCAGAGTGAGACAGCAAATTCTTTCCCTGGAGATCACTTCATTCACCTTTTTGGATGCAGCTGTCTCTGGGAAGGGAAGCAGTACACAACTGACCAGCCAACACAACCACCATGGAGCCTAGGAAGTGAAGAGTAACTCATTCAAGTGAAGAGACAGGGAGGAAATGTTGATGGCTAACATCTAATTACCCAAATTGCCCAGGGCTCCAACCCACTACTGACACATATACTACTATAAGTACCCTTTGAAAGAATGTAGTGCTACAAGTTTGCTCTGGGATTGCTCCCTGGTTAATTTTTACAGGCCAACATATTTGTTTTGTTATATAAAAGCCAGCTGAAGCTGATGGGAAACATTTAGTTTAAATTACTCTGTAGCCTCCATTGGTAACTCAGATCTACCATTCTCCATATGGCTTATATCTTAACTATATGTAAAACAAATAGTAAATATCTCTATTTTTTCAATGTGTAACTTTCACTGGTGTAAATGCAGAATCATTTCAATGGGGTCAGTGAAATTATGTCGGTTTGCACCAGTGTGATTAAAATCAGTATTGAGCCAAAGGATCTGAATAAAAATAAAAAGGATTTGCAGGCTCTCTGTAAAAATTGGAACTATTTCCAGTGTCTGGCAAGAGGGAGCAACTGGAATTTCTATGGCCAGAAATGGTGCTGGGGGAGGAGGCTGTTCAAGTGAATATTGAAATAACTATGGTCTAGTCTCTCTTTAAGAGTCAGAGGATCTCTGGAAACATCTAGGGTTATGGGTAATATGTCTTCCACCCATGCCTCACTCTCCTTTTAGAGCCAACCCATTGCAGAGGATTGGGAAAAGATGCAGGAGCAGATTCTCAATTGCAAACTTTCACTGAAGTCAAGGGTACGTTTGTTAACTTTCAAACCTGGTTTGGAAACAGTCAATTTTTTATGTAGGAGCAGTGAGGCAACAAGAGCAAAGCATTGCCGTAAGGGTTGTGTCCAGAACTTTCCTTGTGAGTGTGAGTGGAAGGCTTTGGTAGCTAGTTTTTTTTGCACCGATCACTTGAACTGCCTCAGATTTCAGCTTGGAGAAGAGATTCCTCCTGTGTATTAGTGGGTTTGGAGAAGGGAGAGGAGAGTCAGAGTTTGATTACAAAGTAATGCACGTCTAGGTGGAAGAGCCGCTGCTGCCACCAAGAAGCTGCATTTACAAAAGGGTGATCCTGGCGAGGTGAGAGGGTGAGGCACGTCCAGCTAAGCACATCCCCTCCCAGCGGATGCTAACTGTCTTCGCTAACATGATTGGCACTTAGCTTCCTGCCCGCTAGATGAGATGATCAATTATTTATTTAACAAGAGCAATCTTTCGGCCTTTTTTGCTCATAGGAGTAAACTCTGGACTTGATTTGCCCCATATGCAGCCTGGCTGGGTGTGTGTGTTACTGGCCCTTCCAACCTCCAGCAGGAATTCCGCCAGAAGGCAGTTTTATCTTACAGATGGGCTCAGGTCCAAACCCCCTTAGCACAGGATGCTAACTCAGTGCATCCCCTGGTCGTGAGAGAGCACATTCTGGGTGTGCTGGCCAGCCCTCTAATAGAGCATCATGCACTGCTGAAACCTTCCTTCTAGAGAGAACTTCCTATGCCAGGGACTCTGCTGCATAGCACTATGGACTAGTGACATTAAATCCCCCACGGCAAACAGACTTAAACATCAAGCCTGCGTTACCCGCGTGGCTTGAACTGAGGTGGTCTGCTGCTCTCTCAATCATTTCTCTGTAAATTGATCTCTCATCTTCCAAAAGAACATTGGCTGCAAGTAGTTTCATGATTATTTCAGATTAAGTAAAAGCTGCTCTTGCTAACGCATGTCAATCCCCTTGGCAATGGTCATTGAGTGCTGTTGACAATTTAGCTGTCATTCAACAGACTCGGATAGTTCTTCGAATGTGTGATGCTCTGAAGTGAGAAGTGTAAGAAAAACCCAGAAAGCTGCATGGCCATGAATGCTTGTGGGTGTCTTCACCTCCCCCCAGTCCCATTTTCAGCAGTTCTCATGGTCAGCAGGGATTGTGCTGTCCCCGTATCCCCCATCGTAGGAGGAAAGAGGAAATCATTATTAAAAAAAAATCAGACTTCATCTCTACGTTTCACATAGGAAAATGTTGGTAAGGTGAGCAGGGATAGTTAATTTCTTTCTTTTAAACCACAGAAAAACAATTGGGGGCACTCCAGATAACATCTAGCGGCCAAAAGAATATCACAAAAATCTGCTAAAGCAACATTTTATTTTAATCTTCAGTGGAGGCCACAGCTTCTTTATATCAATTTGTTCAATGCTTCACAGATTTTAACATGTCTGCAACAAGCTCATTCATAGACCTGTAGCAGTTGTTCACTGCTATTGATAAATCAAGGCATTCCTTAGCCCTGTGCAGCAACTATGTACTATACATCATTGTCCAAGCCTACTTTCTGCAGAGACATCTCTGTCTCTTCTCCAGTCCATGTAGCAGACTGATGTCTACAGCCGATTTCTTGACCAGAAATCACCATTCTCCTCTCTAGCAACAAAGCTATTTTAAACATCTGTAATATATATCTTCACAGTCCAGAACATTTCATAAGTCTTGTTTGAAGCCTCTTATTTGCTTTCATTTCATGAGGGCCTGTTTCTGATTTCGTTGCACAGATGCAAAACAGGAATGACTCCACTGAAATTGATGGAGTACCACTAGTGTGGTAGAGAAGAGAATCAGGGCCTCTGAGATTTGCTTTGAACTAAACCAAAGAGCTGTGCATTATTTCAACACAAGCCCATAAACTGGAACAGGTTCAAGGGGAGGAAGAACTGCTATGAGATGGACTGGATTTCTGGAGGGAGTAGGAGAAGAGGAGTCTGGGAGATTTAATACCTGCACAAGAGACCCCAAAACCCAACCTTCATATTACAGAAGTAAAAGGCATCCCACCTAACCTTTGGGTATCAGATCAGAGCTACAGATGGCCAAGTCTCTTCAGGCGCCATTCAGAGATGTGTCCAAAACCAGGGACTCCTACCATCTCCTTTTACTCCTGGTCCACAGTAAACCTTGCCTCTGCGTTTGTCTGAATTAAGGATAACAAATTCCCACTTGCTTTCTCCTCGTGGAGTCATTGGACTTTGGAACACAGGGCTAGAATAAAAAACAACCTTGAAAAATGAGAGAACTGGTCTGAAATCAACAAGATGAAATCCGGTAAAGACAAGCGCAAAATACTGCACTTAGGAAGGAAAAATCAAATGCATAAATACAAAATGGGGAATAACTGGCCAGGTGAGATAGGACTTCTGAAAAAAAACTGAGGCTTGCAGTGGATCACAAATTGAATACGAATCAACAATACAATTCAGTTGCAAAAAAGGCTGATATCATTTTGGCATTTATTAACAGGAGAGTCATGGGGAAATGGAAAAGGTGACAGCTAATCAGGATAATGCCAAATGATGAAACCAAACCACACAGGCATGAATATTTCTACTGCATTTTACTGATGCTTTTAAAAGTAGTTGTAACATATGATGCATGCAAGAGAATACCTAAAAACACAATCTTGTGTGTGTGAAAATATATATATAAAACAAAATATGTGTGTTTTTGAACACCACTGTTAAATATCCAGAGGCAGCATCCCAGAGCAGACTTGGTCTAAGAGACGGCGATCCTAGCAGGGTGTATTATATATGTCTACACTACCGCCTATGTTGGCAAAACTTAAGTCACTCAGGCTGCGTCTACACTGGTAAATTAAGTCGACTTAAGCAAGCTTAATTTTAATTAAGTCGACTTTATAACACCACCTTTCCATTAGACCTAAGGCTTAAGTCAACTCCCTAGAGTCGACTTAAGCCAGTGTAGATGTGGGGTAGCCCTAAGTTGACTTAGGGCTACCCCAGGGCTACACCAATGCCCTCCCTGCCAGGGGGAGCCTGGCATGCCCACCCTGCCCCTATGCCCAGCCAGGCTTCCTGTCCCCCTTTCCCCATTGTACCTATGTACAATGGGGCAAAGGCTGAGCCCGCTGGCACTGGGCAAGGGGTTACCCTTGGACCTGCCCTAGGTCCCCCTAGCCCCTAGAAGTTGACCTAGGCATCCAGTGTGGACGCTCTAGGTCGACTTTGTAAGTTCCCCCCAAAGTCAACTTAAATTTCCAAGTGTAGACATAGCCCTTGTCTGTCCACTGATGAATGCCAAGATGGCTGCTTCTTCTCTGTTCCCAAACTCACTGATTTGTTCCCAAACTCCGGGGGACTCCTCATGCTGTTCTTCCCTCCCTGTGGACTTCCTCTCCCCCTGCTGATCGTATGCAAATAGTATTTCCATTATCTTTGGTCACATATTGCTTAATTTCATTGCAGCTGCCTTCCCTCATGTTTGGGAGAAAACCTGTTTATCAGCTTCCCTGGGCCTGCCTGGTTCAAACACCTTTTAGTCACAGACTTTAAAGCATAATGTCACCGAGTATCCATATTTCCTCATATAGTGCTAATGCAGACGTTTCACAATGATCCTCATCCCCAGTGTGTTGTTAGTTTTATAATATAGTAATATTGTATACAATCAATTGATTCAATTACTTATCCTATGAGTTCAGCCTGTCCAACAGAGACTGGCCAGGTGGACAGCTTTATTTATCTTTTACGGAAATGTGCCTTCATTGTCTTGGCTTGATGACAGGGAAATACGTATTCCTTTATCTAGTGGGCTTACTTATACATTGCTTGCTGAACACCTCTGAAGAACACAGTTTATCACGTATCGGTAACTCTTTGTACATTCCTCATACATACATCAGAATACTAACGTACAGAAAGGCATTCTTTTTCCAGGAATGTATCGTGTGCCACCTTTTGGATACATGTCATCACCAGAGTGTGTGAGGGGTAATGAGTACATCAGGACTGACACGCTTTGCAGACACAGAGTAGTGTACCACCTGTGGGTGTCTGTGTCATGAAGGCAGGGCTGTCCCTGGGGGAGCAGGGCCAAAGGCCAGTCATGGGGCAGCTGGGCAAAGCATGGAAGTGGAAGGGGTAGCGGCGCAGGAGCCGTGTAACTGTGGGGCGCAGGGCGGTCGTCCCGTTTGCCCCCCTCTTAGGACGGCCCTGCATGAAGGGGGAGTAGGTGTTTGCAGATTTTAAGGCTAGAAGGGACCACTAGTGTCTCATCTGAACTCCTGCATAACATAGGCCAGAGAATTCCATCTATTGATTCCTGCATCAAGCTCATAGCTCCAGGCTGAGCTCGCATGTATCATTTAGAACGGCAACTCAATCCTTGCCTTTAAGGCACAGGTCAATGGCTACAGCTGTTTAGACACAGCATCTAGCCCAGTGGAACCTCCTGAACCATGATCTTAGTGGCGGCATGACATGGGTGAGGCTGAGCCCAATTCTCCTTAAAGGGACATCACGTGTCCCAATGATTAACAGCACTTGCATATTTTTTACCTATCTGCGCGATATCTGTCTTCTAATCTAACGCAACACAGTGCTGAAGCACAAATTATGCAACACCTTCCAGACAAGTAAAGAGAATAACTCAGACAGAGGCACACTTATTTTTAGATAAGATCTCCAGATGGTTCCCATATGGTATGCAATCGCTTTGATGTCAGAAGTGACAATTTAAATAGTGCATGCACATAGCTACAAAAAGTTGGAGATGGCTCAAATACAAAGCAAACCTCAATGAACAAAAATCATTCAGCAGTAGGTAAAATGATATACAGACCTATTCTGTTCATCGGTACATATCAATCAGAATAAGCTGTAGAGAGCATATATGGCAACTGAGACATGAAAGAATTTATGAGAAATTACATTTTATCACAAAAGCCATGTAACAGTTTGCAACTTCATACACTATTATAGTAGACCTCTATGGAGCCAAAATTGTAAGTACCGGTAACTGAATCTTGCTTAGCAGCAGGCTGACTAAAGTGATACAGATCATGACTTCTTTGTTTTATTAAATGGAAAGGCCCTGGGATTGATTTGTTCTGTCACCGAATCATGCCTGTGACACCCACAGATGCTTAGTCATTGATGTAGTCATAGATACAGTGGCTTAAAAAGATTAAGGGCTTGACCTAAAGTTAATCAGTCTTCCCATTGACTTCACTGAGCGTTGGATCAGGTTCTATAATAATATATCAGAATCCTGGAGAAAAAGAAAGGAGATGCTGGAAGCTAAATAGTGGGTTGCACGCTGCTTAAATACCCCATTAACAGGCCTGTCAAAAGAACCTGAGCTAGATAGAGTTGGCTGTCATAGTCAGAGGTGAGTAGCAACTAGTTATTGTGATATATGTACCATTTCTTGTTCAGTCAATTCTGAAACATCAAGTTAGTCATTAACTGTGTATTTGTCATGAAACTTCTCTTCCTGTGACTATTTTGTAGGCTCCTATATTGTCTAAGATATTCAGATTTTTTTATTTTATTCATCCTAGTTTACAAACTAAAACGATAAGAAAATAAAATAAAGTTTAGAGCTAGTAGAAATTTTTCCAATCAAAATTTTATTTGAAAAATGCCCTTTTTGCATTGAATTCTGTGAAAAATTGTTTGATTTTTTGAATATGTTTTGAAAAGAAATCCCACTTCATGAGACTAAATTGATTTTAAAATCAGATTTTGAAAACAGCAAATGAAAAAAAATTGGCTGGGAAGATTTCAAAAAGTGAAACAGAAATGATTTTGAAATTTTTCAATTTTTAATGAGTTCTGTTGTTAACAATCTTCACTGGGGAAATGTCAAGCTGGAAACATAGCGAGGTCCTGTCACACAAAATGACACCCCTAGCTCCCTTCCAGCTACTACCAATAACAAAAACCCTTCCCTAATTAGAGTTCTGACCTTGAAATGGGAAAAGTTCCAGAGACTTTATTTAGTCCACAAGGGAGAGACTTTGCTAATGTCACTGCTTTTATACAGAAGTGCTCAGATATGACGCCGATGAGTGACTATAAACCCTGAGATAGATAGGTCCCATCAATTTACATCTCCTGTTTTGATCATTACATCTAAATGATTACTACATTCACAGCCACAAAGAGTGAACTTCCCAAATCACAGAAGCGTATGGGAGTAAAAATACCTCCATCTAGAAAGGACAAAGCTAGACATATGAAAGCCATGGTGGCTCAGTCAGGTTATACATGCAAGAGGCTATCATGGGCACTTCCATGAGCTGTGACATTCTTGGCTTGGAGTCACACAGGCTATGGGACTCTGCCTTCCTATCTTTAAAAACTAAGAATCAAAGGAATTTCTTCCATATATATCCACATGTCAAAAATGTGTGTCACTGATCAGTGTAATATAACAGTTCCCTCCTATTGCAATTAATGGTAAAACTCCCACTGCCTTCAATGATAGCGGGATTGGCCCCTAAAGGGAAAGGCCATGGTACAAACAGCCTCTTTGAACATAGCTTGTAATAATAGCAGAATGACACTCTGAGCCTCTCTGCTCCCATTGTGATGGGTGGTAACATTTCCATTGTGCAGGATGAAGTGCTAGAAGTACTTGATCATTAAAGCCAATGTGCGCTACAGAAGAAAGAATATGTGATATAGCCAATTACAAGCTCTTGCCAAAAAAGAAATCAGGGCAATAAATGTGTATATAGTGCCTGAAACTGCTTTCCTTATTTGACCTGATAATTAGAAAAGAGACCAAAAAGGTGGGGAGGGCAGGGGGAGGAGAAAAGTTTGTTTGGTTTAAACAAACCAAATAACTTCTGTTCCTGCGCTGCAAAGATCCTGTGCCCCCAGTTTCTGTTCAAGGCTGTGACTGGCTTTTAATGCACTTGGGAGTATTAAAGAAAGTGGAATCCTGGTTTGATGCCGTCTCCAGGGGACGGCTCCTGCCTTTAAAGGTGGTGTCCTCTTTACCAGTGCAAGCCAACCCTGAGCCAATTGAGTGTGGTTCTGCCCTTCCCTCCCACAGTCACTGTAAGTGCTGTCACTAGCACAGAGAGCCAGGATTTTCCAGTGTGCAGCTCGCTTCCTTTTTCCATGAGGTTAAATCTGTGGTATATGAGACTGTGTGGGAATAGTCATACAATAATGCCACCTACAGGTCATGGACTGGAGTGAATCTACCCAGCTGCTGAAACTAGCTGGGATAAATTCTCCTGAGAGCAGGGAATGTGGTGCTTCCTGCAGCCAGGGGAGGTTTGTGGGGGTGGGTCTGACCTACACCTCAGGCATTCCTTGCAGGGGAAGAGGAAGTCAAGTCCTGTCCTTCCCCACTCCCACAACCCAGCTAAGACTAGCAGCTGAGCTGGTAGAGAGTAGGAGCCACTGGCTGGGACATCTGCTGGAGAAGGGTGTGTGGCTGCTCTTGTTGCTTCTCCATTATTTTCTGCAGGGAAGCAAAGAAATTAGTGGGGGACATGAATTCTGCATGTGTGCAGTGGCACAGAATTCACTCAGGAATAGCTAAACCCTGTTTTCAACATGCATTGGAGTAAATGAGATCCTGGCTCAGGAATTAATGGGAGTTCAGTTGAGTGAAGGTGGAGAGGCAGATTGCATCTAACACGTGCCATGTGATTGTTCTCTCAGAGAGAAGTTGGCAGAGTGGAGTTGTCTTGTTTTGAATTTTTGTCATTATATATAAATATAATGTGCACACAGTGCTGTTCCAGAGGGATACCTAAGTTAGTCTGTTTCAGCAAAAGAAATGAGTCCTGTGCCACCTTAAAGACTAACACATTTATTTGGGTATAAGCTTTCACTTTGCCAGATGCAAGAGAAAAACGTTCTGCCCTT
The DNA here is from genome assembly GCA_007922175.1 of Pelusios castaneus. Classification (NCBI taxonomy): domain Eukaryota; kingdom Metazoa; phylum Chordata; order Testudines; family Pelomedusidae; genus Pelusios; species Pelusios castaneus. The sequence continues at coordinate 34,246 of VOCT01081209.1, forward strand.
GGAGCAGAAGATGGTTTGTTTTGTGCTAGTCCTTGGTTCCTGAGGGAGTTCCTTCTGTAGTCTTGGGCCAGTCCCCGAGAAAACTCTGTCTCCAGGGAATGATCTTTACCCTTATGGTAGAAAGCCCTATTGGGTCAGAGCAGCTAAGCTGCTGACTATGGTCTTCATTCCAGACTTCAGTCACTTAAAAATGATAATGATATAATTCTGTCACCCAGGAGTGTGATTTGATTGATTGATTTTATTATTGTTTCTGGAAACTAACATGGCTGGGCTAATAAAAGGACTAGTGTGAACACAGTTATGCTGGTATACAGGTGACGTATACCATTATACTATATACCACTAGACGTATACCTCTTAGATTTATATAGCTGCCTCCACCCTAAGGCACTTTGCTGCTTTAGCTTTATTGGTTTAATTTGCCAACCTTATTACTATAGAGCTATTAGGAGAGTTGTTAGTTAATGTCAATGCTTTGAACATGTAATATGTCCAGTATGGTATGGCATATTCAAAAACATTAGGTTGTTCATAACATAGATAGAACTGTAATTATTTATTGATAGCTGCACTGAAAAACGAGATATAGTCCAGTATGCCAGAGAAGAGTGAATGTTTGGGTTAATACAACCTTAGAGAACTACAAACAGGAGTGGACCTCCAGTTACACAGAGTACTAGTGATGTTAAGGCATAGACACAAGCCAAGGAAGAACCTGGTCTTATTCGAGGCTTTAGCCAAAGAAACACATATTATGGTGCTGCTGGGAGAAAATGAAACACAGATTGCAACGAAGAGGTCAGGCCTCACCTATACGTACCATGGTGTTATTTTAATTATTTCAGGAAGCTGGCACAGACTGGGCATGGGGACAGCAGTAAAATCAAAGTAAGGATTGTGAGGTCACCGTCTTTCAGGCTAATCTCTTAGCGGAGGACTCAGTCCACTGTGCTCTGACAGAAGAGGTGACTTTAGTGTTTCTAATGGCTGGCAACGGGATCCCTAAGGTCCTGCCCTGCCTCTTTCCCCTAGATCCTGCCCTTGCATGCCACATGAGCATGCTGGACCCAGAGGTGATGGCGTCAGCTACTGCTGCTGCTTTCTTCCACTAAGGGTTGCCACAAGTAAAAAGAATGGGCCTCAGGGCTTATCAAATGGCACCCGATGCACAAGCTGAAACCCAGACTGTCCTGGTGAATCCTGGACCTAGGTGACATCTGGAGCACGTGGATGCAGAGGTTAATGCCGAGGTACACTGCGCTGTATTGATGTGAGGCCTTCTGCAATGCCAGCAGGAAAGTCAGCCCTGGGTCATACAGTGCACCGTGAAGCCTTTTCTCAAGGGGGAGTTGCAAAGTTCCACTCCACTATTCCTCTGTGGGGAGGAGAGTGACACAGGCCTGTGCCTCATTCCTTACATGGGGAGTGAATCACAGCTGTTTGGCTTTGGACCCAAGTGCTCACACTGCTCCCTTGGCTCCTGACACAGCCTCCTGTGAGGTCAGGGTTTAGATGACTACTCTCCACAGGCTTGCCTGTGCTACAGAATCTCACGGCATTTGAACACTGCTGCAAACAACTGAGTGAGCTAACACAACGCTGAGCACACTTCAACCGTCTCCAAAGACCTCAACAGATCCTGTTCGGTGCTGGGTCAGGTAACTGGTTAACCCCTGCTAGGAATAGGGTTTAACCATGGCTAGCTGGCATGATGATTTCTTGTTCTTGTTGACACCTGTTGTCCAGGTAGATTGTTTGCAATCACGTTCAGACATTACGGGGTGGGGAAGATGCTAGAGTGTAGCTAACCCCAAAACACTCAACAAGTAACTGTAAACACAGTCATTACCTCAAGTTCCAATTGCCTTCATTGAGGTAGGCAGAGAAGCCTAGAGGATGGTGCACTGGACTGGGACGCAGGAGATATGGTTTCTGTTCCCAGCTCTGCCACTCACTGCTGGGTGACCTTGAACAAATCAGTTCCCCTCTCTGTGAAATGGGGATAATGATACCAGCCTCCTTGGTCAAGTGCTTTGAGATCTGCTGAGGAAAGTTTTATGGAACAGAAAGACGGTTTCATTGTTTATGTAAAAGCAAAGGCCATTGGCAAAAGACAAACAATAAGGAAAATCACAAAAGAGGGACTCATGAATAAATGCAGGCCCAGTGCTAAGACTAAAACACCACTGAGTGGAGAGGAAGCTTTAAGTTTCAAAGCATAGAGTTCCAACCGTTAGAGCAGCTAAGCAAAATGTCTCTATCACCCTAAAGACTGGGTATATCCCAATCTCTTGGAGCAATTTCAGCACACATCCAGGTGTCTGTGTCTTCCTTTTCTGCTCTCTTTCACGTCAGGGAACTCTCTGATGCAGTCACATTAATGACAAAGAAGGTGGTCACCCAACACATTCCCACAATGTGATGTCACATCAGTACGTGGTAAAAAGAATAGCTGCTTCCTGTTGCACAACTAAGAGTAATTTTTACATGTTTGTTTTTCCTTATAAATCTTTTTATGCTAGCTTCTTGTTTTGTTACTTATGTCACTGTTTCCAAGAATATAAATGTATACCCCTCTTAAAAGGTGTTGAGTCTAAGGGAACATGACCATGGTTTGCAAAATAGTGCTTGTCTTCAGTGAAAAAAAACCTTTCTAAAGATAATCCTTGTTTGCAGACTATATGGCAGCATTTTATGGATGATTGAACTTGTCAGGATTATAGATCAAGTCCAGTTAATATTGCATCGGAAATGCACCACTCATCACTGTCACGGGTGATAGCCCTGGAATAAATTATGTCCAAAACAGTGGGTACCAGGAAAATTCAAGCCCATTCAAACAGAATATTCAGATTGGCAGACATTTGTGTTGCCACTCTGAGATGTCGAGTTCTTATACAAACCTGTCTGTTATATTGTAGCCAAGAAAAAATTCCGGTGCAGTGGGAACCTGTGCCTGCAATATGAGGGAGACAGTCCATATTTTTGTTTGTACTATATTTGGGAATTGGGGCCCCCTAGTGATAGGGGTTGCATAAACAGGTAGTTAAAAAGGATTGAGGTCGATTCTGAATGTGCATGATGTAAATATGGTTGCTGGACTTGGGGATGGGCAATGACATCCCCTTAATAAAACTGTAAAGCATGATAGCTGCCTTCCGTTCAGGCTAAAGGAGGAAATAATTAAATGTCCCTTTGTGTAACAGCAGCGAAGCACTGGTGTGGGAGAAGAAAATAGTGAGAGCGCTTTGGGGGCAGAATGCTGGTTAGAAAATCTTGGAACTCTGAGCAAAGAAATGGCATCCTGTTGTTTGATTCCTACTATGTTCAGGGAAACAGGACTTAAGTGTGCATTCTTGTAAATAAACAGGATTGCATCAGAATTATCTGACTCTAGCATCAATCTTACCTCTTAATGGAAACAACCCACAAGACCCGAAATATCAGCTAAATGCTTTGGTCAAATAATAGATTTGAGCTCATAATATCCTTTTAAATAAGAAAGCAAGCATGCAGACATTAAACTCAAGAGAAATGAAGCAGCAGCGGAGGCATGTCATTGGAAAAGTGCCTGTCTTCAGCTGACAGCTGACTGTGACACCAGACATCACTTAGAACCAAGGTAGGTGCCCCCTCCCTGTCTAGCATGCTTCTTGCTGGAATGGCTGTATTCTTCTGTTTCTGTGCCTTAACTTTTATGAGTCTAATTGTTGGCCTGTCGTTCAAACTCCAACCTTAGTAGACCAGTGTGGCTTCATTTCATCTTGTTCCCGTCCTTCGAGCTGTCCGGCTTGGGTCAGTGGCCCTAACAGAGTCTATCACCTAGTTCTCAGGATAATGGAACACATATCGAGGTACAGGCCGCAGGGAAGGCTATAATTGAAATGCAGGAGGTTTATTGTGCATCAATGTTTTTAGCATACATTTTCAATCCACTGAATCCACTATATTTATGTGTCACTGAGCACACCCTACCTACCTTCTATGGGATCTATTTCCCAACAGTATCATTTTAACAGAATAGCTTTCATCAGGTACACCCTTGAAAACAATATTTTCCGTGTATAAAACTGTTCAAGAGCTTCTTCTATGGCAGTGAAAGAATATAGTAGTTTACATTAGGCGGGGACAGAATACCATACTTCAGAGAGACTTAGTTGATTTAGTGGCCCTTCCTCAGTAATTTAACACGCCAAACAGAGCACTGTTAGAAAAAAAGCTGCTTCTATCAGCATTGTAATTATTAATAGAACATTATCAACATAATTCATCCCTATATTTGCTCTACATTCCAATAGTTTATATGAAGCTATCACCAACACATATTATGAACTTTATTCTGCTTCTCAAACAGCTGCTGACAGACAAAATGCCTGGGCACTTGTGTACTGAAAAATCAGGAGACATCTGCTTAGCAATTCTTTGAGAAAATCTTAACTTTTTAAGAAGGGTGAAAGTCCAGAGAGCAGGTTAATTAGAAGCCAACACTCCTCTCTCTAGCAGGTCTGCTGTGGCAACGGGGTTGCCTTTTAAAGAAAAGCAAAGCAAATAGATTATGTAACTCTGGAGCTGCTTTGCACAGTTCTCTCCCTAATTAAACATGAGCTAAAACAATAGTTGCGACACTGTGCCATCGTTTGTCTGTTGTTGGGAGCCTCTCTCCATTAGGAACAAGAATTGGATGTTATTAACCCTTTAATTGCTGAATCCAAATATTGAGAAAAGTAGGTATAGAACAGTGGATACAATGTGGCGACACTCCCTCCTTCCCACACTCTTTCATAGAAAAGAGGCAAGTGAATGCTCAAGGGTATGATTAGTGGCTTTCTTGTGAAAAACAGAGGAAAAACCAGGCATTTTTGTACGGTAAATGCATGAGGTGCTCTTGATCAGTAATGGTTTATTTAAATAACCTAAGATAATGTGCCTAACAGTGTCCTGAGCCAGTCAGAACAGTCCGAGGATATAGAAGCTGAAGATATTCTTTCTTCTCATTTTCCTGCTTTCTGTCTATCGGTAGACTGATATGTGCCTGATCTGTCATTGCAACCTGTCTTGGGGATGTGGTCTGCCCTTCATCAGCAGAATCAATGCAACACAAGTTAAATGAATGACACAGCAGAGAAGGGCCCAGGTACCTGTCCAATCATCACTTTTCCCATGGTGTGACCCACTGCACTTTCCTTGCACCTATTGCAAACTGTTTAGTAAAGGGCTTTTTTCTTTTGTACACAGTGGCCACAAATAGCCATGTGATTCACTGCAGGGAAGGAGAAAGAAAGAGACATAGGGAGGGGAATGCTCACATCTAAATGACCTATTCTCTGGTCCTCACTTCTCTTTGTGTTGGGAAATTATTTATGGAGATTTTAACAAGTCTGAATGGAGATAGACCCAGAAACTCCCCAGGCTGGAGAATTTCAGATCTAGATTCTAACTGGGAATAAAGACAAAGGACCCTTGTTGTCCCCTAACCTCACTGGGTAGTGGAAAGGGTAGTTTTCAGACAAGCCCTGAAAACACAAGATAGGTGAAGGCTTTGCAGCTTGCTCCCTCTTGGGTGCCAGCTGCGAGCCAGCTCATATCAACCTAACTCCTCAAATGCTACACCAAAACGTAGCTCCTGCTGATGTTACTCACCCATGGAGCAAACTTTATAACTCCATCTCCATGAGTGACGTAGTGTTCCCACCAGCGTAGTTAGGTTGACACAGCGTAGACGCTGTGTTGCTTACATTGATTGTTGCTGCCTTTCAGAAATCATCCCACAGTGTCCCACACTGGCAGTTAAATTGGAGCAAACACTCCCGGTGCGAACGCACACGGCCGGCACAAGGAGCAAGCTTTGGATGTGTAACACCAATTCAATGACTTGGGTGGCTGTCACATCAACTTAATTTAAGTCGACTTAATTTTGTAGTGTAGATTTGCCCTTAGAGCATGAGGTGAATTCTCAGAACTCAAATGCTGAAAACTCTAACCCCAACCCTCTGCACACTCCTTGCAAGATCACTCGCATGACCAGACAAAGTTAGGGGCATCCCCATTAGGAAACTAGGGAAATGCAAAATGAAGTTTCCAGTTCCCACACAACCTACACTCTGCTCTCCCTGGCTTTATCCTGCCATCAGTCTGCGCGAGTGTCCTTGGCTTTACTGGGTGCCCTTACATGGTGTGATGGCAGCTCTATGTGTGCAATGCAGTAGGACAGGTGCCTATAACTCTTTCCTCCTCTGGTGGGCCATTGTTAACCTCAATGAGAACATTGTTGCTTAACATTTGAGAATCTGAGCCTGGATTTTTGAGACAAACCAAAACTGCTCAACAGCAGCCACAGGGAGTGTAATAGCACATTTTCATGAGACTCTTTTGTCATTTTGTTTCCCTCAGGGGAACAAAATGTAGTTATTCAACCCTCTGAAACTTGGTTCCAGCTTTTGGAAAGATCAACAGGCTCATTTACAGAATTTCTTTCCTCCTCACAGCAAATTAAACCTTCAGAACACATTAAATCCATTAAAATCTGGCTCGCCATAGCAAATGTTTGATACCCCTGTTCTAAACTAAGATATAGAGAAGGTAATTCATCCTCTGCTAGTGATGATTGAAATTTTTCAAAAGGAGGAAAGCAGAGTCTAAAATCAAGTTCTTGTGCAGTGGTCGCAGAATAAATGCTTGAATAATATGGTGGTGGGTGTTATACACAGCTCTAAATTAAACAGAATGTGGAATCCTAGGGATAGAAACTTTACAAACTAAGGACCCAGTGGAATCATAGGATAACATGAGGTCACAATTCACAAACATAACTATGGGTTGGATGCTTAACTGAGAACCTCTATTCTTTTTCAGTCACTTTAAAAATTTTTCCTTTAAAAATATTTTTTGTAAAGCATGGCCTTGATTTGTCTTCTGGCCCTTTCCTGCCATTGGTTCTGTTTTCTTTCTGCTGACTTCTGTGGGAGCAGGAACAAGTCCCTCTGGCTATGTCTACACTTGAAAAGTTAAGTCGACTTTATAAAGCCGATTTAACAGAAGTGGACTTAACTTTTCAAGTGTAGATGTGGCCCCTTTTCGACCTTATTAAATCGACTTAATGTCCTCCTAGGCACTACTCCGTGTCTCCACTGGTTTAAGTCGACTTAATAAAGTCTACTTAAGCACTAGTTCGAATTAAAACTAGGTGTTAATAATTCAAACTAACTTTTCCTTAATTCGACTTAAGGAGCAGCTTAAGTCGAATTAAGGAAAGCCCAGTGTAGACGCGGAGTAAACTAAGTCAACTTAAGCCTCTTTAAGTCGACCTAATTTGTAAGTGTAGACACACCCAATTAGTTTTATAAAATATTTCTTCCATATAACCTGAGGAATAATAAGTGAGTCAGCAAGTGTCTTTTAATCTTTACCTAGTGATTTCTTCTAGGAACAGGGTTTGAACTCTGTAATCTGTGAAGTAAATCTTCAGGACTGTGCAGGACAGGTTAGATCTTGCAGCTTCTGGTAACATGGAATTCACTGTGCACAAGACTAAAATGTTTCCTCTTTGTTTTTCATGTAGTTGAAATTGCTTAATATTTCCCTTAATCATGCTGCACCTCCATTTTCCAATCTATAAAGTTGTGACAACACTTCCCTGCCTCACAGAGGTTGTGATGACTGATTAGTTTGCAGATGAATATGTGCTCTATAGAGCAAAGCATTCTTCATTCTCCAAACAAGGTCACCATGAGCTAAAAAGCAAAGTCGGCACATTTCCTTTGTCCATCTGTTCTAGCATAGTCCAGATTTGAATTGCCAACAAGATCTCATCTCTATTTTGAAAGGGTCAGTTCACACAAATTCTGCTCTTGCTATTAATGTGTAAATTATTTCCTAGGCCTATCGTGGATGCTCTTTACAGAGCTGTAATCTCCAAGATAATAGCAGAGTTAAAGCAGAATTTCCAGGTAATCCTTGACAGGTGAGTTGATATCATTTAAACCAGATGTTGCAAGGCACTGAGTTATGTCATGGCAGGTAGCTTTCTATCACAAAGACTTTTGTCAGAGTCCCTACATATGCTAGGGTTTTTTACGCCCCCAGAATTTGTCCATCTGCAGTCATGTCCTATGCACCTGCCATGCTGAGCCTCAGTAGCAATGGAGATTCCTGATGGTTTCTTTTGTGCTGGGTGTGTTCCCTGCCTTACAACTATGCAGGACACCTACAGACTTGTCTAAACTTAGAAGTTTCACTGGTTTAACTTAAGCCCTAAATTGGTTTTTAACCCAACTTGTTTACACATGCAAGCTGTACTTCTTTAACTATTCTGGTATTAATGACACTCCTGCCCCAGTGTGGATACAATTATATCCATATAAATGTATTCATAGCATGTGAGATGAGGAAAAAGTTGTTCTGATATAAGGTACCTATAGGCCAATATAATTGTGTACAAACTAGGGCTTGTACCGGTACAACAATACTGGTAAAAATCATACCACTACAAAATTACTCCGGTACAAAATCCCTTTGCAGATCTGGCCTTCCTTAAACAGGTGCAAATCCCCATTCTTGTAGCTGTTTAGTTTGCCCTAGTTTAAACCACTATGAGTGTCCACATGCAAAAGTTTACTAAATCAGGGGAGAACAGCACCGATAGTCACAAGGTGAAACTGTGTGTCAACCCGGCTGGAGTTTGTTCTAGATCGTTCATAGGTATGAAAGTTAGAATCAGTATTAATCAGTGGTTAAAGTATAATTTGACGGGCCCCGGAACCCTCCTAATCTCCGGGCCCCCTTCTCGTATTGTCTGAGCTCCCTTCATGCATGTGCGGGCCCCAGCCCAGGTAGGCATTTGCAACCATTTCTCAGTACCACATGCATTGGTTATCGCTCCATAAAAATATTTATAATTTTATATGGGATTTATGTCTATAGCAATTATTGTCACAAACTAGCAAACACTGCATAACACAATAAGTATTGTGATTAACAACGGTGGGGCGTAGGACCTGCCAGCAGCCAGAGCAGGGTGGAACATATGTTCCACCAGATTTTTCTATTTTTAGGGGCCCCGGAACTCTGGCTCCTCAAATTTGGGGGCCCCAGAACTGCGTTTACTTTAACCCCTGGTATTAATCCCTTGAAAAAGAAAAAAGCCAGGTTGAACAGTTCAGGATCAGCCTCTGGTTAGCTCCAGACATGTGATCTTAAACCATTTCTTATTTAAAAATAAAAAATATACAGACAGCATTCTCTCCTTTAGGTGCTTGGCAGGCTGGCTCTTGCCCGAGGTTCAGGGAGTAACTGATCGCCGTATGTGGGGCTCGGAAAGAATTTTTTCCTAGGTCAGGTTGGCACTGACTCGGGGAGGTTTTGCATTCCTTTGCAGCCAGGAGCACGGGCCATTTGCCAGGATTAGGTGTGTGTATCTCACTTAACAGTCAGTCACCTATGGAGCATGGGTGCCCTTCGGTCCCACTAGTTGTCTGCCTGTGGCACATCTTAATCTAGTCCCCTGTGGGCTGTCTTACTTCGGTCTCATTTCGGTTGTTGAGTTTAGCGCGTGAGTGCTGGGTAGTGTTGGTGGCCTGTGCTATGCCGGGGGTCGGGCTAGATGTTTGATGGTCATGTCTGGCCTTAAACGTGATGACTGTAAAAGCAGGCCCCTAAAAGGGTTAAATGGGGATAAGGTCATCCCTGGTGTATGCCTGCTGACAGCAGAGATCTTTCATCAGTGAAGAGTTGGGCCCATTTGTGTCTGAAGGACAGAAGAACCCTCCTCAGCTAGTTGTCTGTTCCCTCCCAGGATCATTCTGCAGCACATCCTCTTGTGATAGGGTCTGTCCTCTCTCCCCTCATGCCTTCTTCTTATGCCAATCCCCCAAGCCACTCCTCTTGCTGCCAGCTGATCCTCACTGGCCTGGGAGAAATGAAGTGACTTTGCTGCGTTCTCTCCTCTGTGACTGACTGCCCCTGGTTTGACGTTGGGAGGGTGGACTCAGAGCATCCATTATTGACTGCATAGGATGAAAGTGCCGACATGGTACAATAGCACCAGAATCTGCCCTGGCGAGCAGTGAAAGCAGCCTGTCGGTCATAGCAGGTATTTCCAGGAACCTCTGGCAGGAAAAGAGAAAATGAAAAGGAAAGCCCTGCTGTGTGTCTAAGTGGAAAGAAACTGCTCGAGGCTGCAGCCGGACAGTTTGATGGTGCTTCATGGCATTTACAAATCATCCAATGAAAGGGTTGGCATTCCTTGCAAATCAGAGCCCTAAGATATCTACTGGGGAGCGAGTGAGTTAATTATAAGCTGCCAGGGCAATTGAGAAGCCACTGCTGGGGAGTGACTTTGGGTGTGTGAGAGAAACTGCCATGCCGAGGAGAAGGAGCTCAAAGAAAAAAACCCAGAATCCAGCAAATGAGTGGCCATGGGCGGATGGATCTATGGTGAGTGACAGGTGCTAGCTAGTGCACCTGGCATGGCTGGGTTCTGAACTTGGATCATCACTCACGCTGAGCCAGTTGAGGTCTGGGAGAGCTATGGGGACACATGCTCTGCTGTCAAGCAGCCATCTCCACTGTGCTTTGAAGGCTGTTGTGATAACGTGGCTCTTATTGATTTAAAGTGTCTGATTTTTGGTTTGGTTTAGTGTTTTGGTAGCACCTTCATTCCAGAAAGATGCCAAAGGACAAACTGTGTGCTTGTGCGCGCACACCTACGCAGTGTGTGCATTTATTGCTAACTAATGAAATGCAGCCACATCTGGGGTAGAGGAGGAGTAGCAGTTCTGTGCCAATGATGGCAGAATACGTCAGTGGTGTGGAGGTGATTTGGGGGAGTAAAGAATGACCCCATCCATTGAAACTCTGGAGGAACTGTAATCTTTAACCCTCTTTCCCCTCTCACTAGTCCTACCATATCTTTTTATGCCCTCTTAATCTAATAGGTGTCACAAATAATCCCAGCCCATGGCTTGCCTGCGTTTGTGTTTCTGTGTGAAGTGAGGAACTCACTCATGGCTTGCTGCTGGAGTGGGAAGAAAACTGCAGGGTGACCTGCTCTCAGACATTGTAAGCTTCACATAATGATCTTTTTCCTCTTGTCACCCTGGGTGGGCTATGGTCGGTAACCCAAGTGTTTAACAAAGACAGGGTACATTTGATTTGCGGTAATCTGATTACTTAAACTGTGGAAAGTCAGAGCAAAGTGGCTACAATCGCAGGGTGTGACTCTGTCTCCAGTAGCCAGACCTGAGCTTGCAGTACTCCAGCTAGGTTGGCTCCTGGAGCAGTGATGCTGTAGCAGCACGCACTTCAGTGAAGGCTGTACCTGTGAGTACAGCCTGTGCTGCTATGGCTTCACTGCCCTGGAACCCAACCCAGCTAGGTAAATCCAAAGCACACTGGGAAGAGTTACAAAGGGATCTCACACAACAGGCCAACAAAATGGCAGGTGAAATTCAATGTTGAGCAATGCAAAGTAATGCACACTGGAAAACATAATCCCAACTATATATACAACACCATGGGGTCCAAGTTAACTTCCACCACTCAGAAAAGAGATTTTGGAAATGTGAGTAGTTCTCTGACAACATCCACAGCGTATTGTTGGGAGCTGTTGCATATTTGATATCAGAAGGGACCATCTGGTTAATTGGAACTTTATTCTGGACAATTATTGTCCAGAGCCTTCTAGCACTATAATATATTTCTGCCATGTAGAATCTAATATAGCTGACAACTTTCATTCAAAAAAGTACATTATGCCGAGAACTGACCATGGTATACACAAATCAGTGTCTAATGTCGGCTTCTTAAAACAGATACGTTCAAATGTGATATAGCTTCTTTCTGTGATACTCCTGTCTAGTGATGATGAGGGGTACGGTCATGATTCATGTTTTGGTAAATTAGGACACCACAGGTGGAGCTGGTCAAAAAAGTCCTGTTTTTCAGTAAATAAGAGTAAATAAAGGTGATATTTTTCATCTTTACACAGAAAATTTAGATTTTTCACTTAAAAACAAAGGCCCAAAAATATTTTCATGTTTTTGTTAAAAAAAAAAAAAAAAAAAAAAAAACTCCAGTATTTAAAATTCCATTGAAAAAAATCAAAGTTTTCCCAAAAAAGCCTCAGATGGAAACATTTTTTTAAAAATTTTTGTCAAAATTTTCCATGAGGGAAAATATTTTTCAACCAGAGTTTTAGAGCCTGATTACTGTTACTTGTCTGAGACATTCTTCTGAAGTCAGCCGGCCTGATACTAACTCTATTGCCTTGAACCTTTTGTAATCATTTACGCCTGTTAAGAGCACAGGATATAAAGTGCTATTCAGTCAGTTGTTTATACCCACTTTGCACAGTGGAAATGATTAGACAGGTTGCAAGGTAAAGAAGAACACACCCTTCAGAGCCCCAAAGTAGCTGCTCCTCAAGGCCCTGATTCAGCAAAGTACTTTAGCATGTGCCTAAATGTTTTGCTGAATTGTGGTCTAACTGCTCAGAATGATTGAAGGACCGACCTGCCTTCCTTCAAAAAATATTCAAAAAATATAAAACCCCAAAACCACAGGACTGATCGGTTAATATATCCTAGGGAGTAAAACAAACCTCTTTCCAGCAGGACAGTTTTGTAGGTTGGTCAGCTGCCTCTCTGTCAAGCCAATGTTCTCATGGGCGTTCCTGAATCATCATCACATAATGAATCCCTTCCAGTGTTTACACACTGGTATTCACTTCATGACGCAGCAGTGTCAACTCTATAGATCTGGAACTCCAGCTGCACGCAGAGCTATAGCAGTCAGCAATCGGCGTGCTGTTAAGGGCAATGGGGAGAATGCCAGGAGAAGAACTAGCCAGTGCTGAGTCCATCCTCACAACTTGTTTTTCCACCAGATGCATTTTGGGCCTCATTATTCTCTCAGTGAAGTCAGGGGAAGTTTTTCCTTTGGGTTCAGTGAGAGCAGAATCATGCCCAGAAGCTGTAATCCACACCAAGATCTGTCTCAAATTTCCAAAGAGGACGTTCTCCTAGGGACCTTCCCTGGTGAGCTCTGAAGAAAAGTGATGGAATTAGGAGACTTTCACATCTGGGTCTCTGCTCTGAATCTGACAAGGGTTGGTAATGACTGAGAGCCTCAGAAATAGGGTGACCATATTTCCCAAATGGAGAACAGGACAATGCATGGGGCTTAGCTGAGCCCCTCTCTCATGCAAATTTCACTGAGCCACCTTTCTGCTTGCATGGGGTTCACCTGAGTCATCCCTTATCCTCCATCCCCCCCCCCACCATGGAGCTGGCCTGAGCTACTTGCCTGAGCACCCCATCCCTCCCCATGCAGAGCTGGCCTGAGCCACTCACCCAAGCCTCCTCTTGCCCGGACAGAACCCGTGAGGCAAGCCGGAGTTGCCTGGTATAACTGCTCTTGTGAGACATGCTACACATGGGTGCATTGCTGCTTAGTCACCTCTACCACATGTTCCTCCATATTCCAACTGATCAGTTGACAAGAGCAAACAGGACAAATACCTGGTTTTGCCAAAAAAAATCCAGGATGTCTGGGACAGGTTAAAAAGGGGACTGTCCCAGCCAAAACAGGATGAATGACCACCCTACTTAGAAATCAGCCTAAGCCCACTCCAGGCAATTCCGAAAACAAGTGGGGTATGCTGCACAATAGGCCATGCCCACCACCCCACCTGCAGTATTTGTGTGCACCTCCTTTGCATTCTGACACCCCTCTTTGAAGATATTGTGCATATATGTCTTGTGCTTGCACCCTTCGATGTGGGTTCACACAGGATTTTCACCTGTGTAAGCTTTCAAAAATCTACCTCTTTATTTAATAGCAGTAAGAGAAAATGCTACTGAATCTCAAGGGTTTAGAAAGTTTTTATAAAAAAACTTTTTTTTTTCAAAGCCGACAAATTCTTTAGGGCCTGCAATCCACTTGTGATAGGATAGGTCACTGAGTTAGACCTCCCCAATTTATTTCCCACCAAGAGGAGCTGATTGCTCTTTGGTGTGACACCCTTCTGTGGGTCTCCAGTACTGCTTGATTGCGCTTTCTAAGGCACTTCTGACTTGTATCTAAAAAAAGAATTGATTAGACAAAGGAATGCTATATCTGATCATCAAATATTTAAACCTGGTAAGCTTTCCATGGACTAGCAAGCCTGCTGTTATTGAAACACCCTTGTCTCCCCAGATACAACTCACCATGTTTTCAGAAGACTTTTCCAAGGTAATGCAAAACACATCTGCAAATAAAGATCAAGTCTTTTTATACTTTTCTGTGGCAGTTATCACTAGAGTCAGGCATCCCTAGCTGAGAGAATACATTGTGTCTGTCTTGCATGGAGGGAACTTACTACTAATTGAGGAAACAAATAAAAATAGTGTAATCTTGTGGATGGCAGACATGAGAAGAAGCTCAGAATGAATACCATATTACACATATTACTTTTTGTATATGGGGTCTGCTGAAAACTGCGGAATCCAGGATCAGAGAGGATTCTGCCTTGATCCCACAAAGAGATTCAAAGAGGTGCCATCTCCTCTTTACTTCAGTCACCTACAGATTTCAATGAGGCTCTGTTCATACAAATCTCACTGCAGATCAGAGTCTTGTGTTGTCCTCCCCATAAGCCTGTATTTTGATTTTAGCCATATTACTAACATGGCACTGAAGAGCATGATTTCCTATAGCCCCAACCGATACAGCTTTGTTGGGCTTTTTGACGAGCAATAGGATGTTTTCTTCAGAATCTGTGTAGCTGGATTCTTGTACAGACATTCTCTCTCTGGATTTTTGCATATGCTTTTCCTTTTGTGTTCCTTTTTATCATTAATAGTTCTAGCATTGAAGAGCATAAGAACAGGGGAGAAAGGGGAGTCTTGTCTAGTTCTTCTTTTGAAGAGAATGTTTTTAGATTGTCAACAACGTTTTTCCTTCCTATGCAGATGATTTGGCATATGTTGATTTGTTTTTATTTCATTTTGAATATTTGTGTTGTGGTAGAACCTAGAGGTCTCATTCAAGTTGTGCTGGACGCGGTACACATAGTAAGAGACAGTTCTTGCTCCAAAGAACTTACAATTTGAGGCTGTAGTCCTACAAAGATTTATATGTATCCTTAATTTTAATTTTAATCATTGTTTCTAGTCCCTTTTGATAGTGAATAGGACTCTTTGTAATATGTAAAATGCATATGTAAGCCATTGCAGAATCAGGCTTGAAATAGACAGGACAGTCAAAAGTTTTATGCTGGAAAGATCAAGACCTGCCACTGAAGAAATTTTACTGAAAAGAATTATTGACTCACAGTGCTGTTGTGGTAACAGTGCATTCCCCTTAGCTATTTGAAATGTTTTTAGCATAATTATTTTTATTATGTAAATTTCTTAATAATCTTGTTACTTTTCATAAAGGGTGGTTCAGCAGCCTGGCTAATTAACTGGGATTCATCTGTTGATCAGGGCATTGGTTAGCATTCGGAAAATAAGGGCCTTGCTTGGTTCTAACATTGAATACCAGTGCAAAAACTTTAGCTATTGAAGTTGCTTGATCAATTGGCTTTTATAGTTTGTACACCAACAAACATTTTCTCATTTATTGCTGTGTAAGAATTAGCTATAGTATACCTGTGTCTCTACTGACATGCTGTACTGGGTATGCTTGCAAGGAATAATCCATGTATGTTTCAGTGTTTTATTTCTGTCTTATACCTTGCGTCCTGATCTTAGATTGATCTGTTCTCCTTAATGCACCATGACTTGCCATTGAAATGCATTTTCTCAGATGCCATTTGCTGAATCATGTCTTCAGATGTTAATGATAGAGGCCTAGCAGCTCATGGCCTGACTTCGTATACTGTACGGATGTGTAATGCAAAATTTGCACAAGCTTGCTTTGAGCAGTGGACAGTCATTCAGATCCAGTACGACAGGGAACTCAGTAAAGACCCAAAATCCTTGGCTATGTCTACACTTACTAAAGTTAGTTCGAATTAGTTAATTCGAACTAACTAATTTGAACTAATTTTAGTTAGTTCAAATTAACTTAATTCGAACTAGCATGGCCCCACTAGAATGACAGTTCGAAGTAAGCAAGAGCCATGCATGGCACTTGCTTAGTTCATATTAGTCAATTGCATTAAGGTCAATGTGCTGGTTAGTTCAAACTAAGCGCTTAGTTCGAACTAATGAAAGCCTAGTGTGGCCAAGGCTTAAGTTAGTTCGAATTAAGCTTCCTTAATTCGAACTAACTTGCCAGTGTAGACATAGCCCTTGATTCCTTATGGTGAGTTTATGGCATACATGCCTGCTGTGCAATGTCAGCTCTACTAAATGCACATGATGATGTGGATGGGAATACCACACCTGAGGGGAGGTACCGTCAGAGGCTGGGGAAGCTGAATGAATATGCTACTGTGTGTCCAGTGCATGGCAGGGAAGGAGAACTAGCAGCAGGTAGCTCCTATGGTACACCTAATTAAAGGTCAAGTGTAGGGAATGCAGCCTGGTGACTGAATGAAGAAGGGGCAGTGTTTTGTTTCTGAAAACCAACACTTTGAAATAAAATGAACTGAACATACCATGGACAGTTCTCAGTTAGCCCTTGTCTCCAGTGCTCAAAAAGGTGTGCTTTGTACATAGGAGAAACTAATACACATGAGCCATCTTGGGTGAAAACACCGTGAAGACAAAGCACTGTACTTTCTGTTGAGCTAACCTAACTGCTGTTGCTGCTTGATGCCTGGGTTTCGAGGATGTTTGTTTTGGCATATCTGATTTTGAAAGGCTGGTTTTGCCTGGTTATCTATCTTCATTTGTAGATTTTGGGGGTATCACTGTGTAGCTCAATATCACTGATAAAGTCTAGATCTTCTAGGCATTTGCCATCTAGCCATGCTGTGCTGGTATTTCTGTTGCTGATACACTTCTTCATTACCCAATCTATGGCAATGCCAAACAACAGCGGGGATAAAATCCAGGCCAGTTTTGCACCAATGTCCATGTTAATTCACTCTCTCGCCACCCTTTCAGAGCACTTTGCATCTTTATATATGGCCTTAATTATGCTGACAATTTTAGCTGGGATTCCATAGGGTTGCAGAACGTTCCACAATGTATGGCTGTGCACTCTATCAAATGGCTTTGGAAAGTCAATGAAACTGATGATGAAGGGAACCTGCCATTCTATTCATTCTTCTCAGGGTGAGTTCAGTTCACAGATCCAGGAATGTGACCTTCCACACAGGGCCGTCCTTAGGGGGGGGG
>ML687899.1:4689-31541 GCA_007922175.1 Pelusios castaneus
ATAACACAATTACACTGCAAAACTGAACAGAAAGATTATACAGGTCATGCCCAAGGGCTGCACAGATGTGCATCCCGTCACACCATCCAAAAAGGATCTCAAAGGGACTTAAACCCAACCTCCCCTTAGGCAGTACCCGAACCCGCAACAGGGCCAGTGACAAGGCATCCGGCCACTTAAGGGTGGTTTCTTGGCAGATTTTGGAGAGATGTCGCTTGAGAGTCTGATTAGTCTGTTCAATGACCCCGCTGGCCTGGGGTCTCCAGGGAGAGTGTAGCTTCCATTGTAGTTGCAGAGCCTCTGCGACTATCTTTACAGTGTTTGCAGTAAAATGAGTTCCGTTGTCGGACTCAATCCATTGGGGCAGTCCAAACCTGGGGATCAGTTCCTTCATCAATTTCACAGCCACCATCCTAGCGATGCAATTTTGGCAAGAGAATGCCTCTGGACATCCAGTGAAACGATCCACCATCACCAATAAATACCGATACCCCTGGGTCCGTGGCAGCTCAGTAAAGTCAATTTGCCATTCAACACCAGGCCCGGGGGGTCTGTTCAAGCGATGCAGGCTGGTGGGGTCCTCCGGAACAAGGGTTGTTCTTCTGGCAGACGGGGCACCCCGACACGATTCGGGTGGCCTGTGGGCGGAGGCTACTGGCGAGAAAATACTTGGTGGCCATCTGGACTAGGGCTTCCCTCCCCGCATGGGTTGCCAGGTGTAACTGATTCAGGACATTATGCACAAGAGTGCCCGGGAGAAGGACCTTTCCATCCGATGTATGCCACCACCCATCTATATCCAGGACCTGGAGCTTTGCAGCCAGAGCTCGCTCACCCTGTGAGTAAACCGGACGGGGGAGATCTTCTAGGGCTGGGATGAGAGCGCCCACTAGGGTAGTTTCTTCTAAGGGAGAGCCGGAGGCTGCGCGTTTGGCTTCCCAATCAGCTCGGGCATTTCCCCGAGTTATGTCCTGATCCTCCCTCTGGTGGGCCCGGCAGCATACTACAGCCACCTCGGCAGGCAATTGAATGGCTGCCAGTAAACGGAGGATCTGTGGGCCGTACTTAACAGGGTTTCCCTGGGCTGTTAGCATCCCCCGCTGCTTCCATAGCCCTGCATGGGCATGCAGTACCCCAAAAGCATACCTGGAATCGATGAAGATATTAACCCGCTTATTGGCGGCCAGCTCGAGTGCTCAAAGGCGAAAAGTTCCTGGGACTGTCGTTCCTCCGGGATGGTAAAAAAAGACATCCTTTAAATCGAGAACAGTGAAGTACATATATTGTTCCCCTATAGAGGCCAGCACTGTATAGGGATTCGGCACCAAAGGGTTCAGGGGCTTCACGCGCTTGTTCACAGCCCTAAGATTCTGCACCAAGTGGTAGGTGCCGTCAGGTTTCTTAACCGGCAGACTGGGAGTGTTCCAAGATGACTGACACTCCCGGAGGACCCCACACCTTAGGAATGTTTCAATGGTATTCTGCAGCCCCTCCCATGCTTCTTGCCGTATGGGATACTGGCAGATTCTCACTGGGGTTTTCCCTGGGAGGAGCTGGATTGTAACCGGAGTAATTGGAGAGGCTTTCCCTGGAGACTCTGTGGCCCACACTAGGGGATAAACCTGATCCTCCCAGTGTGCCCACGCCTGAGCTTCTTGGCTTTTTCCTGAGGTTCCACTACCATTAGCCAGGCATGCTCTGGGGGTAAATGCAGAGTTGCTCCCAGCTTACAGAGGAGGTCCCTTCCCAGCAGAGGGATGGGGCAGTCGGGGAGGTAAACTATGCAATGGGAAATACGTTTGTCTCCCAAAGTACATTCTGCGGGGGCATAGACAGGGCACCTGACTCCTTTCCCGGTTGCCCCAATTACAGTTAAGGAGTCTTTAACAGGCAGGTCTAACGGTTGGTTGACCGCCATCCGAGCTGCCCCCGAGTCCATTAGAAAACTTATTTCTGAGTTGCCCACCCTCATCTTTGCACGGGGTTCAGGGGGTGGGCTCTGCCATCCTCCCCGACCTCCCTACTCAGGACTTGCCACCTCCATCATGGGGGTCACCTCCCGGTCCGGGCACTCGTTCTTCCAGTGCCCCTCCCTCCGGCATCTGACACACTGGTTTCTCCCCAACCGCCACTCCGTGGGCCCTGGCCTACCTCGTCCTCGCCCTCTGGGTGGTCTTCCTTCCTGTGCTCTTCTGGGGTCACTAGCCGTAACTGCGGCTACCATCATCTTTACCTGGCGTTTGTCCTTCTCATCTTCTCGGGGGGAATAGACCCGATTGGCAATCTCTAAAATTACAGGGTCCCACCTTGGATCTACAAAGGGGACTTGAGTCGGGGCTGACAGGGCATCATTTGGGTTTGCCTCGTGTCTCTGCGCCACCACTTCCCTAGCCTTAGCAATTGCCTGTTGCCTCTCGACTTCGGACAGTAGGGTTCTCAAGAGGATATTACAGTCATCCCAGTCTGGCTTGTGACTTGCCAGACACCCTTCAAACATGGACATAAAGTGGCTGGGGTTTGTTGAAAAGTCCCCGGCTTGTGCCTTGAAGGCAACCAAGTCCACCGAGTTAAAGGGGACATGAGTGTAGACCTGCATGGTAGTAGCTGGTCAATTGTCACCCCCTTGACAAGAGATTGCAGTCTCAGTTATAAGAGGGTACATGCCCAGGGGCCCCTCTGCTCCCTGATCTCTGGGGCCCTCATCCCTAGCTGGAGGGGGTATTGGGGCTGAAGGGGGTGCCGGTTCTGCTATTACAACCATGGGAGGGGATGGTGTACTCGAAGAAGCCTCCAACCCAGTCACGACCAGACTATATTTCCACAACAGCTTTTTTCGGTCCCATAGAGCCATAAACAGCTGGACATATATGTGCTCATTCCACTTCCCGGTGCACTGGCAAAACAAAAGAAGCTGGAGAATGGTGTTA
Organism: Pelusios castaneus; assembly: GCA_007922175.1. NCBI lineage: Eukaryota > Metazoa > Chordata > Testudines > Pelomedusidae > Pelusios > Pelusios castaneus. The sequence goes on from ML687899.1 coordinate 7,617, forward strand.
TAATTAAGGGAGCCCCCTTTAGGCCATTGCTCCTGGTCTCCTAGCTGATACTGTGGCCAATCAACAGAACAAAATCTTTTCAATTGTTTCTTAGTCATGGGGTATGACCCCAAACCTTTCCAGTTTAACAGAATGCATTCCAAGGGGGTACAATACCCCGGGCCCTTCCCTTGTCCTTGCCCCATACCTTCCCGGGACTACCCCTGGGCGTCCCCAGGGAAACAGACTTACCACCAAACCGACTAGTCCTACCTGGTTCCACACCGTTGCCCGACCCTATGCCGGTGGTTCTCTGCTTACCAAGGGTGTGTTGCACCGAAGTGCCCACCGGGCTGGACAGTCTCACTCAACGAGGCCCTCCAGCAAAATGCCAGTGCGTGCATAGGCGTAGGCGTGCGTAGGCGTAGGCGTGGCTGCCCTGGCTCTCGGTGGGGTCCGGGCAAGGCTGTTTGAAAGCCCTAAAGTCCCAGCTTCCTGGCTGGCTTACCAAAACTGTTGCAGGTGGGACCCCCGAGGACGGGCTGGGGCTAGCAACAGTTCGTTTAGGTTCGTTGCCTGGAGTGTGCAGCACCAATAACCACACCAGGGCGGAGAAGCACACTAAGATTTATTTGAGATCTCAAGCAGGCACACGGAGACAGGCACGTCTCAAATCATGCGCGCCACACCCCCATTGCAGTGACCCTTATATAGACAGGTTGTTTGCTTCAATACTTTTCTCCTTTTAAGCGGTGGAAGTACTCTCCCCCTTCTCTTAGAGAGCACACTTTGACCGAGTTCTACTGGTACTTTCAAGGCTTGTTATCTACTTTGCTTCCTGAAACTGGAGGAACATCTTTATATGGTTGGTGTTATTGTGTCCCAGCTGCCTCTGAGTCTGGAGCAAAGGACCTTCATCGGCGCTGTTCCGCAGTAATGCTCGTGTGTATGCTTTTTGCGTGGTAGACAGCCTCTGGAAATGTCCCAGAGTGCCAATCGAGGGCACTCTGGGACTTTGGAGCTGTCAAATATGTCAATTTCACTGCTCTAGCAAAGCAGTGAAATTGACTATTATGGGAGCTGCCAGGTTTGGCGGTTCCCCTGGACTGAGCTAGGGGGCTTCAGGGCTTCGGGTGGCGGCGGTGGCAACACAGCCCCCGCCGCCACCGGAAACCCTGCAGCTGGACTAGGGGGCTGGCTGTGGGCAGTGCATGGTGGGACAGGTGCCCACCATGCACTGCTCTTCTATTGCAAAGGAGCATTCACACAGGTGAATGCTCCTTTGCGATAGAAGAAGCACGTATGTACACACAAAAGCACTATATTTATAGTGCTTTCCTTGTTCCGCAATAACTTATTGCGGGACAAGTTTATCGTGTGTACATAGCCTAAGAAACAGACCCTGAACAGAATGAGGACCATTTAGAAAGGATGGACATACACAGGTCCATGGTGCCGGATGCAATGTATCTGAGGGTGCCAAAGGAGTTGAATGATGTGATTTCAGAGCTGTTGGCCATTCTCTTTCAAAACTTGTGGTGAATGGCTAAGATCCCGGATACCTCAAAAAAGACAATCTAGTGCTCATCTTCAAACAAGGGAAGGGAAGGAGGAGAATCTGGGGACCTACAGACCGGTCAGCCTCACCAGCCCAGTTATGGGCTGTTTACTACAGGAAGGATGTGGACAAATTAGAGAGAATCCCCCAAATTCCTTCCTTCTCTCCTTTTAAAAAAAAAGTTTAAATATTTAATTTTAATTAAAAACTGTTCTAAAAATTAAAATTCAATTAAAATTCATTCAAATTCAATTAATTAAACCCAATTAAGTAATTTTATTTACAATCATTTTAATTCAATTAATTTTAATTAAATAAACTGGTGGCCCTGTTGTATGAAAAGGGTTCAGTGGTGCAGCCCTCGGGCCAATATCCTAGTCCCCATGTGGCCCTCGTGGTGATTTGAGTTTGAGACCTCAGGTATAAATCGTATACTAATGTAATATCTCTACCTAAACTGACCTCATTCATAGTCCAAGATTATGCGCAAGGTGTTTGGCTGTCTGGCGTTTTACAGCCATTCTCTGCCTATTACAAGGCAGGGCCCAGATCTTGCTTGAAGTTGGAGAGAATTGCAAGATGGAGACTCCCAAGCAAAAACCTGCAGCTTCTCCCTGCGAATGGTCTCTGTCTTTGTTTTTACAAACTCCTGACAGTCCCTCCCCCTCTGTGCTGCTGTGAGATTTTCTTTACTTCTACCTGAGCTAGGGAGGGCATTAGCATTCCCTTTGTCATGGAATTCTCCAGCTTCCTGATAGAGCTAGTCCTGAGACTCTGAACACTGCATCCTGTGACAGCTGGATATTAGGAAAATCTTTTCCCTGGGAGGGTGGTGAAGCACTGGAATGGGTTACCGAGGGAATGGGTTATGTAGGGAAGTAGTGGGAGTTCTGTCTCTAGAAGTTTTAAAGCCCATCTTGACAAAACCTTGGCTGGGATTGTTTAATTGCAGTTGGCCCTGCTTTGAGCAGAGATTGGACCAGATATGTCCTGAGATCCTTTCTAATCCTCCTCCTCTATGAGCCTATGATTCCCAGTCCTCCCTGTTCTAAGAATTAGACCCCACACTCCTCCCAGAGCTAGGGAGAGAAGCCAGGAGTGCTGACAACCAGTTTTAACTATTTGCTGTCCACTCACTTCTCTAACAAGAATCCTGACCTGCAGGCCCCCTCCCTCCTGCATTAACCCATTAGACCCCAGATCCTTGCAGAATGCAGATTTCTAAGGCCTACCCCACCCTCTTTTAGTACACCACTCTTTCCACTTTATACAACCCAGGCATCCGGTCTCCCAACACCGCTTCTCCAATCATTAGATCCTGCTCCTCCCAAGGAGGGGAACTAGATCCAAGAGTCCTGCCCATAAGCTACATGGCAGCAGGAACAGAACCCAGGAATCCTGCCACCCAGTGCCTTGTGTGACTTGCTACCCTACTTTGGTTCCTCTCCGCCCCAGTCTTCCAAAGGGAGCTAATGTCACTCATTCCTCTAATTCAATTTCCCAGCAGGAAGGGAGGAGAATGTGTCATTGGGTGGGCAGAGCCACTGTGGGGAATAGAAACTTACTGATTCCACAAGAGGCAGCATATAAATCCATTGAAGTTTCAATATTGCATCAGAGCAGGTACCTGAGCCCTTCTATAAAAAGAGGAGAAAGAGAGACAGGCTAGATGTGCCAGGAAAGAGCGAGAGATGAGTACAGAATTAAGAGACGAGTACAGAATTTAGCATCTGCTTCACTCCAGGCAAACTTTGTCTCAGGGATTGTTTGGTAAGTGATACTCCTGTGGTCTGTTGGTGCTCGAATTGCTAGATCCCACTCCTTTGATGGAGGCAGGGATAAATCCCAGGGCTATGTCTACACTTGTTAATTTAAGTCGATTTAGCTAAGTCGACTTAGCATGTCCACACTCAAATTTTAAGTCGACTTAAAGGGGACCTTGCCAAATCGACCTAGAGTGTCCACACTGGATGCCTAGGTTGACTTCTAGGGGCTAGGTGGACCTGGGACAGGTCCATGGTGGCAGGGGGGCACCCCTTGCCAAGTGCCAGGGGGCTCAGCCTTTGCCCCATTGTACCTTGGTACAATGAGGCAAAGGGGGACAGGGACCCTGGCAGGGCAGAGGGGCAGGGTAGGCAGGGCTCTGCCTTGCCCTTTGGGGGAGCATCCCAGGCTGTGGCTGTGCCAGCCACCCTGGCAGGGAGGGCAGTGGAGAAGCCCTGGAGCCCCCTAAGTCGACTTAAAGTCGAATTAGGGCTACTCCACATCTACATTGGCTAAGTCGACTTTCTATAGTCGACTTAGCCAGCAAAGTTGACTTAAAAGGAGGTTTTACTAAGTCGACTTAATTTTTCTTTAAAATCGACTTAAGCAGTTGTTTACGTCGACTTAAGGAAAATGTAGTGTAGACGCGGAGTAAATTAAGTCAACTTAAGCAAGCTTAAGTCGACTTAATTTACAAGTGTAGATGCACCCCAGGAGTCCTGCTTCCCATTCCCCCTCCCCCGCCCCCCTGCCCATTAGTTGTAATGAAGGCACAAGTCAGCATGAAAACGGGGTAGCCGACGGGTGCAGCACGGTCGTATTGAAGAGCAAACACCGGTGAGCTTCAGGTCTCAATCAACTCTGTGTAGTTCCCCACCCCCACAAACCAGGGAGCATGGGGCAGAGAAGAGCATGAGTGTGAGTGAGCCCCAGCTTTATGTGGGTAAACTGAGGCAGCTGCAGAGCTCTCTCTCAGGGAATCTAGGGCCCATTGACTCCCACCATGGATCTCATAGAAATGCCTTTTAATCTGTCCTGGGCACTGACAGTGAGATCTGTTTCCTTTAAGTAACACTTGTGGGGAATGATCTGCTCTCCAAAGTTTCCTTCTCCTTTGGATAGATCGGAAATGGCACCAATTTTTCAGTGATTTCTATAATAAATATTCCATTTCCAGATTTGATTCCAGTGAGGGAGCGCCCTGACCACTGGATTATTGTGCACAAGGAGGGGGGACGGGGTGACATTGCAAGTACCACCTCCTCTGGTTATGTTTGGGCGGGGGGACGCCCAACTATGTCCCTGTCATAGATGCTATCTCCTGGAGCAGATCCTATAGCTGAGACAAGCAGGGGAATGCTTTCATTGAGGTCCTGCTGAGTCTAGCCATGAACTAGGCACTGGGTGTCTGGATTTAGGCAGTTGTGTGTTTACCCACCAGCAGAAATTTAGGGGTTAGGTGCCTATCTGGCTAGGTGGCAGCTGTGCAGGACACATAAGGATCTAATATGGTGCAATTCAGTGTCCAAACCAGCAGTTAGGTGTCTAAATCACTTTGTGGGTCTGTCTCCACATCACTCAGGGTTTTCTAAACCTAGGGCTAGGTCATATCCCTCCTTATTCATCTTTTTTCAAAACTGAGTAGTCTTTTTAATCTTTCCTTGCACAGTAGTTATCCTATCCCCTAATCTTTTTTGGATGCCATTCTCTGCACTTTTCCCAAGTCTAACATACTTTTTTTGAGATCTGGGGCATCCATGGATTTATATAGCAGCATAATGATACGTTCTGTCATTCCTTTTCCCAATAGTTCCCAACATTTGAATAGCTTTTTTACTACTCCTGCACAATGAATGGCTGTTTTAAGAGAACTATCCACAATGACACCAGGGACTCTTTCTTGAGTGGTAAAAGCTAATTTGGACCCCATCATTTTGAATGTAGAGTTGGGATTATGTTTCCAGTGTGTTTTAGTTTGCATTCATCAACATTGAATTTCATCTGCTATTTTGCCCCAGTCCCCCAGTTTTGTGACATCTCTTTTTAATTCTTTCCAGTCAGCTTTGGGCTTGAGTATCTTGACTAACTTTGTATCACCTGCAAACTTCACCACCTTGCTGTTTGCCCCCTTTTCCAGATTATTTATGACTATGCTGAATAGTACTGGTCCCAGCACAGCTCCCTAGGGGATGCTGCTATTTACCTTTCTCCATTGTGAAAACTGACCATTTATTCCTACCCTTCATTTCTGTTACTGATCCAAAAGAAGACCATTCCTCTTAACCCCTGACTGCTTAGCTTGCTTCAGAACCATTGGCGAGGGACCTTATCAACAGCTTTCTGGGAGTCCAAGAACACTATATCCAGTGGATCAACCTTGTCCACATCTTGTTGCTTCCCTCAAAGAATTCCAGTTGGGGGAGGGGGCGATTATTTCCCTTTACAAAAATCATGTTGACTCTTCCCCAGTAAATCCTGTTCATCTGTGCCTCTGACAATTCCATTCTTTCCTATAATATCTGTTAATTTGCCTGGCACTGAAGTTAGGCTTCCTGGCCAGTAATTGCCAGAAACATCTCTGGAGCCTTTTTTAAAAATTTGCCCTTACATTAGCTGTCCACAGGTCATCTGGTCCAGAGGTTGGCTTAAGCAGCAGATTACAAGCTACACGTAGCAGCACTGTCCTTTTGTGTGAGTTCTTCAGAACGTCCTTCCTCCTGTCCAGGGGCGTTGCTGGATAGCAAAAAGATCCAGGGCTGTGGCCCCCAGCCCACCCCTGCCCCCAAACCCCCACTCCAGCCCTCCTAACTCCCCAGCTTCCCCCATCTTCACTCCACCCCACTTCAGCCCCCAACCCCCCTCCACACCTCCCCAGGCCCCTCTGCCCCTAACCCTCACTCGTCCCCCAACCTCCTTCATCCCTCTCCAGCTCCCCACCCAGTCCCCCTCCAGCTGCCCATAGTCCTCTCCACTGCTACCCAGCCCCTACCCAGTCTCCTTCTCCCCATGCCCCCTCCACAGGCCACTAACTCCATCCATCCCTTCCCAGCCCCCCACGAAGTCCCCACTCCTGCCGTGCATAGTCCCCTCCACCACTACCCAGCCCCCACCCAGTCTCCTTGTCCCCTCACCCCTCTCCAGGCCTCTAACCCAGCCAGTCTCCTTGTCCCCTCCACCCCTCTCCAGGCCTCCCTCCAGCCCCTTCCCAGCCCCCTTACCTGGCCGGAGGCTCGGAGCTGCAGGGACGGCCGGCAGAACTGCTTCTGGGCCAGGCCGCTCCCACCCTGAGCATGCTCTGTCTGAGCATGCTCAGGGCGGGAGATTTGAATCTCCCCAGCCTGGCCGCAGCAGGAGTCTGCGGCTTTGCTGGGGCCCCTGGGCAGAACGCAGCGTTCCGCCTGGGTGCGCATGTGCCTGCTGGGGAAAATAGATTCGGGGCTCAGGATTTTCTACCCGGGGCTGGCGCCCTGCCAGCCCGACAACAACGACGCCTCTGCTCCTGTCTGTGGCTCAGTTTCCACATGGGTAGAGAAAGGATAATGGCACATGCTCATTGTTGCCCAATGGGTGATAAAATGGAGTGGAAGGGGAATAAATCTTAGTCTTCTCCTTCTGTCCAGTGAAAGGTGTGAGCAAGGGCATTTGGAAGAAGTGTATGACATCCAGGGAATGTGAAGCCGGCACCTTCTCTATTAATTATGGGAATGGAAAGAGACAATGGACTATCATCACCTGCTGCAAGGGAGACGCCTGCAGAACAACCAGTGCTACAGGTTCATTTCCCCATCTCCACCTCTCCCCACCTAATCTCCGCACCTCCGGATGCCCACACTTCCTCCATGTTAGCATCCAGATACTGGTCCTTCCAAACCACACGAAGCCCCTGGCTGGGGGGAGGTTATGGACAGGGCTGTAGGAGCTCCCAGGTGTGAACACAGCTGCCCCCACCCGGGTCAGGATCCAGGCTCCCTGCTGAAAAACTCTCTGCTGCCCCTTTTGCCTCTGTAGCCCTGGTATAACTCCCCTCGCCCTTCAGAAAGCACCATGACTGAGCTGGGAGCTCCCAGCCACTCTGTGGCCCCAACACCTCCCCAGGCTCAGCCCCACAGTTAACTGTGTTTGCTCTACTTCCTCGCAGTGCCCCTGCCCGACACCAAACCCAATGGCCGGAGCTGCCATGGCTACCAATCATCCCTAACTCGATACCTGGAAGATACCAGCATAGAGTGTACCGGAGCTGAGACTCAATGTTTCTACTCAGTTGAAAGGAAACGTGGTAATTTCAGTTTATTTATTGTGGGCTTTCCTTGTTGTAACAGGCTTGTAAACATCTGAATCAGTACCAGAGCCCCAGTGAATAGCTCTTGTTCTTCCTTCCTATGGCTTGAACCTTTATTTGAACCTCATGTCCCAGGGGATGAGCAGACAAAGCACAGCTTTGCAAGGCTGGGATTGGGGTACCAAGTGGTGGGGAATGTGCATTAACCTCACCGTAGAGATACCCAGGAAAACCACTTACCACATGTTGCCTCAGTGGTTCATTCCTGGCTGGCACATTGAGCTTTTCACCTCCAGATCCAATTTCTGGCCCAAAGTCTTATTCTAGAGCAGGATGCTGAGAGGTCTGCTCATCAGGACATTTGGGACCCATTCCCAGCACTGGCACCTGTATGAACTGGGTCAGTGGCTTCTCCTCTCTTTGCTTCCATTTCCCTCCCACATTTTGCCTAGACATTGTTTCATCTGTAAACTCTTTATAATAGGTGCTGTGTGAGTACTGGAAGCCCCTGGGCTATGTCTACACCTAAAAATGCTAGTTTGAATGAGTTAATTCTAAAACTAATTCGAACCAAGTCGACTTAATTCGAACTAGCATGGCCAAACCGGAATTCTAGGTCGAACTAGCATGGCCATGCAGGCACTTGCTAGTTCGATTTAGGAGGGGTTCAGGAAGGTCAGGATGCCAATTAGTTTGAACTAATCACTTAGCTCGAACTAACATAGCCACACTGGACTTAGTTCGAATTAAACGTTACTTCGAACTAAGAGCCAGGCTTTACTAGTTCCAATTAAGGACGCCCTTAATTCGAACTAATGGAAGCCAGGTGTGGACCAGGCTTAAGTTAGTTTGAATTAAGCCTCCTTAATTCGAACTAACTTCCTAGTGTAGACATAGCCCTGGTGTGTACAGACACTGACCAAGACCAGAGACCCTTGTTGTGACAGGCACTGAACAAGTTCATAGTCTTTGAGCCAAAGAGCTTGTGATCTAAATAAGCAAAAGAAGGAGCAATCTTCCTCTTTTACAACTGGGGAAACTGAGGCCCAGAGGAATGAGGTGACTCACCCAAGGACACATGGGAAGACTGGGTCAGAATTGTTTTCTCTAGTCCCATCATGGTTCCTTAGTTCATCACAAAACCTTTTAGAGACCTCACTGTTGCCACCAGCTCTGAGCTGCTGCACTGCCAGTTGTATGGAGGGTTGGGCTAAGAAGAAAAGCCTGATCGCATACAGGAGTCATGGGTGGGCTCTGGATCAGGTCTGCAAGTGACTGGCTCAAGGGTGTACAGTGAGTCTACATCAGAGAAGAGGCCATTCAAGGCCAGGTAGCCTGAAGGGGAGCAGGGCAGATGGGGCAATGGAGGCAGTGAGAAGTCTAGATGGGGATATGAGAAGTGAGAGGTCGCTGTGTCCCAGATCAGCTTGTGCAGTGAAATAGCTCCCTGACTTCCATCTTCTGCTTCCCCCCAACACACAGATGGAACTGTGAAACAGACTATCCTTCAGGGCTGCAGTACTGAGACGTGCACCGTGATGATAAACACAAGTATGGGTATTGAAGAGAATAGGAACCATACAGACCTGCTGGAATGCAGAGCAGCCTTCGGCGCAGCTGGCGCAGCTCTGGGACCAGCTGGGCTCTTCCCATCTCTCACTGTGCTGCTCCTTGTGAAGTTTCTGTCCTGACCCCCCACCCTGTGCAATGGCTATGGTGCACTCCAGAGGCATTGCTACATAGAAACAAGATTCAGGGTACAGGCCCCAGCCCAACCTGTTTGCTGATTTGGGTGCATCTGGTGAAATTGATATTTTGCGACATTTACTGATGAAAACCCTATTGTTCCAAGCCTCTCTGTACATATCATAACCAGGGCCTGCCACTTCTGCCTCAGCAGCAGTGACCTTAGAGCAGGTGGATTGCCACAGGTTTTAATTGGGGTCTGCATTGGGCTCCCTGCTGGGCCCCTTATGTGTTCTAGTTTGTTTAGTGCCCCTTAGAATCATAGAATAATAGGGTTGGAAGGGACCTCATGAGGTCATCTAGTTCAACCCCCTGCTAAAAAGCAGGACCACTCCCCCTAAATCACCCCAGCCAGGGTTTTGTCTAACCGAGCCTTAAAAATCTCCAAAGATGAAGATTCTACCACCTCCCTAGATAGCCCATTCCAATGCTTCACCACCCTCCTAGTGAGAAAGTTTTTCCTAATATCCAGCCTTGACCTCTCCAGCTGTAATTTGAAACCATTGCTCCTTGTTCTGTCCTCTGTTACCCTCAAGAACAGCCTAGCTCCCTCCTCTTTGGAGCAACCCTTCAAGTAGTTGAAGGTTGCTATCAAATCTCCCCTCAGTCTTCTCTTCTGTAGACTAAATAAGCCTAGTTCCTTCAGTCTCTCCTCATAAGTCATGTGCCCCAGCCCCCTAATCATTTTTGTTGCCCTCCGCTGGACTCTTTCTAATTTGTGCACATCCTTTCGGTAGTGGGGAGCCCAAAACTGGACACAGTACTCCAGATGTGGCCTGACCAGTGTCGAATAGAGGGGAATTATCACATCCCTCGATCTGCTGGCAATACTCCTACTGATGCAGCCTAATATGCCATTGGCCTTAATTGGGAGCAGCCTCTGGGTTTATTGGGGTAATGCTGCTTGTCAAAAGGTTCAGGGAGGCTGCCTGCTCTGCTGTTTTAGGCTTCTCTAAATGGACACAAATTAGACATAAAGAATGGTAACTTTCAAAAACCAGTAGGGGAAGCACTTCAATCTCCCTGGACACTCAATAACAGACTTGAAAGTTGCCATACTTCAGCAAAAAACCCTTCAAAACCAGACTTCAGTGTGAAACTGCAGAGCTGGAATTCATATGCAAACTTGACACTATCAGACTGGGCCTGAAAAGGTTGAACAAGATCAGTCCCAAGACAGGTCCCTGAGGGACTCCACTGGTAACCTCCCTCCAGCTTGACAGTTCACCCTACAGTATGAACTGCTATAGTCTCCCTTTTAACCAGTTCCTTATCCACCTTACTATATTTATATTAATCCCCATCTTCTGTAACTTAACTAATAACTCCCTATGTGGAACTGTATCAAATGCCTTGCTGAAATCTAAGTAAATTAGGTCCACTGCATTCCCTTTATCTAAAAAATGCATTATCTTTTCAAAAAAGGAGATCACGTTGGTCTGGCACGATCTCCCTTTTGTAAAGCCATGTTGTATTTTATCACAGTTACCGTTATACTCTATAGCCTTAAGTACTTTCTCTTTCAAAATTTTCTCCAAGACCTTGCATACTACCGAGGTCAAACTAACAGGCCGGTAGTTACCCGGATCATTTTTATTCCCTTTCTTGAAAATAGGAGCTACATTAGCGATTCTCCAGTCATACGGTACAACCTCCGAGTTTACAGATTCATTAAAAATCCTCGTTAAAGGGCTGGCAATTTCATGAGCCAGTTCCTTTAGTATTCTCGGATGGAGATTGTCCGGGCCCCCCGATTTAGTCACATCCAGCAGCTCAAGTTTGACTTCTACCTCAGGTATGGTAATTTCCACATTCATGATCTCATTCCCATTAGCTTCCCTGCCTCTATCCCCCAGCTCAACTTCACTTTCATTGAAAACAGATGCAAAGTACTTATTTAGACATTGAGCCATGCCTAGATTATCCTTGACTTCCACCCCATCCTCAGTTTTTAGCAGTCCCACTTCTTCTTTTTGTTTTTTTCCTATTTATATGGCTAAAGAACCTTTTACTATTGGTTTTAATTACCTTCGCAAGGTCCAGCTCAGCTTGACTTTTTGCCTTTCTCATTCTCTCTCTACATGTTCTGACCTCCAAAAGGTAGCTTTCCTTGCAGATCTCTCCCCTTTTCCACTCCTTGTAGGCTTTGTGCTTCCTCCTAATCGCCTTTCTGAGATGCTTACACATCCAGCTTGGTCCATAGCTCTTGCCTATGAATTTTTTCCCTTTCCTCGGAATGTAGGCTTCAGATAGTTCATGCAACTTTGATTTGAAGTGATTCCAAGCCTCTTGTACATTGACATTCCTGAGTTCTTCTATCCAGTCCACTTCCCCAACTAATTCCCTTAATTTTCTAAAGTTAGCCTTTTTAAAGTCAAAGATCCTGGTCGCTGATTTATTTTTGTTTATCCTTCCAATTAGTTTGAACGGAATTAGCTCATGGTCACTTGAACCTAAGTTGTCCCTTACAACCAGTTCATCTATGAGGTCCTCACTACTCACCAGTACTAAATCTAAGATGGCATCCCCTCTTGTTGGTTCGGTAACCATTTGGAGAAGGAATTCATCAGCTATCACATCCAGGAAAAACTGGGCTCTCTTATTACTACTAGCACATGTCCTCCAGTCTATATCTGGGAAGTTAAAGTCTCCCCTAATCACACAGTTCCCAGTAGTATTAACTTCCTTAAAGGCCTTAAAGAGGTCCCTATCCATGTCTAGATCAGATCCCGGCGGTCTGTAACACACTCCAAGCACCATTCCAGGAGAAACTTTACTAGCTTTATTCCCTAACATGATTTTTACCCAGATTGATTCTGTCTTGTTAATTCTATCACTTTGAATTTCCCTGCAGTCTATCTCCTCATTGACATACAATGCCACTCCCCCACCTTTGCCTTTATATCTATCTTTCCTATAGAGCACAAAGTCTTCAATACCGGTACACCAGTCATGACTACTATTCCACCATGTTTCAGTTATCCCTATAATATCTGGTCTCAGTTCCTCTACCAGTAGCTCCAGCTCCTCCATTTTGTTACCCAGGCTTCTGGCGTTAGTATATAAACATTTTAGTTTGTGCTGCTTGGCCTCACTCTCGTTCTTTGCCTGATTCGGCACAGTCATTCCACAGACAATATCACTCACTAGACTAGCATCTGGCAGCTTAGTGATTCTCAGCTGGTAACTAATTGAACTTCCTGTTTCTGATCACACAGTCAGAAGCTGGGAGTTTAGGTAACAACTGGCCAAAAGCTGCCTGATGCTCCAAGCATAAGCAGAGTGTCGGCAGCAGAAGTGACACATTGGGTGGACCTGCTTTCAAAGTGGGTGGGCCAGGCCCCCTTGTAGTTAGACCCCTGTGGAGCTGATGCATAAACCGTGCCTATGAATAAGTTTACGAGTAAGAAAAAAATGTATTGGGTGGGGGAAGAAGACTTTAGAAATTTTCTGTTCTGAACTGTCTCTTTACATTATTCTCCTTTCTCCTTGTTAACAACCTTTTAGGTATTTGAAAACTGTTACTATGTCCCATCTCAGTCTCCTCTTTTCCAGACTAAAATAAACCCCAATTCTTTCAATCTTTCCTCATAAGTCAAATGTTCCAGACATGTAATCACTTTTGTTGCTCTTCTCTGGACTTTCTCCAGTTTGTCCGCATCTTTCCTGAAATGAGGTGCTCAGTACTTCAGCTGAGGCCTAATCAGCGTGGAGTAGAACAGAAGAATTACTTCTCATGTCTTACTTTCAATACTCTTATTAATACATCCCAGAGTGATGTTTGCTGTTTTTGCAACAGTGTTATGCTGTTGACTCATATTTAGCTTGTGGTCCTCTATGGCACCCAGAGCCCTTTCCACAGTATTTTTTCTTAAGCAATCATTGCCCATTTTGTATGTGTGTAACTGATTGTTCTTTAATAAGTGGAGTACTTTACATTTGTCTTTATTGAATTTCTTCTTATTTACCTCAGACCATTTCACCAGTTTGTCCAAGTCATTTTGAATTGTGATCCTATCCTCTAAAGCACTTACAACCCTTTCCAGTTTGGTATCATCCACAAACTTTGTGTACTCTTTATGCCATTATCTAAATCATTGATGAAAATATTGAATAGAATCAGACCCAGAACTGATCCCTGTGGTACCCTCCTTGTTTTGTCCTTCCAGCATGACTGTGAACTATTGATACTCTCTGGGAGCAGTTATCCAACCAGTTATACACCCATCTTATAGTAGCTCCTTCAACTGTACTTCTCTAGTTTGTTAATGAGAAGGTGACCATATCAAAAGCCTTACTAAAGTCCAGATATACCATATCTACCGCTTCTCCTCTATCCACAAGGCTTGTTATCCTGTCATAGAAAACTATCAGGTTGGTTTGACACAATTTGTTCTTGATTATCACTTAACACCTTATTCTCTTCTAGATATTTGCTAATTGATTCCTTAATTATTTGCTCCATTATCTTTCCTGGTTTAGAAATTAAGCTGACTGGTCTGTAATTCCCTGGGTTGTCCTTATTTCTGTTTTTATAGATGGGCATTATATTTGCTCTTTTCCAGTCCTCTGATCTCCCCTGTCTTCCATGACTTTTCAAAGAATAGCTGACCGCTCAGATATCTGAGTCAGCTCCTTGAGTAGGGCAGCTGGGAAATGGTCCCAGCCTTCACCAGGGCTGAGCTCTGCCCCTAATTCTCTATCCCCCAATGACTGTGACTCTGGATCCAGACACAGCTCACCCCCACCTCGCTCTGTCTGAGAATGGGAAACGTGTGAGATTAGCTGAAAACATGACAGGATCTGCCCTACAGCCCTGAGAGATTTGACACTGCATGTTGTGTGTGGGGCTGTGAGGGATTCACCTCAGGGAGACATTGCTGGGAGGGCAAGGGTGGGTGGGGCTGGGCTGTGGGGGTGGCCAGAGAGTCTGTGAGCAGGAAGGGGAAATCAGCCTTAACCCTAATGGGGGGCTGTGAGGTGGTGGTGGGATCAGTTCCAGGCTCTAACCTCCCCTGTGACCCCCTTGCCCCTGAATCAGGTTCTCAGCAGGATGCAGGTGTGTCTGGACTATGAATGGGGGCAGATGACAATCTTCACTTTCCCACCAGGCTCTGACTCTGGCAGGAGACTCCACCCCTAGCTCTGGGTGAGGTGGGGATTCCAGATCTGACCGTGTCTGTGAGATGGGCGGGCCTGAAATCAGCCTGTCTCACCTCAAACGTGTAATGACCTGGAGGATTCCCCTATACCCAGCATTCTGGCTCATCTCTATGCCCCTGCAAGACCCCTGTCTTCAGAACCCCAATACCTCATCTCTATGACTCCTGGAAGCTCCTCCCTCCCTCTCTCTCTGCAACACCATGGATAAAAGGGGTGGGAGTGAAGAAGCCCTGGAGCTGCAGAGGAGCCTTGAGGCACAGATGTGGAACTGGGCTGGGGTAAGGTGGATGTGGGGGTGGCTGGGATGCAGCATTAATTAATGAGGATTTAGGGGATTGAAAGATGCTGAAATTAAGCTGCCCAGGTATCCCTGATTTTTGGGATAATCCCCAATTTAGGTACTCTGTCCCCAGCACTAATCTGTCCCCAGAAATGTCCCTGGTTGGCTTTGTCACCAAACAGTGGTTTAAAAATTAGGCAAAACTGTAACAAATGTGACACAGATAGTGGAATGTAACCTCTGCACTACACTTCAGATTTTACTTGTATTCTGGACTGTTCCTAGGAGGTGCGGGGACAAGGGCAAATCACACTGTGTTGGGCCCCCTTTAATATTTTTAGGCACGTGTGTAGGCTGGCACCCACTTGTCCAGGTGCTCAGGCCCTTCCGTGGACCCAGGCTCCAAGGACTGTTCCAACATGTCCAGTTTGGGGGGAAAAAAAACAGGCATTCCATTGATAGACACAAAAAGTCAGTAGCCCCCGGCCCCCAGGCAGCTACAAAGAATCAGTGGCCCCAGTCTGGGATTAGTCACAGGCCCAGATGGGGCAAGAACACAGCTCAAACCTCTCAGCAGCTCTGGCAGGAGAAGTCAAGCACTCCAAGTGGGGTTGGGAAAGGGAGGGAGGGGTGGGAGGAGGGGGATACAGGTCCACATGACTCCACTGCATCCCAGCCCAGGGCCCTCCAAGTGACTGAGAGGTCAGTCACTGGGTCAGCAGGGCTGTAGCCTCAACACGCTGATGCAGGCTGGCTCTGCTACCAGCCACATGGCAGCCAGCTGCCCCTGGGCTACTTCCTCCCACCCTGGGCCCAGGTACCTGGATCCAAAGGGACTCATTGGAGTCTGCTGGGTAGATTGCTCAGAGAATCCTGACCAGGTCCTTTGTGTCCACAGGAGGCAGATCTGGCAGCTCCTTTGGTCCATCCACAGAGGGCAGCTCCTCCAGGTCATAGTGTCATTCCACCACCAGTTGTTCCTCCTGGGGGCTGAAGTCCTTGGCCAAGGGGAGCTCCTCTAAGACACAGGGGCCCAACAGCTCCTCAGGGTTATCCGTAGAGAAAGGCACTGGGTCTGGATCATGCTCTACCCAGGGGCGCTTCGCCCAGTCTCTAGCCTCCGGTATCTCTTCCCAGTCACTGGGCTGGCCCTTGGGCCTCCTAGCAGGAGGGGCCCAACTTCCCCTGGCTTGCCACCTATGGGAAGGCACATCCTCCCCCTGAGGCAGCTCAGTCCCAACTGAGCTGCCCGGCTGGCCTTTTATACCTCCCTTTCCTGTCCAACCTCCGCCCCTCTGCTTCTGGGGCTTCAGCCCTGCAATGTCTGGATCTTACCGGGGGGCACTCAGGCCCTTCCTTGGGCCCAGGCTCAGAGAAAGGCCACAGTTCCTTGCTACAAGATGAAATCTGGGGCTGTTATTGTTGTCAATTTCACTGCTCTGCTAAAGCATGAAATTGACAAGCAAGCCTGTGGTTAGGACCCACACAGCTCCTGGCTCTGGGACCAGGTTAGTCACTGGGCTCTCCCCCTGGATTTCTTGACATGAGGCTTTGATCCTGGGAGGGCAGCTGCCACCAGGGCAATGTGTAGGCAGCTACCTCCAGGCTGGCAGTTCATGAGCTGAGCAGCTGCCACCCATTCTGAGCTGAGGCAAAGGTGGCTAATGCACCCTGCTGGGACCCAGGCAGCTGCCACCCATCTTTAGCCAGAGTGCGGAAAGCTGCCACCTGGCTCTGAGCGGGTCACAGGAGATTGCCCTCTGGTTCTTGGCTGTGGCATGGGTGGCTGTCACCCATCTGTGGGTGCATCTACACTTACAAATTAAGTCAACTTAAGCCTCCTTAAATAGACTTAATTTAATCTACATCTACACTACAGTTTCCTTAAGTTGACTTAAGCTGCTGCTTAAGTTGACTTTAGGAAATTTAAAGTTGACTTTATAAAACTTTCTTTATTAAGTCGACTTAGCCAGTGTAGATGCGGATTAGCCCTAAATCGACTGTAAGTTGACTTAAAGGACCCCAGGGCTCCCCCACTGCCCTCCCTGCCAGGGTGGCTGGCGTCCCTGACAGATGTTCCCCAGTGCCAGTTTTCTGTCTCCCCTGTTTGTGTGGCCACCCCTCCCAGGCTGCTCATGGGAATGGCTTTCTTACACCTTCTTTTGTGCCATGGCCCTGCCTAAGGAGGAGGCCCCTTAACTATTGTTTCAGCCCTGGCTCGGCGTAGGGTGGACAATGCCCAGGAGTGCAAGACCAGAGTGGCTAGTTTTTCACAAAGGGCATGAGTCACACACCAACACCTGTGACTATGAGTCACATACCTGCAGCCCAAGACTCTGCCCGGACTTGTCCTACAGTTTTCCCTGCCCTCTCTCCGCCCCTGTAATTCCGGGAGCCTATCAGAGTTACTGGCGGGAAGCTGCCTGAGTTTGCCTTTAAAAACCAGACATTTTGGGGCCAGCCCCCAGAATAGGTTCCTGCACTGCCTCCTGGCCTTTCTCCGCTCCCGGCTATATAATTGAGCGTACCCCCATTTCAAACCCCACCCCCCACGAACAACGAATCGCCTGAACCATGAACTACGAGAACCGAGTCCTCTCTGCACTCATCTATGCTGCTGCTGCCTCAGTTTCTGTCCTTGCTGCTCTCCTGGGGATTGGTAAGATTCCCCCCTCTCAAACTCTCTCTAAATTTACCTCGGGGTCTGTAATAGAGACCCCCTCCTGCTCTGCGGTTTCTTTCCACTGCGGCAGCATAAGCTGTGCCGCTGCTGAGCTGTCTGCCTCTGGAGACCTTGCCCGGAGCTCCCTGCTCCCAGCTGTTCCAGCCTCAAACTGCTTAGGCCATGTACACACTAGCATCGCTATCGCGCACTTACCCTGTTGCGCGTTAAATCTTCCGTGGTTGTTGTTGCGCGATACCGCGTACACACTCGGCATGCTGTAACGGATCAAACAACCCCCCCCTCCTCTCAGTCCTCCAGCAAAACAAAGTGCACTCTGGGTACCTATCCCACAGTCCCCGATATCATTTCCCGTGGTGCATTGCGCTACCGACGCTACCCAGCAGTCGCCAATAGCAACGGGCGCTAATTTCAAACTGAAGCAACCGTCTTTCCGTCACTGCCTTTTAATAATCGCCATGGATTCAGCTGTGATCTTGAATGCTGCCTTCAGCATTGTGAACACAGCCCAGATTCTGTTGCAGTATGCCTTTGGCTCTGACTCAGAGCAGGACTCGGATGACTCCACTTCGGAGAATGACAGCCATGAGAGCAGAACTGATATTCTGATCAGTTTTGCAGACCAGCTGCACAGCCTGAACCGCCGTGTTTGGTCCCGGCAGACAAGCACAGACTGGTGGGACCGAATCGTTCTCCAGCTGTGGGATGATGAGCAGTGGCTACAGAACTTCAGAATGCGCAAAGCCACATTTATGGAACTGTGCCGTGAGCTTGCCCCTGCCCTGCATCGCAAGGACACGCGGATGAGAACAGCCATCACAGTGGAGAAGCGTGTGGCTATTGCCCTGTGGAAACTGGCGACTCCGGACTGCTACCGCTCTGTCGCAAACCAGTTCGGTGTCGGACGGTCGACCGTTGGAGTAGCACTGTCACAAGTGTGCAGAGCCATCAACCGTCTCTTGTTAAGGAGGACGGTGACCCTGGGGAATGTGAGGGAGATCATCGAGGGATTTCAGGACTTGGGCTTCCCGAACTGTGGGGGTTCAATAGATGGGACACACATCCCTATTCTCGCGCCCGACCATCTCGCCAGCGAGTACATTAACCGGAAGGGATACTTTTCCATGGTTCTTCAGGCACTGGTGGACCATCGTGGTTGGTTTACGGACATAAATGCGGGTTGGTCTGGAAAGGTGCACGATGCACGCATCTTCAGAAACTCTGGACTGTTCAGAAGGCTACAGGCGGGCACCTTTTTTCCCGACGAGAAACTAACAGTGGAGGGTGTTGAGATGCCCGTAGTTATCCTTGGGGACCCCGCCTACCCACTGATGCCATGGCTTATGAAGCCTTTTACCGGGAAGTTGGATCCTGCAAAGGAGCGTTTTAATTACAGGCTGAGCAGGTGCAGAATGGTTGTGGAGTGTGCCTTTGGCCGCTTAAAAGCCCGCTGGAGATCGCTTTATGGCAGGCTTGACCTGCATGAGGACAACATACCAGTTGTTATTTCCGCGTGTTGTGTCCTTCACAATATCTGTGAAAACAGGGGGGAGAGATTTATGAACTCGTGGACAAGGGAGGCAGAACGTCTGGAACATGCCTTCCAGCAACCGGACACCAGGGGTATCCGGGGTGCACAGTTAAGGGTGGTGCGCATCAGGGAGGCGTTGAAAAACCATTTTTTTGATGGGGATTGAAGGACAGCGTCGCCCTTTCTGTACTTCATGGTACACATATATTATTCTTAAGTACAAAGGTTAAGGGAAATACAGTCCTATTATTTTTTTATTCTTTCTTTACTGAAATTCAATTATCATTATCATACTGTAAATAAAAATAAAGACAGTCTTGATTAATTAAACAATCTCTGAACTTTATTAACAAATCAAAAATGATAACACAGAAGGAGGGGGGGTGTCTAAAGATGGGTGTAGGTGCGGGACTCCACGACATAAGTTGGGGGAGGGGTAGATGTAACATTATACCATGGGTGTCCATGGTGCTCTATGTATTGTTTTGGAGGTGAATGTTGTGTGGGTGGAGGGAAAGGCAAAGGAGGCTGTTGGGGGGGGCGGGGCGCGAGCCTGGAGCAGACCAACCATGGTCTTCAGGAGGTTTGTCTGCTCGTGAAGGATGTCTATTAGTGCATCCTTCTGCCTCTCCCTCCTTGCGCTGCTCTCTCTCCTGTCCTGCCTGCACTGCCTCCTCCACTGCCTTGTCTCCCTAGCGGATGCCTCCTGGGAATCCATGAGCTCTTTGAAGATCTCTTCCTTGCTCCTTCGAGGCCTCCGCCTTATCTTTCTCAGACGGCCCACAGCAGCTGTACATTGTCCATCGAAGGTCGTTCCTGCGTACATATGAAACATTGTAAATGCCGCTATTGTTCAAACCTTGGTCTGGTGCAACGAAAGATGTTCTCCCTACACATTCCTCGCCTACTACAGCGAGTACATACCGGGGGGGGGGGGGGTTAGGACCATTGTCCAAAGCGAGGGACGGGTTGCTGTGAGTTGCTCCACGGGACAGTTGACTATTGTCACTGCTTGTTCTGATCCTGTGTCAGAGATGGCTGGAACAGAAGCTGATATGACACTGCTTAGAGTGCCTATGCAAGCAAGAATGCATCTTCTGCATGTGGCTGACTTCAAGCCGGGACCTTACGCTGCAGGACTGTGCGCTGCAATGCTTCCCGCGGCAGTGCTAGCGAGCATGAGAGGAAAATTCTCCATGAATGGGGGAGGGCGACGGCTCGCTCTACCATCCAATTTTAAAAGAAGAATTTGGAAATATTTGGAGAGCGCTTTCAGTGACTTAAGAGGGGACGAGTACTTGTCAATCGAGGCATTCATTGACGCGGTTTTTATGTAATGACAGTGTCCCCACGCCACATCTGTTACGCGCACAAAAGAAGACAGAAAAAAGGAGGACAGAACGCATTTTCTTCCTGTACCCGCTAAGCTTTAGCTGATAGAATAGAAAGCACCGCAAGGCCAACTTACCGGAGCTGCCATCGGCTGATTCCTGGGAAGGCGTGCCTAAGGAATCCGTGGAGCTGGTCTCTGGAGGGGTGGCGAATAACTCCTGGCTCCCCATTTCAGTGGCTCTGTCGTCACCGTCCTCGTCCTCTTCCCCCTCTGCATCCTCGTCCAGAACAGCATCCTCGCCTTCAGCTCCCTTGTCATTTTCTGACGATGTCGCAGAGGTGTCAACGGTCAAGGTCGGGGTGGTTGTGGGATCCCCTCCCAGGATCGCCTCCAACTCCTTGTAATAGCGGCATGTTGTTGGCGCAGAGCCAGAGCGCCGGTTAGCCTCTCTGGCTCTGTGGAAGGTTATCCTCAGCTCCTTGACCTTGGCCCGGCATTGCAGAGTGTCTCTCTCGTAGCCCTTCTCAGTCATGGACTGAGATATTTGGCCGAAAATGTCGAAATTCCGCCGGCTGCCACGTAACTGTGACTGCACGGCGGACTCTCCCCAGATTCCTATCAAGTCCATCACCTCTGCTGTCGTCCAAGCCGGAGATCGTTTGCTGCGCCGCGAAGACATTGCGAACGGAGCACACAGAGGCAGCAACACCGAAAAGCAAGCCAGAAGGGAGAGTGTGGAATTCAAAAATTCGCGGGGCAGAAGGGGAGGTCGGGAAAAATGACGTCACGGCAATAAAGTACTGACGGGGGTGCAGAAGGGACAGGATTGGAATTGTGGGCCATTTCCGGAATGTTCACATTGCGCGAGAAGCGTACACACACGGGCTGTCGCGCAATAGCTATTCCGCGTTAAGAGATACCACACTCGTTTACATCTTGAGCAACAAGACGGGTCTTAACGCGCAAAAACTGTAAGTACAGTGTGTACGCTCTGCTTCTTATTGCGCGATAAAGGGCTTTATCGCGCAATAACTTTGCAGTGTGTACAAGGCCTTAGTTTTTGTTACTCTGTTACTTTAGCTGTGTTAAGTTTCATTATTGTGTGCTGTTACTAAATTTCACCATTGCAAGTCAGCTGCTGCTGCTTAGCAAGTCCGCTGCTGTTATATTGTTGCTAATTAGTGTGCTAAGTTTTAACATTGTAGGTTTTACCTTTAATATGCTGCTAGTTTTTTTTTCTTCCTTAGTTTTATCTTTGTTAAATTGTTTTACTATTGTACCCTGTAATAGGTTTGTTAAGATTCTCTCCATTGCCCCTCTGCTGCCCCCGAATCCGCTCTCTGCTCCATTGCCCCTCTGCCATCCCTCTGCAGCCCCTCTGCCGTTTTCCCCGGCTCCTCGAACCTGGTCTCTGCTAGCCGCCACTCTCCGTTGCTGCCCCCTCCCCCCGAAACCCCTGTCTGGTCTTCCCCTCAACCCCCCTCCCAGATCCACCCTAGACCTCCCCTCTACCTCCATTCCCTTGCCCAGTTTCCCCACGCACTCCCTCCATGTGTTACCCTGCCCCCACCTTCTAAGTCTGCTCTCCCTCCACGTGTTGTCCTGCCCCCACCATCTAAGTGTGCTTACCTGGTCTGTTCCCCTGTTCACCTCTGCTTCGAGCATGCTCCAGCCCATCTTCAGTGCCTCCGGGCCTGGCCTGCAGACTGACTACTCCAGGTCTCCCCCTGCAGGTCTTCAAGGCTTAGTGAAGCCTCTGCTACAGCAGCCTCTGCTGTTGTGTGTTTTCTTTCCTTAACCCTCTGCTACTGCCTGCCCATACTCCCTGGCCATTTCCCTTAACCTCACTCTCTCATTGATACAGTTGCCTTGTATGTTTATGCTTGTAAAAAAACCCATTGGTTTATATTAAGCTACATTGGTTTATATTAAGCTACATTGGCATATTAATTTATACTGGTTTACATCAATTCCACCACTGTGACACTATACTGTTCAATAGAGAGGCCCATCTCCCAGTACCCTCTATACACCTCACTGCCCCATTCCATTTACCCTTGTTCACCCCCAATAAAACACTTATTAATTCAAACCTCGCTAGCATGTGTGTGTGTGTGGCAGCTGCTCCCCAAGATCCTCTACCTGCTGGCAGGGTCAGCTGGCACAGCCAGAGCCTGGCATACCCATCCACAGGGCAAGACACAGCCCTACCTACCCCGCCCCTATGCCCTGCCACTGTCCCTGTGCTGCTCAGCCCCCATTGTACCAGGGCAAATATTGAGCCCCCTGGCACTTTGGAAGGGGTGCCCCTCCCTGCCACCATGGACCACTCCGAGATCCACCTAGCCCCTAGAAGTCGACTTAGGTGTCCAGTGTGGACGCTCTACATCGATTTGGCAGGGTCCCCTTGAAGTCGACTTAAATTTATCATGTAGACATGCTAAGTCAACTTAACAAAGTTGACTTAGCAAAGTCGACTTATTTGGCCAAGTGTAGCCATAGCCAGTGAGCCCAACTTGCAGTTGTGAGAGGCTGCTGCTGGGCTCCCAGCTAGAGTGTGGAAGGCTGCTGCTTAGCTTCCAGGGACTCAGGTGGTGACACCTACCATTTTGTGGCGTGAGGAGACCCTGGCGCATGTCTATCTGGAATGCGCAAGGTTGCAGCCCCTTTTCCGGCTCCTCCAGAACCTCTTACTGAGGTTCTGGATGCACTTCTCACCACACCTGTTTTTGTACTCACTCCCCATCCATGGCCTCACAAAGTCGCAGGACCTCCTTGCCAACCTCCTCCTGGTCTACGCCAAGGTTGCTAACTATAAAACCAGGGAGAGGAGGTTGGCTGAGGGGGGTCTCTGCAACTGTGGGGCCTATTTCCAGTCCCTGGTCTGCTTATGAATCTGGGAAGAGTTTCTTTGGGCAGCATCTGCTGGCTCCCTTGACACCATCTGGGAGCAGTGGGTGCTGTCTGTGGTTCTCTGCGCAGTGTCCTCAACAGAATCCCTCATTTTAAACCTTTGACCCCCACGCCTGTCCCTGTTTTTCTTTAGTTGTCCCCCATAATTTGTTGGAACTGGGCCTAGTGCCACCTCCCCTTGGCCTGGGGGTGGGGTTTTAGCATCACCCAGTTTTCCAAATATGAGGGACTCAGGTGGCTTGGGAGCTAGGAGCAGGTGGGACTTGGGCAGCTGCTTCCCAGTGTCCCAGGACTGGTAAATCAGATGTCCCTGGAAATCATCCTTCAAATCTGGTCAGCCTAAGTGGAGGTGCAGTAGCAGGGAGCCTGGGAGAGGAGGCTCAGGGACTGCTGAGTGTCACCTGATATGTTCCCTCTAAGGTCTGGCGGCTTGTGTGCAAAATTTTCAAGCCGTGTGAAAAACTTTTTCTGAATAAAATTTTTGTGTAAACTCACACGACAGAAATTATAGGCATTAATTGAAGTTAAATTAATTGTAAACAGAATTAATTAATTGTGTTTAATTGAATTTGAATGAATTTTGAATTGAAATTTAATTTTTAGAAAGGTTTTTATTTAAAATTAATTTTTTAAAAGTTCTTTTTTAAAAAGAAAGAAAGAAAGAAAGAAAGAAAGAAAGAAAGAAAGAAAGAAAGA
>ML687899.1:31941-57888 GCA_007922175.1 Pelusios castaneus
AGAAAGAAGGAAGAGAAAGAAAGAGAGAAGCCAAGCCCGCTGGTGGGGGAGGACCCTACCGCGGCCCTGGGAAGCCGCCGGTGGGGCGGAGCAGACCCCAGCCCCAGAGGCTGATCCCAGCCCTGTGCTGGGAAGCCGAGGCCATTGGATGAGCCCGGCCCTGGGCCGGGCAGTCGAGACGGTCGGCGGGTGGGAGCCTGGGAGCCCGCTGCGGCCGCAGCCACCCCACTGCCCCAGCTGCGTGGGGCAGGCAGGCAGGCCCACGCACCTAAGCCGAGCCTGAGCCTGCCTGTCCTGCCCTGGGGGCGGGGAGGGCCAGCCCAGAGGCCAGGCGCAGGCCGGGTCTGCTGCGGCAAAGCCGCAGCCCCGGGGGTCTGGAGGGAGTGGTGGGGGCTGCTGGGCTGCGCGGGGGTCCCTCGGTGCTGCGTGGGGGGTGCGATGGCTGCTGCGCGGCCGCGCACCCGCGCAGCTTAGAGGGAACACTGGTCACCTGCAGGCCCCAGAGAAGCCTTAAACCAGCTGAGCTCTGGTAAATATTTTCAACCCTCCTATGACTTTTATAGTATGTTCAGGGGAGTGGCGGCTTGTAGGACTACAGGAAATGCTCTATGTGAATGTAATCCCTGAGACAAGAGATGCAGCTTTGGGAAAGCATTGGGGTGGGGTGGGGTGCGGGATGTCACTTGGATAGGGAAGAGGTGATGGTGTGGAGTGGGTTGTGTGGGGTGTCAGGCCAGGGTGGGCTCAGCACAAAGGAGCCTCCCCACATACTGCCCCACTCCAAGTTCCCTGTGGAAACACTCACACTCCACTCGACGCCGCTAACGTGTTTAGGGTCTACCCCCGGGATGGTATTCTTCGGGGGCTGTGTGCAGACCAGGGTCCTTTTGGCCATAGAGTTTATAGCTCTACTTTTATTTGGTGACTGATTAGAGGCCTTTAATGTTATATAAGAAGTCAGGAAATATGAACAACAGAGTATGGGACCGGACCCGCCGATAACCCACACTAATATTAGTAGAATTGGGTGTTTTTCCCATGAAAGAGGGAATAAGTATGAAGAGGGGACAAGAGAGATTAGTAATGACAAGAGAAATAGCAAAGAAATCACCAGAAGTGTGGCAAACAGAAGAGTTTTATTTTTCATGGTTATGATTACAAGCTTTGAGGTTTACGCTTCCTGTCCAGACAGTGTGACAGGCAACAGAAAACAGAGATACAGAGATGCAGTTTCAAAGCAAAGATTTCTGTGTGTATGTCTATGCCTTTCTAAGCGGTTCCTTGCTGTAGCAGTTGAAGAATAGATGTTTGTTACAAGCTTAAATGGGTGCTGAATGTGTGTCATATGCACATTAAATGGTTTATTTACTAAAGCTACTCTTATTATATTGCTGATGCCCCTTCCTTTAAGGAAACAGACAGAGCAGCCCTAAATCAGCCTGAACTCCCAGGCAGGGTGCTATCTAACTTGGTCCCTAACCTTATACCTAAATCAGCCTGACCTCCCAGGCAGGGGTGCTAAACTACTTTAGTCCTTACTCTCCTGGACAAAGGGGTGCTAAAATCTTCCCGTTACTATTTGGTTTCCCCAGTAGCTACTATTTTCTATTCTCTGAACCAGCCTTCCTCCAGGCCCAGTGGTCCTTGTGTCTTGTTTATAACTAGTTACTTACCAATGCTCCCAGCCAACGTGTCAGGTCCGTCTCACCTAGGATCTGGATCAACCTTTCGAGTCCGCTCTTCTCGCCAGTCCCTTCACCTGTCCGGATCAGGGTTGCTGACTTATTCTGCCCTGACTCAGTGACCCCAGTGGCTTGAAGTCAAAGAGTCTTGCCTTAGAGTCTCCCCCACTGGCTTTGACCAATCGGGCCGGGCGTCTTGAAGAGACTCTGGCGCTAGCCCCTATGTTGAGGACGAACCCCTACTTTTATAGGGATCAGATCGCTCATGCCCCCACCTTGCCCATGGGAAGCTTCTTCACACCTCATGTCTTGGCCGGTGGGAAGCTTCACACCTTTTGCTTTGGCCGTGGGAAGCTTCACACCTTCTGCTGAGCTTCCGGGCAATTTCGGTGTGCGGGTTTAATGCACCTGGTTCTCAGACGGCCGAGTTCTTGGCTGTGGTCCAGGGGAGCTTGTTGCAGGGCAGACAAGACCCATAAGGTTATTTTGGTCTTGTCGTTAAGCAGAATAGGTCATCAAAGTCTGGTTCAAAGCTGGTTCAGGCTAAACTTATCCTTATACCTAAAACAATTATAAATGCCCCATCTAATCCCATCTACCCCACCCACCCAGACAGATCTGAGGCCAGGTCAGTGACATCTCTACAAACAGCTCATAGGATGACTATGAGCCGCCAATGTGATGTGGCTGTGAAAAAAGCTAATGCGGTTCTAGGATGCAGGAGAGGTATTTCAAGTAGACACAGGGAGGTGTTAGTGCCGCTGTACAAGGCACTGGTGAGACCCCATCTGGAATATTGTGTGCAGTTCTGGTCCCCCATGTTTAAAAAGGATGAATTCAAAGTGGAACAGGTGCAGAGAAGGGCTACAAGGATGGTCTGCGGAGTGGAAAACCTGCCGTATGAGTGGAGACTCAAAAAGCTTGGCTTGTTTAGCCTAACCAAAAGAAGGTTGAGGGGGGATATGATTGCTCTCTATAAATACATGAGAGGGATTAACATCAGGGAGGGAGAGGAATTATTTGAGTACAGCACCAATGTGGACACAGAACAAATGGTTATAAACTGTCCATCAAGAAATTTAGGCTTGAAATTAGATGCAGGTTTCTAACCATTAGAGGAGTAAAGTTCTGGAATAGCCTTCCAAGGGGAGTTGTGGGGGCAAAAACCATAACTGCTTTCAAAACTGAGCATGATAAATTTATGCAGGGGATGGTATGATTAGCCTATTTTGGAAATTGACGATATTTGGCTATGTGTGGTATATATACAAGTGGCCTAAGAGGGGGGACTACATGGGGTGGATTCTGAATTATTACAGAGAATTGTTTCTTGGGTAACTGGCTGTTGAGACTTGCTCACGTGCTCAGGGTTTAACTGATAGCCATATTTGGGGTTGGGAAGGAATTTTCCCCCAGGGCTGATTGGCCTGGGCTCTGAGGGGTTTTCGCCTTCCTCTGTAGCACAGGGTATGGTTCACCTACTGGTGAATTCTCTGTATCTTAAAGTCCTTAAATCATGATTTAAGGAGGTAAATAACTCAGTCATAGGTTGGTGGCCTATTGCTGGAGTGGGTGGGTGAGGTTTTGAGGCCTGCATTTTGCAGGAGGTCAGACTAGATCATTGTGCTGGTCCCTTCTGACCTGAAAGTCTATGGCTATGCCTACACTTGCTAAAATTAGTTCGAATTAGTTAGTTCGAACTAACTAATTCGAACTAATTTTAGTTAGTTTGAATTAGCTTAATTCGAACTACCATGGCCGCACTGGAATGTTAGTTTGAACTAAGCAAGCACTTGATTAGTTCAAATTAGCGATCCCCATTCATTTCAATGGCCGGTTAATTTGAACTAAGAAATTAGTTTGAATTAACATGGCCACATTGGTTAATTCAAACTAGTTAGTTCGAATTAACCCCTTAGTTCAAATACCCTATTCAAACTTATTAGTTCGAATTAAGGAAGCCCTTAATTCTAACTAACTAAAGCCTAGTGTAGCCATGGCTTTAGTTAGTTTGAATTAAGCTTTCTTAATTCGAACTAACTTGCCAGTGTAGACATAGCCTATGAGTCTATGAGCTCTATCATGGGGCAGGTCTGGTTGGCCCTGGGAAAGGGCAGGTGAGGCTAAGGTGTTACTGGAAAAGAAAGGGATTGAAGATAGGAAAGCCCCAAAGCTGACAAAATCTTCTTCCCATCCAGTAAATAATTCAGAAACTAATGAAGCACTCTTGAGGTTTGTTTCCTATTGGTATCTAGCGCCTAGGACTCACAACTCGGACACCAAAGTTAAATTGAAACCAGTTAAGCAGTTTATTATGGAAAAGACAATGAAGGTGTAAAACAGACAAAAGCCACCACAAAGGATTCAGGAACCATAACTGCAACACACGGAAAGAACAAATAAAACAGTTTATTAACAAAGAAGTAAAAGGGCCAACAGAACAAAGTCATTACAAAGGGACCAGGAAACACAACTCAGGAAGGCGACTGGGGCAGGATAACAGAGCACGGCAGGATGGGAGGCAGGGATGAGCAACGCAGAGGCAGAGACAGGCCAGTCTCTCAGTCTTCCATCTTCTAGCTGGATCTGGGGTCAGAAGTAAAGCACAGGCTGCCACTTCGTGCAAAGCGCCCTCTGTGGGTTGCCTAAATAGCTTTGTAGTTCCCTTTAGAGTTAGTGTAACCAATGGGGCCGCTCCCATATCCCACCTTTACACATGGCAACCTGACATGTGCACTCAGCACCCTGGGGCTATGTACCCTGCGCTAAGAGTTACACATGGCACTAATTACAGCTCAGCTCCATTTATAACATTTCACCCTCATTTACACATGTCCCACGACTGCTGCCACATACCCTGGGACAGCAAACTTGAACAGATAAACTTGGCTTGGATGAACAGAAGGGAAGGATGAGCAGCAGCAGCTGTTGGTTCTGGGGAATCCTGTCTAGTCAGGAGCTGGATGCAGTTTCTGGGCGGGGGCTGAGGAGGAATCTCTCATCCAGGCATCAGATAGGCCCTGGAGGGGCAGGCAGGGGTTAAAGTATGCAAGAATGCCCCCGAATGATGTTCTGGGGCTCACAAATTTGGCTGGCAAGCATTCTGGGGCCCAAAAAATAAAAGGAATTGGGTGGAACGCCAAGAGCAGGATCCTGCATTCGTCCAACCTGCGGGCACGGACCACCCAGAATCTGGCCTTCAGGACCCTGGGAGCAGCAGCCAGGCTGGGGAGTTTCAAATCTCCCACCCTGTGTTCAGGGTGGGAGCAGCCTGGCCAAGGAGACACTCTGCCATCCCTGCAGCTCCAGCCAGGTGTGGGGGGGTCAGGGAGCGGGCAGGGGTGCAAAAGGATCAGGGAAGGGATGGGGGAGTTGGAGAGTGGGAGGGGAAGAGGCCCCGGGGGGGGGGGCGAGAGGATCAGGGAAGGGATCCGCCAGGGTTGGGGCCCGCGGGGGGGGGGGCCAAGAGAGGATCGAGGAAGGGGCCAGGGTAGTCAGGGAGCCGACAGACAGGCGGGGAAGGGGCTCTGGGAGGTGAGAGGAATGGGGAAGGGGCCCAGGAGGGTCAGTGAGCAGGCGGGGAAGGGGCCAGGGGAGGTGAGAGGATTGAGAAAGGGGCCAGGGGCAGCCGGGTAGCCAGCAGGAGGGTGGGGAAGGGCCCGGAGAGGGCGAGAGGATCGGAGGAGGGATGAGGGGCAGAGAGATGACAGGTGTGGGGGGAATAAGATGAGTGGGGAGGACTCCTGGGGGGATGAGGATAGGGGAGCTGGAGGGGAAGGGGCCCAGTGGGCTTGGTGGCAGGGGACCAATGGGCGGGCAGCAGCAGGACCCCCTTGGGGGACAACATCAAGGAGGCCCAGTGAGGGGACCTGCCACGTGGCACCCCCTGCCACCTAGTGCCAGTGCTCCCCATACCCCTCTGACATCCCACCCTGCCTCTGCCTCGTCCTCCCAAGCTCCCCAGCCATTCCTCCTTTGCCACCCATCCCTCCTACACTCCTCCTGCCACGGTACCTCTGCCTTTCCTACCACTCCACAGTTTCTGTGCCTTATCTAGCCTAAATTTTCTTACTGACAAAATGTGACAAAAAGTTCTTTGACTTCATTGTGACTGAAGATCAGGACCTGTATTTATTGCTTAGAAGAGAGGGAAGAAAGGTGAACAGTTTTTGCTTGTTGTAAACAAAATGCAGAGCCACAAGAATATAAAACTGCCACAAAAATAATACCTTTAGCATTAATAGCGCCAATTAGATGTATTGGCCCTGATTCCCCCACCGCCACACACATCATGCTATTGATTGTTTTGAATTGTGCCAGGTCATTTGATGCTTTTGTGATATGCACATATTGGGCCAGATTCATCCCTGATATGACTCAACTGCCTTTATTAAAATGTGTCGTATTGGACTACTGCCCACCGCTAAAACCCCTCTCCCAGCCTAAGGGGAGGTGGCACTAGGGTGGCACCAACTGATTTAGTGGGACAACTAATGACAAACAGGGACAGGCATAAGGGTCAAAGGTTTAAAACAAGGAATTCTGAGGGGGACACTGAGCAGAGAACCCCGGACAGCGCCCACTGCTCCCAGAAGGTGTTGACAGAGACAGTGGACGCTGCTCAGAGGAACTCTCCCCACACTCATGAGCAGACCAGGGACTGGAAATAAGCCCTTCATTAGAATGTGTGACACTTGAATCATGGTATCCTTTATCTCTGATGCGGTAGTTAAAGTAAGTCATTTAGTACTGCTCATCTCTTATTGGAAAATGGCTAAAGAGCTCAGGATGCAAACATTGGTCCCATTACCTTTCTCCTTGATCTGGTTGAACTAGGCAGCAATGGTGCTGATGGAGTAGTATTAGCTTTGCTGCAGTGTTTGACAGCACATGGGTTCATGGAGGAATTTCTCAAAGAAAATTGGATTGGTTTAGGTGTAGATGGAGCCTCTATCATGCTAGGCAGTAAGGCTGGTGTTGCCACAAAATTAAAGACACGATTTCCACTTTTGATAAGTTGGCACTGTTTTAATCACAGTTTGGACTTGGCTGTGGCTGATGCTATCAAATACTGCAGTGAAGTTAATCACTTTAAATGATTCATGGATTCGATGTATGCTCTGTATAGAATTATAGAATTATAGGGTTGGAAGGGACTTCACGAGATCATCTAGTCCAACCCCCTGCTAAAAGCAGGACCACTCCCACTAAATCACCCCAGCCAGGGTTTTGTCTAACCGGGCCTTAAAAATCTCCAAAGATGGAGATTCTACCACCTCCCTAGGTAGCCCATTCCAATGCTTCATCACCCTCCTAGTGAGAAAGTTTTTCCTAATATCCAGCCTTGACCTCTCCAGCTGTAATTTGAAACCATTGCTCCTTGTTCTGTCCTCTGTTACCCTCGAGAACAGCCTAGCTCCCTCCTCTTTGGAGCAACCCTTCAAGTAGTTGAAGGTTGCTATCAAATCTCCCCTCAGTTTTCTCTTCTGTAGACTAAATAAGACTAGTTCCTTCAGTCTCTCCTCATAAGTCATGTGCCCCAGCCCTCTAATCATTTTTGTTGCCCTCCGCTGGACTCTTTCTAATTTGTTCACATCCTTTCTGTAGTGGGGATCCCAAAACTGGACACAGTATTCCAGATGCAGCCTGACCAGTGTCAAATAGAGGGGAATTATCACATCCCTCAATCTGCTGGCAATAGTCCTACTGATGCAGCCTAATATGCCATTGGCCTTTTTGGCAACAAGGGCACACTGTTGGCTCATATTCATCTTCCCGTCCACCATAACCCCCAGGTCCTTTTCTACAGCGCTGCTACTTAGTCGATCGGTCCCCAGCCTGTAGCAGTGCATGGGATTTTTCCGTCCTAAGTTCAGGACTTTGCACTTGTCTTTGTTGAACCTCATGAGGTTTCTTTTGGCCCAGTGTTCCAATTTGTCCAAGTCTCCCTGGATCCTGTCCCTACCCTCCAGAATATGTACCATTCCCCCCAACTTAGTGTCATCCGCAAACTTACTAAGCACGCAGTCTATTCCATCATCAAGATCATTAATGAAGATGTTGAATAGAACCGGCCCCAGGACCGACCACTAGGGCACTGCACTCGTTACTGGTTGCCAACTAGACATCGAGCCATTGATTCCTACCCGCTGAGCCTGTTGATCTAGCCAGTTTTCTATCCACCTTACGGACCACTCGTCCATCCAACACATACTTCCTTAACTTGCCAACTAGAATGTTGTGGAAAACCATATCAAAAGCCTTGCTAAAGTCGAGGTATACCACATCAACGGCTCTTCCCGCATCCACAAATCCAGTCATCTCATCATAGAAGGAAATCAGGTTGGTCAGGCACGATTTGCCCTTGGTGAATCCATGTTGACTGTTCCTGATCACTCTATTTTCCTCCAAGTGTTTCAGGATGGGTTCTTTGAGGATGATTTTCCCAGGGATTGAGGTGAGGCTGACCGGTCTGTAGTTCCCCGGATCCTCCTTTTTTCCTTTCTTGAAGATAGGTACTATATTTGCCTTTTTCCAATCCTCCGGGACCTCCCCCATTTGCCATGAGTTCTCAAAGATAATGGCCAGCGGCTCTGCAATCACATTGGCCAACTCCTTCAGCACCCTTGGATGCAGTTCATCCGGCCCCATGGACTTGTGCACATCCAACTTCTTTAAGTAGTCCTTAACCTGACTTTCCATCACCGAGGGCCGCTCCTCTCTTCATTCCGCGTTACCCAGTGTAGTAGCCTGGGAGCTGGCCCTCTCTGTGAAGACTGAAGTAAAAAAAACATTGAGTACTTCAGCCTTTTCTGCATCATCCACCACAAGGATGCCTGCCCCATTCACTGAGGGACCTACACCACCCTTGATCCTTTTCTTGTTGCTGACATACTTGTAGAACCCCTTTCTGTTATCCTTCACATCTCTTGCTAGCTGCAACTCCAGTTGTCCTTTGGCCTTTCTGATTTTATCCCTGCAGTCCCGAGCAATATCTTTATACGCCTCCCTTGTCATCTGCCCAAGCTTCCACTTCTTGTAAGCTTCCCGTTTATATTTCAGCTCACCGCAGAGTTCTCTGCTAAGCCACACTGGTCGCTGTCCACATTTGCTGTTCATTCTGCACATCAGAATGTTATCTTCCTGTGCCTTTAACAGGGTTTCTTTAAAATACAGCCAGCTGTCTTGGACACCTTTCCCCTTAAGATCAGCCTCCAAAGGGATCCTGCCCATCAGCTCCCTAAGGGAGCCAAAATCTGCTTTTCTGAAGTCCAGGGTGTGTGTTCTGCTTCTTTCCTTCCTTCCATTGATCAGGATCCTGAACTCTACCATCTCATGGTCACTGCTGCCCAGGTTGCCATTTACTTCTACTTCCCCAATCAATTCTTCTCTGTTTGTGAGCAATAGGTCTAGAGGTGCAAGGCCCCTAGTTGGTTCCTCCAGCATTTGTACTAGGAAGTTGTCCTCAATATTCTCCAAAAACTTTCTGGATTGCCTGTGCACTGCTCTATTACCTTCCCAGCAGTTGTCAGGAAAATTGAAGTCACCCATAAGAAACGGCCTGCGATCTGGAAACTTCTGTTAGTTGTCCATAGAACGCCTTATCCACCTCCTCCTTCTGGTCTGGCGGTCTGCAGTCACCGAAGTGCTTGAGTGAGTTGGTTGAATGCGCGAGTGATCTGGAAGTCCAGTTTAGTAGGATTAGACACATACTTGATGTACATTAGGTTGCCTCTAGCTGCCGCACTGTTCGGCAGTTTGCCGAACTGTTTGGCAGTCATACGCAGCTCTCCATAGCCCAGCTGGGGATAAAGGGCACTTACGTCAAATCCCAGGAAGTGAGAGGAGGTTGTGGCAGGCTGGGGCTGCTCCTCATGGTTGTGGCTCATTGGGCTCTGGGCTGGATCCAGAAGCTGACGTGCTGTTGGAGAAGAAGGCTGGTCAGAGTCAACGGGCAGCTGTGTGTTCTGTCCCAATGTGCCCCTCCCTCTCCTTGTGGCGCTTGTC
This sequence comes from Pelusios castaneus, assembly GCA_007922175.1. Lineage (NCBI taxonomy): Eukaryota > Metazoa > Chordata > Testudines > Pelomedusidae > Pelusios > Pelusios castaneus. Next base: position 41,631 of record ML687899.1, read on the forward strand.
CTCCAGGGCCACGGTGCACTGTGGGGCTCAGGGAGAGAAGAGCCTCAGAAGGTCTTTTGCTGCACTCAGTATTTGGCCCGTGTCCCTTGGGTTATGTCCCAGAATTGCCCCACTAGATTAGAAGCTCGGAGGCCTCTGGTCAGATAGTGTTGGCCATCCTCTGCCTCCTCCCCATGTGCTGGGCGTGATTCAGAGGTTCCTGATACCTGCCCAAGTCTGAAGCTCCATGGGTAAAGAGAGGAACTCAGGAAGGTTCCCTTTCCCACTCCCGTGACAGCATCTGTGGGAGAAAAGGGCCGATGTGATAGCTCTCAGGGACCATGAACTCATGGTCACTTTCCTACCCCGGTCTCCAGTAAAGGGAGCCTCGCCCATGGTGTTCGGGAGCCATCTCTCTCTTATCACCAGTCTGTGAGACACTCACGTGCTCCCCGCTGGGCTGTGCCAGCCCTGATTCTGTCTTACACGACCAACAGATGAAACCAAGTGCTCCAGTCCTTTTAAAGCATTCCCTGTGAATCCAGCCCAGCTATTGGATAGTCACTGAAATCCCAGATCCTCTGCCCCCAAAGAAGCAGAATGTCCACTTGACCTGTTTTACCTGAATCCACTGCTTCTGTGCCCCACACAGCACTTAAAATAAGCCTAGGGGAAGTTTCATTAAGAAAGAATAGAGTCAGCTGAGAACAGGAGAGAGCAGTGGAAAATAATGGCTATAATACAAAACAACATCAGAAAACACCAGAAAGTCCCTACACTTTCCTCGCTGGCTCTCTCCTTGGTGTTTTGATCCAGATGCCGATGTGCTATGGCAATAGGATGTGGACAGAGCAGGTGCACATCAGCCTCTGCTTCACACACAGTCATGTGGAGGCAAGCTGGCAGGCACAGCTCTGTCTCTATAGCCCCTGGAAAAGGAACACCATAAAGACATGGCTCTTCCCAACATGGTGTGAGGACAGATTTACCCCTTGTCTCACTCCAGCCCCACCACACTCACCTCCAAAGTGTGCTGGAGATTGTCCATGTTGGTGGATGCTGATAGTAGACTTCTCAGCATCATGTTCAGTTTGTCCTCCAAGGTCTTGTGCAGTACCTGCAAAGGGGATTGAGAGCTGGGGGCAGCAGCACCAAGGGAACAAGTACTATAGGGTGAATGGGGTGGCTATATGGGGAGGGCCTTGAGCACAGCTTGGCAGGGCACAGCCAATCTCACATGGATGGAAGCTGCCTTCTGGGCAGAATCAAGGCTCCCAAGTGCAGAATGTGGAAGTAAGGAAGGAAGGAAGGAAGGAAAGAAGGAAGAGCAGTAGGGTAGGGGAGGGATGGGCTACCAGGAAATTGCAGGGGGGGGCACCAGGAAGCTGCGTTGCTAGAGGGCCACAGGAGGGGTTCGCTGCTGTGGGAAGACACCAGAGGGCCGCATTGCAGGACATCTCCCACTAAATCATCCCACCCAGGGTTTTGTCTAACCAAGCCTTAAATGTTTCCAAAGATGGAGATTCCACCACTTCCCTAGGTAAGCGATTCTGATGCTTCACCACCCTCCTAGTGAGAAAGTTTTTCCTAATATCTAACCTCCATCCCCCCACCTGCAGCTTGAAATCATTGCTCCTTGTTCTGTCCCCTCTTACTACTGAGAACAGCCTAGCTCCCTCCTCTTTGGAGCACCCCTTCAAGTAGTTGAAGGTTGCTATCAAATCCCCCCTCAGTCTTCTCTTCTGCTGACTAAATAAGCCTAGTTTCTTCAGTCTCTCATCACAAGTCATGTGCCCCAGCCCTCTAATAATTTCCGTTGCCCTCTGCTGGACTCTTTCTAATTTGTCCACATCCTTTCTGTAGTTGGGAGCCCAAAACTGGATACAGTATTCGAGATGTGGACTCACCAGTCCCGAATAGAGGGGAATAATCACATCCTTTGATCTGCTGGCAACACTCCTACTGATGCAGCCCAATATGCCATTCACCTTTCTGGCAACAAGAGCACACTGTTGACACATATACAGCTTCCCGTCCACCATAACTCCTAGGTCCTTTTCTACAGTGCTGTTACTTAGCCGATCGGTCCCAGCATGTAGCAGTGCATGGGATTTTTCCATCCTAAGTGAAGGACTTTCCACATGTCCTTATTGAACCTCATGAGATTTCTTTTGGCCCAATGCTCCAATTTGTCTAAGTCTCCCTGAATCCTATCCCTTCTCTCCAGCGTGTCTACCATTCCCCCCAGCTTGGTGTCATCTGTGAACTTACTGAGCATGCAATTTATCCTATCAACTGGATCATTAATGAAGATGTTGATCAGAACCAGCCCCAGGACTAACCCCTGGAGCACTCCACTCGTTACCCGTTGCCAACTTGACATAGAACCATTGATCCCTACCTCCTGAGCCTTATGATCTAGCCAGTTTTCTATCCACTTTTTATTCTCCTTCTTCGCTTCCTCTTCGGTGGCAAAATCTTCTTTGAGGAACAGATCTTCTCCTTCCAGATCTTCTCCTTCCTGTTGCTGCTGCTGGGAGAGGGAAGGGGAAGGATGGGGCATGGCAGAGAAAATGGTGAACGCCCCCATGTCCCCATGGGCCCCACATTGCTCCTTCCACAGACGCCGCAGCCCCAGGGCCCTTTGCACAGAGGGCCCCATTCTGCCTTAGCTTCCTTGGGTGATACTGCTCCCACAGCATCAGGGAACCTCTTGCTTTCCCCTGCCTTCCTGCACAGGCAGCTGTGGGGCTTCTGCTGCAGCAGTGGTTCACATGGCTCAAGCCAGACCCTCTGGCTGGGTTTCCCTAATAACACCAAGAGACCAGTGGAGTACTGAATGTGGCTGGCCCCTTCCTCCTGCCTATGTCCTGGGCTCTGCTCATCTGATGGGGAAGAGCTCTCATGATCACAGCCGCAGGGAGCCTCCAGGGAGCTGCTGCTGTGCCCACAGGAGCAGGCTGAGCTGCTGGTGGTGCTGATAGGATAGGGATCCCCCATCTCTGCTCTGGGAAGGTGGGAAGATTTGCAGGGAGCGTGCAGGCCAATGTCTCCTGCTGGCCTATGGGGCTGGACTCCTGGGTGCTGGCCTTCCAGCACAAGCAGCCCCAAAGATGTTTTGCCCAGCTCCCCTCCTGCACTGGGTTCTGCCTCCCCAACTGGGATGTGGGCCATCTCCGTCTTCTTGTGGATACCTCTGCACCCTCTGCCCCTACTCTGGGTGTTGGTCTCTTCCTGTGCAGGAAAGCTGGGCATGGCCACCTCCTCAGCTGGCCAGGAGCTGCTTCTCTCCCCACTGGGGGCACTCTCCTCCAGGAAATGCTGGCAGCCGCTTCCCTCTGGCACCCACATAGCCGCCCTCCTCAGCACCTGCCATAAAACATCCATCCTGAACCCGAGCAGGGAGCAACTATGAGTCTGGGGCAAGGCAACCTCTCCCCAATGGGCCTGTCTTCAATAGTTGGGCACCTGGGCTGGGGTCCCCACTGATGGCCAGAGCTCACAGGCCAGGTGGCTCCCAAAGTTCCCCCTTCACCATCCCTGGCCTGGGACCCCAGGTGAGTGGTCCATGTGTACGTTAGTGGAGTTAGACTTGAGACCTGCAGATAGTCTGGAGTAGCCACTCCCTCCTCCAGCCCCAGGCTGCTCTTCCTCCCAGGATAGAGACGGAATAGAATCCAGGGCTATGCCTACACTCACAAAGTTAGGTCAACTTTCTTAAGTTAAGTTAAATTTGACTTTAAGTCGACCTTATTAAGTTGACTTAGAGAGTCCACACTAGACTCTGTAAGTTGACATGATAGGTGGAGGGAGAGGCAGCCTTGCAGGGCTAGCTCTCCCCAGACCACGAAGCCACTGGCGGCTTGCCCGGGCGAGAGCCACTGGCTCTCCCCGAGACAAGAAGCAGGGTGGCTCATCCCGGCAGAGCCAGCCAGCACACGGCTGGCTCTGCCGGGACTGAGAAACGGCGGGTAGCTCTCCTGGCTCCCTTCTCCTTGGGACCACTCAGGGGTTTTCGGTCAGCTGGAGCGCGGGTCTGGTAATTGCAGCTTAAGGAGCAGCTTAAGTCAAATTAAGGAAAGCCCAGTGTAGACGTGGAATAAATTAAGTCGACTTAAGCCTGCTTAAGTCGACTTAATTTATAAGTGTAGATGCACCCCAGGAGTCCAGGCTTCTACAAATTGTTACAATACTTTACAGAGAGGAAGAGAAAGATTCACCAATGCTCAGATGGTCAGTAACTGAGGTTCCAGACTTTGGGCATTTGTTGACCAACAAAAGCCCGATGGTAGAGAAATGCCAAATCCCAGGGATTTTAAGGGAGTCCAAAGATTCCTGGAAAGGATCAAGTATTTAGCTATGTGTTGCTACCATCTATCTGAGAGCTGTGTGATCCTGAGACAGCTGACACATCGATATGACTGCACTGGGCACATACAATCTGAGCTGAAACCTCTGGACAGTATCCGGAGAAACCCTTTCTTAGTGCACCAAAGCACTTCTGGCAGATGATGTTTTTGCAGAAGTATGGTGCACACAGCCAGTACTGCCCCGGCAGAGGGTGGGTGCTGGCTAACACCAGGAGCCATGCCTGACTGTGAGAAACCAGTAGGAGAGATCCAGAAAGATTGTGCAGGGAGACAAAGATCATGGTGAACTTTGATCTACCTGAGAGGAAAGGCTGAGAGAGATCCAGAGAGGTGCAGAGTGAAACAGAATGCTTCAGGAAGTGAAAGTCCTGACCCTACAAGGATGGCCAGGGAGAAAAAACCAAGACCTGAAATGATAACACCATTTTTTTTAGAACAGAGACAAATTATGTGAGGAGAATGGTAGTCTATGTTGGAAGAAAGAGCAGTTTTTCCTATTAATTCTCCTCAAGAAGATTCTGCAGAGAGCTGTAGCCATTTGTTGCACCTCTCCAGTTTTTCAGCATCTTTTTCTCGTGAGATGTGTGAGGTGTTCTAGTGTCATCTCATAACTTCCACAGACACAGATAAGATCACCCTGCTTCCTACTGTGCTAACCCCAAACGTGCTTGTTGTTCTTCTTCAGAGAAAGATGCAGCTAAATATCTACAAGAATTTAAATATGAGGGTGGTTTTTTGTTTGTTTGTTTGCTTGCTTGCTTGCTTGTTTGCTTTATTTTTTTTTAAGTGTGCTGTTTGATCCCTACTTTATTTTGGAAAGACACTGGCTACAGGGTCAGCCTCATGCAGCGAAAAGAAACTCCATTCCACTCCATTACTGACTAAGAAGGATGACAAATAGGATCGAATAGGGAAAAACCTGCTGAAATCAGAAGGCCTGCATAAATTGCATTCAAGAATCCTGGCAGAATTTTCTGGGGAGCTGTGAGCAAGTGGAGATATTCTTGGGTGAGCCCTCCAAGGTAAGATGAGACAACTTTCCGGGCCATGGGATTGCCCAGGAATGGCAGATATCTCTCAAAGTGCTTTCATCCTGTCTGGTTCAGCCAAGCTACCAGAGCCCACGAGCCCTCTGAAAATCCATCACATATTGTGGTTGGACCCTCCAAGGCTAGATTAGGGAGCTGGCTGCACTGGAGTGTGGTGGTCTGGGCAGAGTCGACCATATCAGAGTTCTGATTCCCAGAAAAAGAGGGTATCGTGGGATGCCCCCCAGGGTATGATCTGTATAATTTTTCTGTTCACCTTTGCAATGTAATAGTATGGTTTACTGACAAATATACCATACCATGCATTTTTGAATGCTCATAACTTGCTCTGTCATGTTTCCTACAGCATCATGTATGTGTAGAGAAGTGAAACATGTTTCCAGGTATTTCACATGGCTCAGGAGGAGACAATCAGAGCTGCTCCCAGCAGCATGGAAAATGTTAGCATTGCAAGCACACATCCAGAGAAAATAACAATGGACTATCTAAATGTCTGTAGCAGCTGATGCCATTAGGGGAGATCTCCTGCCCTTTCTGAATAAAGAGAATCACCAGGCTTCAAGGAGCAGCAGGGGAGGGGCAGGGTTGGAAACAAGTACACACACTTGGAACCGTTAGAGGCATTTTGCCAGAGAAGCTCCATCCTGAAACAGCTCCATCTAAAGGAAGGATTGGGCCTTGCCCAGAGAGGGGCAGAGATGGACTAGAAACCATCATAACCGAATTTGATGGTGAACCAAGCATAATAGTAGTAGTGATTTTATGTTAGATTGTGATTTATCTTTTATTTGCTTATAGTCTATGAGCCTACAATGATTGGGGAATGGCCCTGATCCCTGTAAGACAGAATTTACTGGAGTGGCGTCTGGGGGATGGGGCTGCTCACTGGGCGACCAACCCCTGAGTGGCTGGAGAACACACATCCATTGTTTGGGACTGATTACACAAAGGAGACTGATGTGGACTGACACAGGAGTGGGAGTCCACCTAGCAAAGAGGGGTAAGTTGGGGTCCAGGAGTGGGCAATCAGGGAGGTGCAGTGGCACCCCAGACCGGATAGCAGGAGGGGAATATCAGAGGGGGAACCTTGAGTCTGATTCCTGTGAGACTCCATCACAGGAGGTTTCTGTCTCCTTCACCCCATGTGAGCTGTGAACCCAGCATGGAACACTGGGGACATTCCAGAAGAGCAGCCAAGAGCTCATGGGCAATATTCAAACAAGGGAAGTAGAATCACCCAGGGAACTGGTGGCCAGTCAGTCTGACATCAGTCCTGAGCCAAATATTGGAAAGCTTCTCTCAGATTCAGCGACAGAGATTGAGATGGACAGAAAGGTAACAGGGATAGAAATGATGCCAGTCAACAAGGTTTGATGGGGGAAAAGTCTTGTCAAACAAAACTCTTCTTTATATTTTTTGCCATCTTGAACTATAACCCATGCCCCACCTAGCCCTGCAGTATGAACTCTGTGTTTTCTAGTCTGTTCCTTGGATAAATGTTTACTAACCAACATTGTGCTAGGAGTGTAATCCAATGGCCAAGGCATAAAGTAGCCATAGAAACCCCAAAGTAGCCATAGAAGGAGGGGGGGGGGGGGAGTTTTTCTAGCTCCAGGGAACTAAGGACAGGGGCTATGGAAAGAACAGGAGGAACTAGAACAATAAACCACCAACAATACTGACATGCTGCACCCCACATTCACACTTGTGCTGTAATCTGTGTATCATTCATATTAACACAGTGTAACTGGGTATGGCTTGATGCAAAGTATGCTGGGTATAGTGTTTTGGGGACGTTCATGACATATTGAACATTACTGTTATGGTAACACGTTTCCTGCAATATCATACTTATGCACAGATATGAAGCTCTGCCATATCATGCCATGTGTGTCTCCCATGGATAGGATAGATGCAAACACAGCTGTGTTTCCACACCCAGCGGAGGCATGCATATAGGAACAATGGACTGGCCAAAGCACCTGTGAGCCCCGGCTCACGTGAAAGGAATCACGCCCGCTGCTGGAGATGGATAAACACCTGACCCCAGGGCATGTTGAGGACACTTGTTAAAATAAAGAGGCTCCCTTGTCCAAACTCTCCTGGTATTTTGCTCATAAGCAACATCCAGAACTAGCACCTACACACAGGTAGGGAGCGTTTGGCTGCAAAACATGTCACAGCCAACATGTGTGGTCAGCTGAAACACAGAGTGGAAACATGATCTTAGCTTAGAATAAGGGTTTTCCTTTACTTGCTTGTCACTAACTCCTTGACAATAATCTTTTTGATTCAGATCACTCTTATTTAGAATCACTTAAAATCTTACTGTAGACAAATTTATTTGTTTGTTTAATCTAAAGCGGTGCATGTGGATTGAGTGTGTGCCATGATCTCACTTGGAGTGACGGAGCTGGTGCATAGCAATTTATTTGATAAACGGATGGAAAAATGTAAAACAGCTAGCAGGGTGCAGTGAGCAGCATTGAACCTTGACAATGGTAGTTACCTGGGTTGCATCTGGGACTGGGGCTTTTTAAAGGGGTCTGTCCCATGGGTGGTTAACCAGAAGGCTCCTCCACTGGGTGAGGGACCAATTACACACAGAATACTTGGCGTGAGCTGATCATAAGTGGGGATTCCCACAGCAAAATGCGGTAAGTTGGGGCCCAGGAGCCAACAAAGGAGGTGATAGAACTGCACACCAGTGCAGATTGCAAGATGGGACATCACAAGCACATTAAGCTCACTCCCAGCATTCACAAGGAGCCCTGTGACCGAGGCCTCTTGGGATACCCTCCTGGACATGCAAAAATCAGGGCAAGCTGCAAAACCGGGAGCCAAACTCCCCACACACTAATGGGTGGTACTTAAAGCAGTCTCCCTATCAGTCCCAAACGGGCTTCTGGCACCCCACACCAGGTACCAAGAAATCTGCCCGAAATAGAAACAGCTCCCTTTATTGCACTCCAGCTCCTCCAGCTCCCTCCTAGCTGCACGGTCCCTTAAAGAAATAGGTTTTCCTTACCCCAAAGGGCCATCCACATCACACAGGACAATATAGGTTTGGATCTTACCCAAAATACCACACTGATAGCCGATCCTTCAGCAACTACAACTAAAGGTTTAATATAAAATGAAAAGAAGCAAAGTATGAGAGATGTTAAACGGTCAAAGCGAATCACATATATACAAATGATTTAAAGTTCATGTAAAGCAGTTTCATAGAATCATAGAATCATAGAATAATAGGGTTGGAAGGGACCTCACGAGGTCATCTAGTCCAACCCCCTGCTAAAAAGCAGGACCACTCCCCCTAAATTATCCCAGCCAGAGTTTTGTCTAACCGAGCCTTAAAAATCTCCAAAGATGAAGATTCTACCACCTCCCTAGATAGCCCATTCCAATGCTTCACCACCCTCCTCGTGAGAAAGTTTTTCCTAATATCCAACCTTGACCTCCCCAGCTGTAATTTGAAACCATTGCTCCTTGTTCTGTCCTCTGTTACCCTCGAGAACAGCCTAGCTCCCTCCTCTTTGGAGCAACCCTTCAAGTAGTTGAAGGTTGCTATCAAATCTCCCCTCAGTCTTCTCTTCTCTAGACTAAATAAGCCTAGTTCCTTCAGTCTCTCCTCATAAGTCATGTGCCCCAGCCCCCTAATCATTTTTGTTGCCCTCCGCTGGACTCTTTCTAATTTGTCCACATCCTTTCTGTAGTGGGGAGCCCAAAACTGGACACAGTACTCCAGATGCGGCCTGACCAGTGTCGAATAGAGGGGAATTATCACATCCCTCGATCTGCTGGCAATACTCCTACTGATGCAGCCTAATATGCCATTGGCCTTTTTGGCAACAAGGGCACACTGTTGGCTCATATTCATCTTCCCGTCCACCATAACTCCCAGGTCCTTTTCTACAGCGCTGCTACTTAGCTGATCGGTCCCCAGCCTGTAGCAGTGCATGGGATTTTTCCGTCCTAAGTGCAGGACTTTGCACTTGTCTTTGTTGAACCTCATGAGGTTTCTTTCGGCCCACTGTTCCAATTTGTCCAAGTCTCTCTGGATCCTGTCCCTGCCCTCCAGAGTATCTACCATTCCCCCCAACTTGGTGTCATCTGCAAACTTACTAAGCACGCAGTCTATTCCATCATCAAGATCATTAATGAAGATGTTGAATAGAACCGGCCCCAGGACCGACCCCTGGGGCACTCCACTCGTTACCGGTTGCCAACCAGACATCGAGCCATTGATTCCTACCCGCTGAGCCCGTTGATCTAACCAGTTTTCGATCCAGTTTGCAGGCTTGTTCCTCTGGAGTTTGCAGGCTTGTTCCTCTGATAAACACCCAGCACCCGGGTGGGCCTCAATCCTTTGTGCAGTCTCAGAGGAATAGTTCCAGAGATGGGTGTTGGCTGTAGACTGGGGATTTGAGAGCAAGATGGAGTCGGGGCTGCTGCCTTTTATCACCTCTGGCCTTCTCCATGCTGTGTGCAGTTCTTTCCAATCAAAATGGAGTTAAGTCACATGTTCAAGTCCTAGTGGCTCAATAGATTTTCTCCTTCGGCCCATTGTACTAGGGAGCTTCCTTCATGGGCCATTAAGGGGACAATGGCTGGGTAGACATTCAGGTCTTGTACACACTACAAAGTTATTGCGCGATAACTCTCGTTATTGCGCAATAACAGGCACAGCGTCCACACACAAATCCATGTTCTTGCGCAGTAACAGCCGTCTTACCACGCAACATGTAAACCACCAAAATGAGGGTGGTAGCGGCTACCGCGGAACAGCTATTCCACAATGGTTCGTGTGTGTACGGTTGCCGCACAATATGAAACCTCCGGAAATGTCCCAGAATTTCAATTCCATCCCTTCTGCACTTCCTTCTGCGCTCTATGGCTGTGACGTGACTGTACCCGCCCTCCCATCATTCCTGGGAATTTTTGAATTCTTCACTCTTCCTGTTTGCTTGGCATGGAGTGCAGCTGCAGCTGTGTACTCCAAGAGCAATGGCAGCTCAACGCAGCAAACGTGCTCCAGTCTGGACCACAGCTGAGGGGCTTGATCTCATAGGCATCTGGGGAGAGTCTGCTGTGCAGGCACAGTTACGTGGCAGCCAGCGGAATTTCGATATTTTTGGCCAGATTTCTCGGGCCATGGCAGAGAAGGGGTACAAGAGAGACACTCTTCAGTGCAGGTCAAAGGTGAAGGAGTTACGGATTACGTACCACAGAGCCAGAGAGACAAACTGGCGCTCCGGCTCAGCGCTGACTACATGCTGATTTTACAAGGAGCTGGAAGCAATCCTGAGTGGGGATCCCACAACCACCCCAAAAGCTCCTGTGGACACGTCGGCACCCCCCCATGAAAAGGATACCGGAGCAGACGGTGACGAGCAATTCGTCGACGAGGACATGGAGATGGAGGATGACCTGGAGGGTGAAAGCGGTGCAGCCGACCTAGGGAGCCAGGAGCTGTTCTCCACACCACCCGACACGTACTGCCCAGATTCCTTCTCCATACTGTCTTCGGATGCAGCAGAGGGGAGCTCTGGTAAGTTTCATCAGAAGAGGCTTCTATGCTAACTGGATAAGCTTTGCGGGCAAATGAAGAGCGGGCAGGAAATAGGCGTTTTGAGTTTCATCCTTTCTTTTTTTTTTGGATGGGGAGGTCTACCCCGCATTACATTAGCAGTGCATCAATGCATGCTGTAATTGTCAAGAAATCCTCTCCACTGAGATCACTGAAGATGTCCTCGATGTATTTCCACAGCCGCCTAGTTAAATTCGATGGGAGAGCAACTGTTTCCCCTCCCCCATAGAGGGATACTCTCCCTTGCCAGTTGCAAAGCACAGCAATGGGAACCATGGCTGCGCACAAGCCTGCTGCGTACGGTCCTGGCTGAAAGCCAGTGACATGCAGGATATGCATTCTGGCTTGCAGAGGCACTCTAAGCAGCAAGATATCAGCTTCCATGGCAGTGACGTATGTGAACTAATCGCCCAAAGCAATGCAAATAGTTCATGGAGCTGTGTGTCTTGTCTCGGCAACCCGAACCTCTCTTTGCAAAAGCCCTTTCAGTCCCCGGCAATGCCCTGTCCCGTGGGCACAGCGGAATGTGGCGGGAGAGCATATTACTGGCTTCTTAACCAAAGTGAGAACAATAGCACTACTTATGATGTTTCATTTTTCCTTAGAAACGACCTTCGCCGGTCAGTGGTCTGCACCAGCTGACCGGCTGAGACAGATAAGGAGGAGGCCTTACAGGAGCAAGGAGGATATCTTCCAGGAGCTGATGCAGTCCAACGAGGCAGCAGCAAGGGAGACTAGACAATGGGGGCAGGAGTGCCGGCAGGAGCGCAAAGAAAACAATTTGAAGAGGCAGAAGCAGAAGGATGCCCTCATAAGCATCCTACAGGAGCAGACCCAACTGCTGAAGACCATGGTTGGTCTGCAGACCCAGCTGCTCCAGGCTCGCCCGCTTCCCCCCGCAACCACAGCAACACTTTCTGTCTCCCATGCCCCATTCTCCCTCAAAGCCGTTCTTTGAAGCCCAGGGACCCTCCTGGTACAATGTTACATCCACTCCTGCACCAAGCTATGGCATTGAGACATGCACCTACACGCATCTATAGCCCCTTTTGCAGGCTCTGCTTACTGTAAATATTTAGTTTTATAATAATAAAATTGAATCACTTGAACTGTGCACAGTGTCTTTATTGATACACAATAAGATTAGTTGTTGCATGTTTAGTATTCACTCATTCGAGCATAGTACAGTACACGCCCACCGGCACCCCCCCCCCTCCAATCAGCACCCAGTAGTGCTTGGGAACACTACTGCACAGTGATGCAATGCGTCCTATGAGTCCGCATCACTAAAATACACCCTAAGTGCCTCCCTTATGCGGACAGCTCTCAGCTGTGCCCCCCTGATACTCCTAGTGGCTGGCTGCTGGAAGGCAAACTCTAGCTGCTCAGCCTCCACATCCCATGAAGGGGGAAATTTCTCTCCCCTATTTTCACAGAGGTTATGCAGGACACAGCACGCCGCAATGACAGCTGGAATATTATCCTCATTCAAGTCTAGCCTCCCGTACAAACAGTGCCAGCGGCCTTTTAAGCACCCAAAGGCGCACTCTACGGTCATTCGGCACCGGCTTAACCGGTAGTTGAAGTGCTCCTTGCTGGGATCCAAATTGCCAGCATAGGGCTTCATGAGCCAAGGCATCAGTGGGTAGGCTGGGTCTCCTATGATGACTATGGGCATCTCCACATCCCCAACAGTAATTTTATCATCGGGGAAGAAGGTCCCTGCCTGCAACTTCCGGTACAGGCCCGTGTTCCGGAAAATGCAAGCATCATGCACCTTACCCGACCACTGGGCATTTATGTCCGTGAAACGCCCCCTGTGATCCACGAGTGCCTGAAACACCATGGAGAAGTAGCCCTTCCTATTAATATACTCAGTCGCAAGATGCTCTGGAGCTAGAATAGGGATGTGCGTGCCATCTATTGCCCCTCCACAGTTCGGGAATGCCATGGCCATGAATCCATCGATGATCTCCCGCATGTGGCCCAACGTCACTGTCCTCCGGAGCAGAACACGATTAATGGCTCTGCACACTTGTGAAAGTGCTAACCCGACGGTCGACCTGCCAACTCCAAACTGATTCGCGACCGAGCGGTAGCAGTCTGGAGTCGCCATTTTCCACAGCGCGATTGCAACACGCTTCTTCACGGTGAGGGCGGCTCTCATTTTGGTGTCCTTGCGTCGCAGGACAGGGGCTAGCTCCTCACACAGTTCCATGAATGTGGCTTTCCGCATTCGAAAGTTCTGTAGCCACTGGTCATCATCCCACACCTGCAAAATGATGCGGTCCTACCACTCGGTGCTTGTCTCTCATGACCAGAACCGGCGGTGCACCATGTGCAGATGCTCTGTGAAGGAGCTCAGCAATGCGGTGCTGTTGTTCTGCATGGCAGTTATCAGAGCAGGGTCATCCGAATCCTGGTCTGATTCAGAGCTGAATGCATACTGTGCCACCAGCCGAGATGTATTTATTATGCTGAAGGCTACAGTCGAGATCAGACCTGGATCCATGTTGCTGCAAACAGGACTTCCGGGAAGCAATGCGCTACTGTTGAAAATGGGCACGAGTTGCTAGTAGCAACTCTCGTGACACAAGGGGAACAGAATGCACCATGGGAAACCAAAACTTTACCCATGGTGCTCAGCGCTACTGTCCTTCTACCCAGGATTCTTAGCGCCAAATCAGGATGGATGGAACTGTGGGATAGGATCCCACAATTCAATTGGGTTTCTTGTGAAATCGCGAATTGCAGGGGCGGGGGGCTCTGTTCCGTCACAAGTGGCAGAGTGTGTACACGATCCTGCGCTACAAAAACCACATGACTTTTAAAGCGCAATGGGCTTGTTGTGCGATTATTCCTGTAGTGTGTACATGGCCTCAGTCTGGGGAATTTCCCCAGACTCACACCAATTAAAATATAACAATCATATTCCTAACTTCTAATATGAATACGTATCCTACACATAAACTATATAATCATTCCCCACAAATTACTACCTTTCTATTGACACCAAACATGGCATAGTTCCTATGGATTATAACTATTATAAAATATTAATACAAAATAATATCATAAATGGTTCCCTAAATCCAGATAGCGTCACAAGACCCCCCCCCCCCCCCCCCAGTCCGTTTGTCCTCCACCCCACCAATCCCCCCCCAGGCACATCAGGACCTGTGTCTGTGGGGTGATGCCAGGCTGGACTCACTGAGCACCTGACAGTTCACAATTCAAACAACCAAACATGGGGTTTCTCACCTGGCCTTCACACTAACAGGGCCACTGTTGCTGAGGCTGCGTGCTCTGGGATGCCAAGGATGGGTCCGTGGCTCTTGGTAGCCTGACCGGGATCCGCTCCTCTGTCTCTGTGTGGCTGGGCTCTGCTGGGCTCAGTTTTCCTGTGGGGGGCAGTGGGGAGGTTGCTGGACACACTTCCCCAGCTGTGATGCTTCTCCCTCTGTGCTGCTCCTTCATCAGCCAGCAACCAAATATAATATAAACCTGCCCCTTTGTCTCCATGTTCTGGCTTCTGATTGGCTGTGCTGGGAATTTCTCACATATACTGTCTCCACTCTCCACTCCAGGCATTCTGGGGAGTGACTCCTGAGCCTGTGCAGCCTTTGCTGCTGCTGTGGGGGCCTGTCATCTGGAAACTCCATGGAATGTGTCAGGGACAGGCAGCTGCTGAGGGCTGAACGGAAGGGATGCATCTACACTGGGAAGTTAGGTCAACTTAAGGACGCTTAAGTTGACCTAAACAAAGCCGCGTCCACACTGGGCTTTCCTTAAGTCGACTTAAGGCCAGTGTAGACGGCGATTAACACTAAGTCGGACTTTATTAAGTCACCTTAAAGCCAATATAACAGCTATCTCTGCTGTTAAGTTGACTTAACAAAGTCAACTTAACTTTGTAAGTGTAAATATAACCCAGGATGGGTGAGCTATGGAGACACACCTGTTCAAGGGCAAGTCCTACCCCTGTCGGAAGGGGCAGCAGCATGGGATGGCTTTGCAGCCTGTCTCCTCATGACCTTCCAGCCTCCTATGTAAACTCCGCAGCACTCGAGTGGCAGAGCCTGGTTTGGAGCAGGGGATCCCTGTACTGTCCTGAACTCTTTCCGCCGTGCACAGGGTTTACTACGGTTTAAAACTTGCACCTTCAAAGTGTAAGCTATTTCAAACTTCAGTGAAATATCTGGGTCATGTCATTTCTCAAGATGGGATCTGTCCTGATAAAGAGAAAACTGATGCCATCGTTACTTGGCCAGTTCCAACTACGCTCAGAGAACTTGGCAGATTTTTAGGATTTGCTGGTTACTACCGAAGATTTGTAGAGAGATATTCGATTATTGCAAAACCTTTGAATTCCCTTCTTGCTGGTGGTCCTAAAGGAAGTAGATGGAATAGCAAGCAGGAGCTAGGAAGAAGATGGGATGCAGCTTGCCAAGAGGCTTTTGAAACCCTGAAACAGAAGTTGACTACGGCACCAGTCCTTGCATTTGCTAATTGGAGGCTGCCATATATTCTTCATACAGATGCTAATACTACTGGGATAGGTGCAGCTTTGTATCAAATACAGGATGGAAAGCCACGAGTTATCGCATATGCCAGTAGGGGACTGAGCCATAGTGAACGTAATTATCCAGTTCACAAGTTAGAATTCTTGGCTTTGAAGTGGGCGGTTTGTGATAAGTTTCATGATTATGGAGCCCAGTTTAAGGTAATGACTGATAACAACCCTCTTACTTATATTCTGAAGACTGCAAAGTTGAATGCAGCTGGTCATAGATGGGTTACAGCCTTGTCACTATATGACTGTGATATTATTTATAAATCTGGTAAGACCAATGTAGATGAAGATGCTCTTTCCTGGCGACCGCATGGTATTCCAGGGTGTTAAGGTGCTGTTATGAGCACCCCATAAACTGGCCGCCACCTCCCTTGTGATATACAGACATAGAAACTGTTTCTCCTCAGGTCACGTAGAGAAACGGTTTATCAGATACTGTCCCCAGGTCACATACCAGATACTGCCCCCCAGGTCAGGTAAAGAACTCCTGGCTGCTAGGCTTGTGACTATCAACATGCTTTATTCGGACCCTGATTCGCTCTCAGCCAGCTCCCAAAGGGGTGGGTCATCCCCCTCGCCCATGTGCTGGAGGGCAAGTCAATCATGGCTGCTCTGGCCCCCCCCCCAGGGGTGTAGAAGGCTCTGACCCAGAACCTAGAGAGCTGGTGAAAATTCCTTTGCACAAATAAGGACAGGA
>VOCT01081274.1:0-10866 GCA_007922175.1 Pelusios castaneus
CCTTCACCACCCCCGTGAGACCTCCGCGCTTTGTTTTGCCCCAACCTTTAACGACCGCTGGAGAAAACACTGCGACATTGACGGTTCGGATGAAGAGGAGGAGACCAAGATGTTGATGAGCCCTGACACCGGGAAGCGGCCTGACGAGCTCGGTGGCCCCACAGAGGAAGGCTCACGGGAGTTGGAGACAGACAAGGTCCAAGGAAAAAAACCGGCGCAGGTAAAGGAACGATAAGTGACGGTTATGTAGGGCAATGTGGTGGGGTTAAAAGTACAAAGCAAGCGGTGTTTGGGACTTACAGCTCTTTTTTTTTTTTCTGAAAATCTTTTGACAGCTCGACGACGACTTTATACAGGCCTTTGAGAACCTACACACCGGCAGTCCCGTGCGAGCAAATGTGTCTTGCATCTGCTGTTTTTGTTCCTGTTTGAAACATAGCTCTGAGAGGGAACTGGCTCAGACGCCCTCGTGGACGGCATCCATTTTTACAGGGTGCTGTAAAAAGGGGCGCTAAACCAGACGATTAAAAAAAAACAAAAAACCTCATTTAAATTCAATGGTGTGAACGTGTTTTCTTTATACTTGCGTCAGTTACAAGCGACAGTCATGCCAAAGCAGGCGGCTCTTTTAAAAAAAATCTATTACACCCCAGGGGAAGTGGGGAGCTTCGGAGGGGTGAACGCTCTTTTTCAAGAGGCCAAAAAGCATAGCGAAACTTTGAACAGGGGTGTGGTAACCGCTTGGCTTTCGGACCAGGAGGCTTACTCTTTACACAAACCGGCCCGTATACGTTTTAAAAGAAACAAGACGGTCGTTTCAGACGTGGACGCGCAATGGCAGGCGGATTTGGTGGATATGCAAAGATTTTCCAGACACAACAGCGGTTTTAAGTACATCTTAACAGCGATAGACATTCTATCCAAATATGCCTGGGCCTTAGGCCTCAAAGATAAGACGGGGGGGTGAAGTAGCCAAGGCCTTTAAAGCCATTTTCAGCGAAGGTCGCGTGCCTCAAAAATTACAAACCGATCGGGGAAAAGAATTTTTAAACAAACCTTTAAGCGGGCTGTTAAAGCGGCACGGCGTCCACCATTTTGTGACTAATAACGAAGTCAAAGCGGGGGTGGTGGAGAGGTTTAACAGAACTTTAAAATCTCGGATGTGGAGATATTTTACCTCCCGCAACACCTTTCGCTACATCGACGCGTTACCCGAGTTTATAAAGAGTTACAACCGGAGCTTTCACAGAACCATACGGGCCAGACCCGTTGACGTTAACCCCTCGAATTCTCTGAAGGTGTGGAAAAGAGTATACGGAGACGCTTTAAAAGTAAAACTGGCTGCTGGCCCTTTTAGAAAAGGCGACCACGTGAGGCTGTCTAAAACCAAAGGAGCTTTTGAGAAAGGATATGAACAAATGTTTACCGATGAGATATTCATACTCGACGAAGCCTTAACCGTGGGCCAAAGGCCCATATACCGAGTAAAAGATTACGAGGGTGAGACGGTTGCTGGGTCTTTTTACCCCGAAGAACTGCAAAAAGTAAACCCCAAGCGGGACAGGGTTTACAGGATTGAAAAAGTTCTAGCGGCGAAAGGAAGAGGGAGAAAAAAGCAACTGCTGGTGAAGTGGCTGGGGTGGCCCGAGAAGTTTAACAGCTGGGTGGAAGCTTCTCAAATTTGTGAAGGGGGAAAATGAACGACGGGGGTTTTTACATCACTTTGCCCAGCAATGCCAGCGCTGGGGTTTTTCCCCAAAACACCAGCTGGAACTTTACCGTGCAGCTCATTAAGCCTTTGGATCTCCCGGGTGCCTGGGAGGTGGGGTTGGTGGAAATACAATACCCGCACAGTTGGAACAACATCAACGAAGATGTCCCTTTTGAAATCACCTGTGGAGATAAGCAATGGAATTACAGCCTACGACAAGGTTATTACTCGTCCGTATCCGAATTGCTGTATCACATGAACGGTGTCGTGACTCGTCATCCTTCCCCACCCGTGGTGATCATGAACTATGATCCTGTGGGTAGAAAAGTTAGACTTAAGTCCGACAATGTCGCTTACACGCTTTCTACCAGAGGAGAGCTGGCTAATATTTTGGGGTTGTTCCTCGACAGCCGCATCAATAAAATTCCTTTCTCAGCCGACATCACAGGAGGTTTTAACTCCTTGTACCTGTACACGGACATCGTGGAATACCAGTTTGTGGGTGATTTTTCCGTTCCCCTCTTACGCTGCATACCCGTCCGAGGCAAGAACAACGAGTTTGTCACCATTACCTACGATAAACCGCATTACGTTCCCGTCAGCAAACATCACATCGACACCATCACCATTGAAATAAAGACTGATCAGAACAGACACGTCTCATTTCGCTTCGGCAAGGTGATCGTCAAGCTGCACCTGCGTCCCCGGAAAGGCTTCTAAAAGGAGGGTGAAAAAAAAAAGCACCATGGTGACCCTAAAAAATTACGGAGACCCCACCGCCTACAGCAACTATTACAAAGCCCAGGCTGGATACGCCCTTCCTGGTTATCACGGGACCCCCGTGATGTACGGGGCCGGCATGGGTGGAATATTCCGTAGCCTCTTTCGAAAAGCCGTTCCGCTTTTCAGGAGAGGGCTAGAGATTATTAAACCCCACGTCAAAACCGCCGCTCAAAACATAGCTAAAGACGTGGTAGGACACGTCTCCCGCGCTGTTCTGGAGAAGGTGAGGGAACCTCCCGCCCAGGAGGGGTCGGGGTTGGTGTACATCAAAAGGAGGAAGAGAAAGAGAAACACGTCATACCCGCGACGCCAAGGCCCCCCGAAACCCTTTAAAAGAAGAGCTCTGGTGCGCCGGGCTAGCCAGAAGCGAAAGACCAAGGGGTGGCGGAGGCGAAATAAGAAACGTGCTCCACCTGGTAAAAGAGATCTGTTTTAATCAACATGGCTTTCGTTCACTGCGGCTCTGAAGAGTGCACCAAATCTGAATTGGACCTGTTTCAAATAGCCCCCACGCAAACCAGCATCGAGAAAAGCATCTACATTGAGGTTCCGCCGCTATCGGCCATTATGGAGGCGGCCCCCCTTGACTTTTTTATAGCGGGGAACGGAATAGATTACCTGGATTTGAACAATACGCTTCTGTACCTTTGTTGCAAGATCGTAAAGGGAGACGGAACCAACATCGCCCAGGACGCTGCGGTGGGTCTAGTGAATTACCCCGTGGCATCCGTTTTTAGTCAGCTGGACGTCACGCTGGGAGACCGACTCATAACTCAAAGCAACAACTGCTACCCTTACAGGGCCTTTATAGAATCGGTGCTCAATTACAGCGGTGATACTCTCGCTACGCAATTTTCCAGCGGTCTGTTTATTAAAGACACCCCCGGGCAACACGAAGCTGCGGAGCTGGACGGCGAGAATCTAGGGTTTGTGAAGCGTGCAGGTCTGACGGCTCAGAGCAGGACGATCGAGCTGCTGGGACATCTACACAGCGACCTATTTTTTCAAGAAAAACTTTTGTTGAATGGCGTGGACGTGAAAATTAAACTGACGCGTAGTAAAGACGCCTTCTGCTTAATGGGCGCTGCAGCCCCAGGTTATAAACTGCGCATTGTATCAGCATCCCTTTTTGTGAAGAAAGTCCGGGTAACCCCGGGCGTCCGTCTGGGGCATGCGGAGGCCCTGCTCACCGCTAATGCTAAATACCCTGTGGACCGTGTGGGAATGAAAGTGTTTAGCATCCCCGCAGGAAGCAGGGTCAGTAACCAGGAAAACCTGTTTTTGGGACAGCTACCCAAAATGCTCGTCCTGGGTTTCGTGGATAACGACGCCTTCAGCGGGAGTTACACTAAAAACCCCTTTAACTTTAAACATTATGATATTAACTTTGTGGCCTTGTACGTGGATGGCGAACAGATACCGACCAAGCCTCTGCAGCCGGACTTCGAGGCCGGGCGCTGCGTGAGGGAGTACATGAATTTGGTACAGACGGCCGGTAAACACATGAAAGATCGTGCGCTGCTCATTGACCGCGTGCAGTTTGCCCAGGGTTATACCTTGTTTGCCTTCGACCTCTCCCCCGACCAGGAATGCGCTGATCACTATTCCCTGATAAAAACTGGGAACCTGAGAGCAGAAATACGTTTTGCGAGGGCTTTGACGGCCACCGTCAACATGATCGTGTATGGGGTTTTTGACAACGTCATAGAGATCAATCAGAGGAGAAACGTCCTGTTCGACTACATGTGAGCATGGACACCGTGCAGCTCTCACGTGTTTTACTGGCGGACCCTGCCACGCGAGAGACTTTCTTAGACGTGTTCCCCAGCGATTGGTTCCCCAGAAGGAGGCTGTCTCGGAGACCCCTAGGTTTGGTGGTCAACACGCACCCGCACAACCAACCTGGCGAACACTGGCTCGCTTTGTACCTGACAGAGGGAAACCGCGGAGAGTTTTTTGACTCGTACGGGCACCCCCCAAACAGCACGTTGTTCCCCGGAACCATCGTGAAATTTTTAAACAAAAACGCCACCGACATCGCGTTTCACACTAAACAATTGCAGGACCCCCGCTCCGTCGCCTGCGGCTATCACTGCGTGTTTTTCTTGCATCAACGTAGCAAGGGTTTACCTTTTGACCAGATTTTGAAATTGTATTCTAATGATTTGGTGCAAAACGACCAAATGGTGGTGAATTTTGTAAGAAAAAGTAAATGCTTGGGCATGCCTAGTTTTGCTCAAAACATGTTTCAGCAAGCCCAGACATGTGTATCTTGCAATGAATTTTACAGCCGTGTTTCTTAATAAAACACCCCAGGCGTGGTGTTTAAAGACAATTTGTGTCTGGTGGTCTTTTTGTGTTTGTTTTTTAAAAGGGCCAATTCAGAAAAAATACACGTGACAAATAAAATTTTTTAAGAAGTATACAAGATTTTTTTTATTTAAAACAAAAATTGTTTTTCAGAGCACGAAAAGAAATTACAAAGTGAGCCATTTGGCTCTTTTAGCCAGTTTTCGTTTTTTAGAAGGCAAAAAGGGTTCACGATCTGCTTCGGGATCAGCCGTTGAGGCCTTCAGGCTCTCCAAAAGATCTCTATTGGTTGCGCTGCCCATGACGGACGATGGCACGTTTAGTTCTGCCATGGCGTTCATGAACGCATCCCAGCCTCTGGGCACATGTTTGGTGGGAACGGAACGCGTCTGGGTGACGGCCTTGACTAAGTCGAGTATGTTAGACCCGTTAACCACCAAGCCTTTGTACACGAAAGCCCCTTTATCGTTCCACGAAGATATATTTTTATCCTGCCCCAGTTTATTTAGCAATACGGTTGCATTTCTCTTATAACGCTTACCGACGCTATCCAGTATTTCCTGAGCAACAGAGTCAAAGGTTTTGGGTGTTTCTGGGGGATTGGTGGGGACGTTCTGTTCCTGTTCCGGTAGAAAGAGACTTATTTTCCCTTGATCCAAATCGTTCTGCTTCACGTACGTTAGGTACCTTTGAAGCACAGCGGTGTATAGTTTAGCTTTTTCGTATTCGTCCAAGTCAGTCCTTTGAAGAACAGACCTCATTTCACTATCCAGCAAGCGAGTTGCGGCCTTTCTGATATTTTCCTCCGGCGGAGGGGGAGCCCTTAATTGCTCCAGCTGGCAGCTGGGCACCAGGTACATTTTTTCCGCATACTCCATTACTGATTAGTCAAAAGTCCAGATATCAGAGGGATAGCGAACCTTAACAGAGGTCCGATAAATCCGCCGGACTGCCTCACCAGATGCTTTTTTCTTTTAATCGAGATCCTTTTATTACCCAGGGTTTTTATTAACGTGCGTCTCTTTTTCAGCACACGCACTTGATTTGGCGTCAAAGGTATGTTTCCTTTCAAAGTGTTCAGAGCTATTTCTGAGATTGCCGCTACTAAATCATCAGAAGCTGAACACAGTATAGCTTTCCTTTGCCGCGGGGACGAATCGGTAAGTAATTTCAAAAGGGCCATGTTTCTTTTCATGCAGATAGACATGTTTTCCGGACGGCGGCCCCCGCTGTTAAGAAGGACCCTTTGAAAATTCATCTCTTTTTATACCTGGCTGTTCTTTTTAAAGTGTAAACCACCGGCCAATCTGGAGGGAAAAGACCGGTTCTTAGTCTATAAGCCTCTGGCGTGGAAGCGTTTAAATCCACCACCAGGTAACCGTATGGGTTTCTGGTAGCGTCCTCAAAAGCTTCTAGAAAGAATTGCGTCTTGCCCGGGTACATTTGCCGGGCGAGCGTGGTAATTTGTAATTTATCCCTGGGGTTTTTGAACAGAACCATGTATTTGGCATTCAGGTTAATCGTGCGACTCTTCTTTCCCTGACAAAACACGTTCTGAACTATGTACATAATGCTTAGGTTCCTGTGATGCACGTACTTGGTAAAGGCTTTCTCAATTTCGTCGCTTTCACAAGCAGAGTTCATCAGATCGTCTACGATAACCATATTTACTTTATCGGTAGGAAACAACCGGTCATCATCAAAAGCATCGGGCAGCCCCTCCACAAAATTGATAAATGGGTATTTACAGAGCAGCTCTTTATACAGAGGCTGCCAACAACTATAACACCACACGATGTTCTCAGGCATAACAGACAGCATTTTCTCGGCATTATCCAATACGTTTTTTATAAAGTAACTTTTCCCGCAGTTGCTAGGCCCAGCGAGAATTACAGAAAAAGGATGTTTCCACCGCGTGTCCATTTTTTCAATAGCCGTAGGGCAGCGTTTTAAACCCTTCTCTGAGGACCCTCTTGTTGTAAACCACTTTTTGAGTTTTCTTAAGGGTTTTGGTCTCTATTTCCCACTGTTTTTTGTTTCTTACGATAGAGGGGTTTTTTCCAGGGTCCGGGCTGTAGTGCAGGACCAACTCTTTTAAACTGTCAAAGTTGATTTTTTCACAGTTTGCTACATTCAGGGTAATCCCTTTCACTTTCAGACAGGCCTTTCCCCCCGACAGCTTGTACCCGTACGTTTTTGGACCGGCTGACACAAACTCGGTGATGTGCTCATCTGGCGGGATTTCGCTGGTGAGGTCCCCTAAATAATCCCCCAGAGGGGGATTCCACTCACCCTCCCTTTGCACAAATATCACCGAGTCAGTGTCGTGGTACAGGCAACGCTCTTGCAACCTGTCTAGCAGGTTGTACAGTTCCAAGCGGGCATAAGCAGTGGTAAAACAGGCAATGAAGATGTTGGTGTTGCCAGAGACCGTATAGCGGTCTTTGGCGTGTTTCCAGGACACGCACGCTGTTTCATCATCGATAAACTCGCAGGATGAAACCTCGTAATTAGGGGAAAACAGATACTGAAAGAGTTCGTCGGGGTCTCTCACGATACTGGTTTTGGGCAAGTTTGTTCTTTGACCGAATTTACCCCAGAGAGAATTTAAGAACAGTTTAGCGATTTGACGCTTAGCGGGGTTCACAGTGATTTTGTGCGGGCGTAAACGCACGTTTTCTTTTTGATAGAAATCGCTAATGTACTTATTTCGTTTTTCTTCATCCGTGCACCAGCTGGGATACCCCGAAGCCTCTTGTTTCTGACGCAAGTGTAATTTTATGTACTTTGAAAAGAGTGCGTCGGACTTTTCTTTAAAATGCCAGATTTCGTAGATTTTAGCCACCGTGTACCCCTTCGCTACAGCGGCGTTTAGCTCCACCGTGCACCAAGTCCCCAGAAGGGCCCGCTCCTCATCAGGGTGGGTGCAAGTTTCCTGCTGCTCGGTCTCCGCGCAGGTTCGACAGAGCGGGAACATGAGCTTGCCGCCTACCCTGATGGGGAGCAATGGGAAAAAGAGCCCCCGCGGGGGAAACACTTTAACTTTTGCAATGCCAAAATAATTTGAGAGAGGTCCGAATTTGTCCGAAATGATATCGGGGTGTCCGAGGGGGTACTCTTTGGTTTTGTTTACGAAAGGGTACAGGCTGGTAAAATCGTAATAGTGGATTTTTTCACCGGGCTTGGGCTTGTAATACAGACGTACCGCATTAGTCCTGCCCCCAAAAAGAGCGTCCCTCGGGACCAGAGGCCTGGGTAGTTGGGTTTCCTTTAAAAAACCCACAAGCTCCCTATCCGTTTCTATCATGGTCTCCCACTCGTGGCCCCAGAGAGTACTGACCGCATACCCCCTGCTTCTCAGATAGTCGGCCTTGTGCTGCGCCTTATAATAAAGAAACCCAAAAGTTGTCCCCGTCATAGGGTTTAGAGCTCTTTCACGGTAACAGGTGATGCAGCCGTGGAAAAAACAACCGTTAAACTCAAAGGCCGTGGGCACGCCATCAATGACGGCGTAACCGTCTAGAAAGTAGGAGCCTACCTGAACCTCCCCTTCCTGTAGCGCATGACGTATCTTTATCTTTTCTTTGTGAGCAATGTACATCAACCACTGAATAGACGGGGTAGAATATCTCTTTTTCTGCCTGTGATAGTTGTCAGGAGGGAGAAGGGCTATCGTCTTAGCCTCTAAAAACATAAATCTGTACATGGCCATGCAGACGGATGCCAGAGTTAGGTACTGGAAAGGATCTATACATAGTTTCACCTCCTCAACTTTACCAGGGGTTCTCTCTACAATATCAAACTTTGTCGTCATGTTCATGATCTCCTTTCTGTACAGCAAACAGGCCCGCCTCAAAATTTTTACATCCTGCTGGCAGTAATACGCGAGCTCTTTCTTTAAGTCAAACGTCCTATTTTGATTGTCCCTGTACCAGTCAAGAAAGCTTGCTTTCTCCTGGGGCATCATGCTGTCCACCCCGTAGTGCTCCACCCCGGGCATAGGCCCCACGTAATTTTGGTTTTCCAGAGTATTAAAAAAATGTGGGAAGTACCCTTTGGCATCTTCAAACCCCATAGCCAGCGGGAGCTTGCTAAGTTTCATGGGGAGGAAGTTCAGAGAGTCTATAAAACGGATGTCCAGAGCCTTAACTTCCACACACATCAGTTTACTGCCCTGAGTTATCAATTGTACATTCATCTTTTCCTTCAGTAACTCCTTAACCACAAAGTAAGCATCGTAACCTTTGGAATTGTGCGCTATGAACGTGTACTTCCGAAACTTCTTGCCAATAAAGGTTTTAACAAAGTCAGAAAGACACTCACTACCCTTGAATTCCCAAGATTTTTCCGGCTTCAGGGACACGGCAAAAATGTAATTGGGCACGTGCACCCCCGTCTCCTGCATGCACTCAAAATCGTAAAAAATATACTTTTCTGACTTCTCAGGCTTTCTAATGCTGTCTAGAAAACACAAGTGGTCGTCTATACCAACTTTAGGGAAAATCCTGCCGTGACACTGCTTACAGCGCCGGCCTTCGCACTTATGACCTTTGTCCACATAAGACTCACAACTCTCGCACAAAGTTTTAAACCGACATTCAACACGATTTTTAGATGCTGCTTCTAGATGGCCGTCTAAACACTCTTTGGACCGACAATACAGCCTGCAGCTGGGGCATCTCTTGAAACCTCTTTGACCCCTGACTGTGTTTTCTGAGCATGTTACGCTCAAGCAGAGGCGGCAGCGGTAACTGCAAGAGTGGTCGTGACTGTACACCTGGTGGCAAAACTCGCAATAATTTTTGGCCCCAAACAACCTTTTCACGTCCAAAACCCCATAGTAATGGTCATCGTGCAGCAGGACAAAAAATGTCTTGGGGTACACATGGCCACCCGTTTTAAAAAAACCCCAACGGCCTTTCGCGGTATAAAGAACCACCTGAATATTAACACGCAAATGCTGTTCAACCATCGCTATGTCACTGAGCATCACCTTTTTTCGATCTGACCAGCCCAGGTCTCCATGCAGCTTTCTCGCCCCCTCTAATAATTCTGCTTCTGTAAGCCTACGGTCCGACATGACGGCCAAGACCCCACCAGCAAAACACAGATTCGAGTCAGCGTAAGTCAAGTCTACCAAACACTGTCTTTTTTTATGGAGAATTTCGCTGTTAAGGATCGAATTCAAAACCCTACGTACACCACCGCCTGCGTTTTTTACAACGGTCACAACGAGGCGTAACGTCCCATTGACGTGCACCTCTCTATTACTCTGTAACAGTTGAGCAGTGTGATTTAAGAAATCTTCAGCGGAAAGTTCGTCCCTGTTTCTCTTGACCGAAAACAGAGGGTTGGTTAAATTCCTCCCCTCCAAGCGCAACTGAATGTAATCGCTTGGGTCTACCCGGCCTTGAACCTCGTCAAGAACCGACTGTATGCCCTCATGCACAGCTTCAACGACCCTCCCAGCTGAACCGATTCTCTCGAGATTGACAAAACGAAATTCCTCACTGTACACCACACCCCTAAATCTAGGTAATTCCCGCCGCCAGCTCCTCACCCGCTCTATATACGTCTCAGGATGGGGTTCTGAATCTACCCCAGACTCCATGGAAGATCTTTCTGGGGAATATTCTAAACCACCAACCCTGGGATCAGTTTTCACCTCCTCATGCTCAGGCACATTACTGGTGGACCTCTCTTTTTGTTTTTTTCTCCTCATCACCTCCTTAGCCTTTTTTAAAATCTTTAGAGCGACTCTGGCTCGTAACTTTTTGGCAGCCACACGTTTATCCCTTAAAAGACCACCCCTTTTTTGATTAGGGTGGGTACCCTGTGTGGATTCAAAAACACCTTCTGGAATGCTGAAATATTTTTTAACATATTTATCGACAGTTTTTGCATTTTTTTCATAGTTTCCAGCCATTCTTTCTTCCGAAGCCCTGGAAAACACAGTCCCCAACAGCTCTCTGAATGAAATGTTATATTCATCTATTAGCTTTCGAAATGAGGCATCATATTTTCCCCACAACTGAAGAACTCTGTCAAGTGTATCAGGGTGG
>VOCT01081277.1:0-18392 GCA_007922175.1 Pelusios castaneus
TTCCCTGAAAGGTGAGGAGTTTTTGAGCCAGATGTTATGTTCTGCTCCTTTTGCATGTCCCACATCCAACTTACATAGTGAGAATACCGTTTTGTTTTTTAATAAAGTTTGATTTGTTAGGAGATTCTTAAAACCGCGAATCTCCGAAGTCAAAGCTTGCAGGCTCTCTTGCCAGAACTTCAGTTTCACACTGGTGTCTCACAACAGTTTCAGGCTCAAAGAGGTCTGCTATCTTCTACCTTTGCTTCATGATGACATGGACAGCTTGTTTCATTAATCATCAATATATATGCCTTTTTCTGGTCTTCAGTGGGTAGGGTTATGACTCCATGGGGGATCAGCACTCCTTCAGGGAGCAATTCTTCAGTTGGCTGCTCTACCATTGCTAATGTTCCTTTACTGCCTTTTAAGCAGGTACATTTACCAGACACTTCTCGCTCCGTCATTGTAGGTACTACTAGGCAAGTAGTATCTGTATACCTCAGTTCTCCCATTGGAAGCTTAGAAGACATCTCCTTTTTAGTGCTCTTGGGTTTTTTATAGACTCCAGCACAAAACGTATGGATCATCAGGGAGTTTGTGTACTGATACCCAGCTTGTTGTCTGCAGTTGTCAGTGAGTATCTTGATGAAACTAGAGTTGGTCCCTATCAGCACAGACACCTTGGAGATTCCTTTAGGGTCAGGGCATATTAAGGCAGAAGTGCCCACCTCTTCCCTTATCCTGGAAACCTCTCTCTGGAAATTCCAGGTGCATTATGACATATCTGTGGTAGGGATATTCATCCATGCTGAAGACAGACAGGCCAAGCCCCACCTGAAGCTGTATATAGGCAGGTGTGCAAGCCTCTACTGGTAGAATAACTGAAATATAATAAGACAACAGAGTCCTGTGGCACTTTTAAAGACTAACAGATTTATTTATCGCATGAGCTATCGTGGGAGAAAATCCCACTTCGTCAGGCGCTTTGAAGATGGGAAAGTTACAGAATGGGAGGAAATTAAATGCAGGGGAGTGTATGACATAGCATCAGGTCAGGCTGTAACAGCAAATCAAAAAATTTGATTTGCTGTTACAGCCTGACCTGATGCTATGTCATACACTCCCCTGCATTTTTTGATTTGCTGTTACAGCCTGACCTGATGCTATGTCATACACTCCCCTGCATTTTTTGATTTGCTGTTACAGCCTGACCTGATGCTATGTCATACACTCCCCTGCATTTTTTGATTTGCTGTTACAGCCTGACCTGATGCTATGTCATACACTCCCCTGCATTTAATTTCCTCCCATTCTGTAACTTTCCCATCTTCAAAGCGTCTGACGAAGTGGGATTTTCTCCCACGAAAGCTCATGCGATAAATAAATCTGTTAGTCTATTGTAGAAAGACAACAGAGTCCTGTGGCAGTTTTAAAGACTAACACAGCTACCTCTTTGGAATTTGAAATATAATAGTTACTTGAGATCCAGTATCAAGCACTGCTCTGTATTCTGTCCCTTTGATCCTCACTGTGACCTCTGCTTGAGATGTATCAATCCTAGTGGGATTCTGGCTGCACAATCTTTTCCAAACAAGCCTTTAAATCCTGAGGGCCTTGGAGGCTCTCTTCCCAAGCCCTCTGACAGTTTCCCAGCTTTCCCCCAGTGGTCTGCAGCTTTTCATACACTATCGTAAGATTCTCTTTATTCTGATAGCCATACATGTAGCATGTGAAGTTGTCCTTTCCCCTGGCACCCTGTTGTTTCTGTGATTCTAGATGTGGTCTTCTGGATCACAGCAGCTCCGGCCTTGGTGTACCCAGGAGTCCTTGCCATGCTGATGATACTCCAAAATTTAAACATCTACTGGTCAGGACTTGCACTCACTAGGCCAGTTCCTTTCCACTGTTCACCATCAGTGCCTGCGGCAACTGGGTAAATGCTGTACCCATAAGGGCTGGATTTCCCAACCCTCACCGGCTGCCTAACTTTCTTCCTCCTCTCGGACCTCTTTAATTAGTTGAGAATAACTTGGTGGCCTTCCCTATTGCTCTTTTAGCTGAAAGTGGAGTAGGATGAAGTTTTCATATTGAACTCTTTGCACAATCTGGGCCAGCCTAATCTAGTCCATTTGTCTGGCAGTCATGGCTTCTCTCATGACAGCTCTCTGTAACAGTTTCTCCAACCATGATACATAGTCAGACACCTTTTCACCTTTTTGCTGTCAGTTGTTGAGGAACTACAAAATTATATTTGTGGCCCTTGGCCAAAAAGTTTGGGAACCACTGGTCTAAGCAGTAACAGCAGCCATGAACTATGAACACATTCCTGAAACTACTTCAAAACAATATCATATCAGGCTGTTGAGAAGCTGATGCTATCCTAACGGTTTTTACCACTGTTGCCAATCAGATACTCAGTCCCCTTGAGTCCTGCGCTACAAACTTTGGCAGCCAGCCCAAGCATGGCTCTCCCTCCTCCAAACTCCCAGTGCTGCAGTCTCCCAGTGCTCTCCTCCCTGGAAACAGATTCTTCACCCTGCAGGCTGTGGGGTCTGGAGCCCTAAGGCCCGTTTGGGTGAGCTTTCCCCACCTAACTGTACCTTCTAGGTCCTAACAGCAACAGCTACTAGTTACCTTTATCCGGC
Organism: Pelusios castaneus; assembly: GCA_007922175.1. Lineage (NCBI taxonomy): Eukaryota > Metazoa > Chordata > Testudines > Pelomedusidae > Pelusios > Pelusios castaneus. The sequence continues at coordinate 2,628 of VOCT01081277.1, forward strand.
TCTACTTCTCTCTGCTCTATACCGTTCCACACCAACCTCTATTCCGTATAAACCTCCACTCCTCCAACCACCACATCCAACACTCTCCCTCTGCTGCCTGCAACAGAGGCTTTTTATCTGCTGTAGCCAATCACCCTCATTGGCCTCAGGTACTCTAATTGGTGTCAGGTGCTTTAATTGGCCTAGAGCAGCCCTGCCCTAGAAACCCTGGAAACCGGGATTTACTAAGCCTGGGGCTAATAAAACTACCTTCCAGTATCCTCATCTAGCCCTCAGGCTTGACTCCGTCACAAAACCACCAAATAAAGAAACAAATTTTTAAAAGCTTAAAGAAAACTTCGCTTGACAACTTTCTATCTGGAAAGGCATAGCTTATCAACAGTTGTGGTCCTAAAATCTACACTCCTTGTTTTACCTTTATGATCCCCACTTTCCTATTATGTATCTAAATGCTTCCTGTCTCATTCTTTAATTGTTTCTGTCTGTTGCATAACTGCCTTATTTAAAGCAATCAAGGTGGTGGTGTCAAAGCAGACTCTGGAAATAAAACTCAAGTCACTTAAGTGTGATTAGCAAGCTTTTACTGAAAGCAGAATACGGGAGCACTCACAGGGAGGGAACAAAGGAAATCTCTGACCTGTGACGTAGCAACAACTTCTCTTATAGACTTTAGTTCATGTTACAGAATATAAATACAGTTTCTGATAGGTTAGAAAGGCACCCCTCTCTGCTGCACATAACTCAAATCTTTACTAAAAACATCTGCAAGGCCACAGACACCATTCCTAAACAGAAAGATGAAAACAATTCAAATTAGGAAAAAGCCAGAGCTCAAGGATGAGAAAAAGACAGAGAGAGCAAAAACAATTATCAGTGCCCCCCCCCCCCGCTCTAGGCTTTGACAGTGGGATACAATTGGTTAAAGGACTGTTTCTTAGTGTGCTAGGCAGCTAAGCAGGACAAAAGTTTTAACTATATAAACCGGGATTCAAAAAGAAGTTCTTTGGAACCTAAGTCCAGGACACGGTTCAAGATCAGAACTGCCAAACATCAACACCCTGCCAACTATACTGTGCAGAAGCTGGAGTCCCCAGATGATCTATTCATGACTGGCCACCAGGAAGCTTTTCTGCCTTATTGGGGGTGGTGACCACTGTATGCTTAGTGTGTGTATTCTGTTTTGGTAATTAATGAGAATTAAGAACATTACTGTGTGAGGCTCCTTCCCAGTAAAAGATCCTGCAAACCAGCAGAGAATTATACCCAGAGCCCTCCGGATTGGGAAAGGGTGGATACTTCAATTAACCAGGTTACACCTGGAGTCCTACAGTCTGGGAATGGGTGCCCCTGAGTCCTAAGCTGTGACTTGGGTAAGGGTAGGTGCCTTTCCCCACCAGAGCTCTACAGACTGGGAAAGGGTGAGGGGCTGATTTAACAGGGTTATGCCTTGAGCCCTGCAGATTTGGGTAAAGATGGGGTGCCCTAGTATGTGGGTACCAAAGGAAGAAGGACTGAAAACAAATACAGACACTTCGAACCATTTGAGGCTTTTTGCTAGAGAATCTCCATCTTGAAACATCTACAAGGACTGGGCCCTGCCTATGGAGAAGCAGAGACTGGCTGCTAATTCATCATACAGCCAAACTTTGTGCATAATCCTGGACAGTGATGTTAGGTTAGAATGTGTATTTTTATTTGCTTGTGGTACCACCTGATCACTTTATTAATGATTGTGCATTGATTTCCTATATACTCACTTACAATCATGTCCTAATCAATAAACTAGTATTTGTTTTATCTAAAGCTGTGTGAACTTTAGAGGGTGTGAATGAGCAGAGCTAGACTTTCTCATTTCTTTGATAAAGGGGCAAATCAATGTCTATGACCCTACAGTAATTGGGGAGGGGTCCCGAACCCTATAAGACAGAAGTTCCTGGTGTGGTATCTGGGGGCGCTTGCTGGGGGACTGCCCTGTGTGGCTGAAGAGCACACTTTCACTGCCTGAGACTGATTACACACAAAAGGCTTGTGTGGACCGACCCAAGAGTGGGTGGTCACCTAGCAAAAGCAGGGTAAGTCGCGGTTCAGGAGTGGAGATCGGGGGACACAACAGCACCCCAGGCCACATTCTGGAAGGGGAACGTCACAGTGGTGCAGCAATACCAAAATATATGCACAGCTTGTTCGAATTGGTATTGATTATTTTAAGTGAGTTTTAAGTGTGGTGACTGAGAACTGTTGGGAGGAGATCATGGTTTGTTGTGCTCTATTTGTTTATTTCGGGAGACAGAAATAAGCACAGGGAAACATGGAGAGGTTTACAAGCATGGCAGAGATAGAATTAGAGATTGCTTGGCATCGAGAAAAATTCAGACGTGAGACGGAAGAAGAGAGATGTGAATACAGAAAGTGGAAAGCAGAAATGAGGCTTAAAACAGAAGCAGCAACCAGGAAAGTTGAGGAAACCAGACAATTACATGGCAGAAGTGAACAGAAAAGTCACACAGATCATAGCCCAGCATGCATCATGTGACATCTAGGGAGTTCAGTCCAGTGATTTCAGGTTTCAGTTCAAAGGAAAACATTTGTGCTGACACAGGAGCATTATTCCTGCTTTTAACAAAACAAGAGACTTCAAAAGGAATAATTAATTCTACTTTTAAACAATGGGAGGAGATAGTCTATCTATGCCTGAGAATAGCCCTTGGTCTGATCTGGTGCCACCTCAACAGGAAGAACACCCCACTATTCCCTTCCCACTGTTCTTAGAGTGCTCTGGCATCAGAACACCTCTTTTGCTGAGTTCTACTTGGATGAGAGCAAATCTTTCATCAGAACAGGCTAAGCTAAGTTCTGTGACCATTTGCTCATACAATAGCGGGACAACATTTTACTACCCCTGTGATTAACAATAAAATGATGTGTAACCTAATACCAGCAAGACTGACTAATTCCCATCATGCTCAGCACCTAGTTGTACTCATGCAAATACGGAGCCTATGCAAATAAAATGCCCCCTTTTCAGCTGGCTGAGCAAGGGAAGGCCACTCAGACCTTGCTTACATAAACATACGCGCAACTGCAGCATCTCCCAGAAATAAACTTGGTTTCGTTCTTCATAACCCCATACAATTTTTGATCGCTCAGTGCATGGCACTTCTTAAAGCAAGATCTTATTTTCAGATTAAGACATTGTGTAGAAATAAATGTAATTAAATGTAGCATTTAATTTCCTTAGCATCCAAAATGAATGGCTTCTGGACATGGTAACAAACTCTACATAACGGTAAAATTACAAAACAAAACTTCTATACATACCAGAGCAGGATTATAATGAAAATCCTTGAGATTTCAATATTCACACAAAGGATAAAATGCACACCTTCCAGTAACATTAACAGAAAAATGATGTCCAGCGCTCTTCTCGCTGCACCGAGAGGATGGGGGTGCGTGGTTTGCCTTCATCTATCACTATTCCTTAATTTCTACCCATGAGGGGGCTCTGTCCTTCTTCCACTGGGCCTTTTCCCTGCTCCGGCACATTTTTGTGTCACTTGGCCTCTCTCCTTGGCAGCTGGGGCCAGGAAGAGAGCTGAGGGGGCTGAGTAGAGCCACTTCTCATATTCAAAAGGTGGCTCTGCGGGTTTGTTGCTCTGTGCAGTGCAGCAGCTTCCTGTGAGAGCCGTAGTGGGGAGGTGGCAGTGGCCTGCTCCCCACCCAGCCCAGCTGCCTGGGACTGGGGCTGAGTGAGATGGAAATGTGCCATGAAGGAGAGGGGGCCTGGCTTGCTCAGCCCATCCCTAGCAGCTAGGCCCAGGCAAAGGAGCTGTCCTCCACTGCCACTTCCCCAACTGGGCTCTCACAGGCTGCTACCACATTGCGCAGAGCAGCCACACAGAGCGGATGGTGGAATGAAAAGCAGCTGGTCCCAGCCCTTCTGCTCCCTGCCTGGGCCAGCTGCCAGGGACAGGGGCCAAGTGTGCCCGTGGGCAGATGCAGCAGGAAGACACAGCTCCTTTCCCTTCCTCCACAGCAAACCAAGCAGAAATGGAGGGGAAGGGAATGAGAGAAGCCAGGGCCTTGGGGCAGAGGGCTGGGCGGAGTGAGACAGGGCCATAGTCTGGGAGCCAGGGCTATCTTCTGAATGTGGGCCTGTGGTCATGGCAGCACCACCGTAAACCCCGCACTGGTCTACAGGGAAATAATGGCAGAGCTGGAAATTGAGTTCTAATCCAGTGCCTTAACCACAAGCTCATGACCCTCCCTACATATTTTTAAGTACTATCAAATCCTACACATAAGCTGGTGTTTCGTGGAAATGTCCCTATTTATCTTTAAATAGCCCTGAAACAGGGCAAGGCTCAGGAGAAGACAGTCTCCCATCCTAGACCTGTGAAACAGGAAAGGCCTGATATACCATTTTTTCTTGAAAATCTGAATTCATTCTCTATTTTTCAGGTCTTAATGGAAGCTTCCTAGGGTAAGCAGCTTCGTACTTTATTTAAAAAACAGAATTGATTATGTCTGGATAATCACTAGGATGAGTCACAAGAGTCTGCATTCTAATGCTTCGCAGAGAGAAGAGCCAGGATTTGCTAAATCAGCTAATTTAGAGAGGCTGAGATCAAAGCTTTGAATTCCATCAGCGAAACTTCCTTTTCTTGTCTTTTTTGGTTCCTCACTAAGCAACTGAAATAAACTTTGGCTGTGCAAGAACTTTTCAGCTACACACAAGCAGTTTAAAATGGTCTTGAGTCGTAAACATAGCCTGGAACATTTTAAATAGGAATTGCCCTAATGGAAATCTGAGTCACTCACACAACTTACTGTGGCACAGCGCCCTCTAGGACCACTCTGTGGCAGAGCAGCATAAGCTGCTTTAATACCAGGAAAATATGGCCCAATACTTTAAGAACTTAGTCTGGGGTTTGTATTTTTTCTAATAATTAGAAAGCAGTTCCTAATTGTAATAAGGCATGCTGCGGCAAATATTGTGTAGCAACTATGCATGGAGGATGTCTGAGGGACAAAGACAAACAAACCACACAGTATACACTAGTTGGGTGCTCATTGCTGTAATATGGTAGCACACCATGAAGTGCCCTAATGCTTCAATAATAGTGTCTTTCCCTCCAACCTGCACCACCTATGGGACAGGGAAGATAGACCTGTAAACAAACTTATCTGTCTCTGGTTAACACATGCTCACTCACATCTACACACTAAAGAACAGGTGGCACCTGATTTTGATCAAGTCTACACCTATGTAATCCTATTTTTCAGTCGAGTTACTCCTGATTCATGTTGGCATGAGATCAGACTCAGGCCCCCACCAGAATACTGATCAGTAAAACCAAAGATTCTTCAGCAAATCGAGTTGCTCTGAATTTATCCTGGTGTAAGTGACTGATTCAGAACAGTCTGGAAGTTCCTTAAAAAGAGTGGGTCAAATCTTCAGCTGGTATAAACTGTCATGACTCTAATTACTTCAGGGCATCTATGTCTGTTTACACCAGTGGAGCACTTGGCCAGCTGGGTCAGATTCTGTTAGTTACACATTGTAAAACTGGAGTACTTTCATTGGGTCTGACTGTGTTCTGCATCACGCCTGTATAAATCTGCAGTCACTTCATTAGATGGATTCCGTTCTCATTTACCTTCATGTAAATCCTAAGTAATGTCACTTGGCCAGACTGAGTTCCCATTTACACCACTAATTTCAGGGAAAATATTCTAGCTTTATTTCAGCATAACTGAAGGTACAACCTGACCCTATCAGTTCTTCAGGGGAATAAACTAAATGACATCTCTTTTTAAAATACTGACTCCATTGGCCTGACTCTAGTCTCACATCAGCGAGAATAAACAGGAATTGGCATGTCAGGTAATGGCGTTTACTAGAGAAAGCAAAATCAGAGTTGAGCCTTGTATGTTTGCTAGCCTGCGGCTTTTTGATTTGTATTCAAGAAGAGTTTCTCCCTTCCTGTTGTCATAAACACAATTTTGGAATTATTTGGAAAAGGTATCTTTACATAGTGATGAAACAATGCTAATCAGTGCCAGGAAATGGCTTCAGGCCTGCAGCAGAAAGTCCAGAAAGGACATTGCACCATCTATCGTCTAATGCCAGTTATTTCCTCTTAATAAACTATTCTAGCAAGTCAGGAGACATCAGTTCACCTGTTTCAATGTTCCTATTAATGATTTTTTTCCCTAGCACAATGACCATTGCATTCTAACAAGCCAAGATGTATGAAAAAGCCTTTAAATAAAAAGTGTTTAGGATAAATTTATCTCTTGTGTAATTCCACTGACTAAAAAGGGGTGAATTTGACCCTTTGGATTTATAAAACGATTGGTTTTGCTGAGAGAATGTCATTGGAACAGATACTAACCCCGCTCATGGTGTAAATCTGAAGTAACTCCATCAACTCCAATTGTGCTATCGCAGACATATGTGAGAGCAGAATTTCACCCAGTGCTCTAGGAGTATGGTGATTGTCCTTGATTATTTTCTTTCTCTTCTTAATTTTATGTGTGAATTTAGTGCTGGTGAAGTTACAGGATTGACAAACTGGAGCTTGATCCTGTATGTTGCCAAGACAAATTGAGGACTCAACTCATCACAGGTCTTTGCCCCTCTATTTTTCCATAGAAAAACACTGGCAGTAGCTGTATACATTTTCCATGTACCGTACTCCTCCATTGTGCCTCAAGCATGACTGTCTGTTCAAGTACACACACACAGCACTCCATCACCCTCCAAATACCCGATCCAACACTCCCCAACTGTACCTCCCCTCCAGCTCTCCCCCCATCCTCTATTTGGGAGTGATATGGTACTCAGGGTATATCTACTGTGCAATGTAAGACCAAGCTAGAGTCTGGGCTCAAGGTAACCTCCCCGTATGTTCACACTACAATTACACTAAATTGGGGCTCAGACCAAGGGTCCCAGGACCCCACAGAGCTGGACAGTCCAACCTCAGATGAAACCAGAGCCGGGGTTCTGAGTCCAATTGCTTTGCGGTGTGTAGACACAGCCCTGGCTTGACTCAGGTCCTGGGAGTCATCCAGATGTATCCCCCACTTTCTTGTGGTCACTTCCTTAGACCTTTTTCTCCCCAACCATCTGCAACACACTATATTTCAAATGGAGGCCACACCCCCTTGCAAACAGCAGTAGCTCAAGTCAGTGTTAACCTATTATCTTCTGAGCATCAATCTGCAAGCACATTATCAAAGAGCCTCCAAGGTTTGCAGAGACCAATATGATCAAGCCTTTTGCAAAGAGAGCTGCTTCCTGATCACACAAGCACAACCAGATTTTGGTTAATCTGTGGTGTGAAGCCAGTAAAACTGCACGCATCAGCAAAAGCACCCGCAATGGCTACGCATACCAGGAGGCAGCTAAAAAACTGGCAGCTGTGCTTTCTGGACAGGTGATCAGTGCAGGGAATGAATTAAGATGCTAAAAAGCTAATTCCGGAAGACTCAGGAGAAGAATTGCACTTCAGGCAACTCGCCAATGACATGCCTATTTTATGCTGGCTTTGACTGGGTCCTGGGCATTGTGCCCAACGTTGAGCTAACCATGCTTCATGACAACCTGATGAGCCATGATGGTACCCTGGTGGCCCCTCAATTCAGCATGGGGATTGATTTCAGCCAGCGGCAGGCTCCCAGCCAGGATCATGAAGTGCCTCTTTCAACAAAGCCAGTCCTGGAACAGGCTGTGAATAAGGATCAACAGCATATTTTGGGTTCCTTCTCAGATTTGTTTGACCCTCCAGCTTCTGAGGAACAGCCAGCTGCTGAGCCTCCTGAGAAACTGGTGGAAGCATAAGCTGCCCCAGAGCCCAGTAAGTGTTTGAATCAAATTAAAAGTTTATTATTACAGTCTAAGGAGGGATTTCTGCTTTAAGAACCAATGAAAAAATGGTAAGCCCCAACCACCAGCATCTGGCCATTAATGATGGAGATATCAAAGCGCCGAGGTATCCCCCCATAAGCTATAAGGATGGGTGGGTACCTTAGCAATACATATACCACAATATTCAGGAAACACTTCCCACATGCCTGAAGTAGTGTACAGAAGCTATTAATACCACTAACTGTTTTGGAAAAGAAGTGACAAAGAATCCTATATCCAATTTACATTGTACAGAGAATTTAGAGAGGCAGACTGGAAATTAGCCAAGACATACTCTCAATAACAAAATCATAAGGTAATTAATGACCACAAGTGGAATTTATATTGTTCTCACTTTTTATCTCAAAGATGTCATCGCCAGAAGTACAAAAATCCCTAACACACTTGGTTACAGAAGCTTTGGCTACAGACACTCTCCAATATTTATTTCATTTTCAGGTATCTTTTGTTTGATTTCCAAGTGTTGATTGTTACACATAATTGCTCCACCTCATAGATACCTAGGCCAGAAGGGACCATTCTGATCAGATTCTAGTTTGACCTCCTGTGTAACACAGGCCCCACAGCTTCCCCAAAATAATTCTTAGAGCATATCTTTTAGGGATAAAAGTCCAAACTTGATTTTAAAATGATCAGTGTTGGAGAATCCACCACAACACTCCATGAAGTGTTCCAATGATTATTTGCCCTCGCTGTTAAAAATATATGCTTTACTTTCCATTTGAATGTTTAACTTCAACTTCCAGCCACTGAATCGTTTTATATCTTTCTCTGATAGATTGAAGATCTCATTATTAAATATTTGTTCCTTGAGTAGTTTCTTATAGACAGTAATAAAGTCACACTTTCATCTTCTCTTTGTTACAGTACTAAATTGAGCACTGTGAGCCAGGCATGTTTCCTAACCCTTTAATCATTCACCTTTCTCTTCTCTGAACCCTCTCTAATTCATCCACATCCTTCTAGAACTGTGGGCATCAGAACTGGACACAGGATTCCAGCAGCAGTCACACCGATGCCAAATGGAGAGGTAAAATAACCTCTCTACTCCTACTATAGATTCCTTTGTTTATGCATCCCAGAAAATCAGTAGCTATTTTGGCTATAGTGTTAAATTGAGGAACTGAAGGTTACTCACTTGTGCAGTGGCCAAGGTTCTTCAAGATGTGTTCCCCGTGCTGCTCCACTCAAGGTGCACTGGCGCTCCCCGCATCCTTGATCGGAGATTTGACAGCAGAGCCCCTGGGACCGTCTGTGCGTCCCCAGCAGCGCGCGGTTGTTCTAACGCCCCTGAAGGGACGCACGCTCGGTCCCAACCCCTCTGTTCCTTCTCCACCTCAGAGCGTAGTTATATGAATCTGTACTCTGAAGCAGAGGGGAGGAGGGTGGGTAGTGGAGCAGCATGGGGACAGACATCTCGAAGAACCTTGGCCACTGCACAAGTGAGTAACCTTCAGTTCTTTCTTCGCGTAGTATCCCCATGGAGCTCCATTCAAGGTGAATACAAAAGCAGTTCCCCTAGCTGGAGGAGGGATCTTCGGAGTTCTTGCTTTGAGCAGCTTTTAATACAGAGCGGCCAACCGCAGTGTCAAGTACAGTCATCTGCTCCACAGCGTAATGTTTTACAAAAGTATCTGTCGAGGCCCACGTTGCTGCTTTTCATATGTCTATCAGTGGGACACTGTCCAGAAATGCCCTGGACGTTGCTATAGACCTGGTAGCATGTGCTCTTACAGGGCCAGGTGGGACCCTTCCCACCTGAGTGTAGGCCGAATGTATACATGAGGACACCCATTTTGATAGTCTCTGTTTGGAAACTGCATCCCCCTTTGAATGCTCAGCTATTGACACAAACAATAACGGAGATTTCCTAAACTCCTTTGTTCTTTCTAAATAAAATGCGATCGCTCGCCTCACATCTAAAGAATGCAGGGTAGACTGTTGAGGGTCCGTATGAGGCTTAGGAAAAAAAACTGGGAAATGTATAGTCTGATTCATATGAAATGTGGACAAAATCTTGGGGAGGAATTTAGGGTGTGGCCTAAGGGAAATTTTGTCCTTATAAAAAACCATGTATGGCGGGTGCGCCATTAGGACCCCAAGCTCGGAGGCGCGCCTCACTGATGTTATTGCTACCAAGAACGCTACCTTCATCGACAAATATAGTAACGACCAAGTGGCCATAGGTTTAAATGGAGGTTGAGTCAGTACCCGTAGAACCAGAGTGAGGTCCCAGAGTGTAGCTGGGGTTTCACTTCCGGGTATAAGTTTTGTAGTGAACCTCTTAACCACCGGATAAGTGAAAGTCATCCTATTCTGCCATCGTTCATGAAATGTTGATATATAGAGGCCAAATGTACTTTGATGGTACTAACTGACAGACCTGATAATTTCAGTGCAAGTAAATACTCCAACATCTCAACGGATGCTACGTGCGGGTTCGTCCCTTTCTGATGACACCATGATACAAATCTACGCCATTTTTGTAAGTATGTCTTCCTGATTGCTGGTTTCCTACTGTTCAGGAGAACGTGCTTAACTGATTCTGAACAGCGCCTTTCTATTACATTGAACCATTCAGGGTCCATGCCGTGAGATGTAACCTGCCCAGCTGAGGGTGTATCACTTGACCCCTGTTCTGCATCAACAGGTTCTGTATCAACAGAAGCATTATTGGACACTCCCTGGACATCTCTGTCAGGTGAGTAAAGCATATCTGTTGTGGCCAAGATGGTGCTATCATTATTACCCTGGCCCTGTCCTGTCTTATCTTGAGTACAGTTTTCAGAATCATTGGAATTGGTGGAAAGGCGTACATCAGGGTGTGACTCCAATCCAAGAGGAATGCGTAGCCTATTGATCCCTTGCCTATCCCTGCCCTGGAACAGAATCTCTTGCATTTTCTGTTCAGAGGAGTTGCAAACAAGTCCACCTCTGGAAAACCCCACTGATAGATGATGGTATTCTTCAATGGGTCTTCCATCTCCCATTCATGGTTTTCGATGAACCTTCTTCAGCTCGTCGGCCATGGTGTTTTGGATGCCAGGTAAGTAGATCGTTGACAGACGAACATTCTGCGCAATACACCAATCCCAGAGTTTGACTGCCTCCGCGCAGAGGGACTGAGAATGGGCGCCCCCCCTAGCGATTGATGTAATACATGCAGGCCATGTTGTCTGTTTGAATTTTCACTGTCTTCCCTTTTATATGAGGTAGGAAATGGCGGCATGCATTCTGAACTGCTCAGAGCTCTAATAAATTGATGTGTAGTGCTCTCTCCTGTACCGACCACTTGCCCTGGGCCATGAGGCTCTTCAGGTGTGCACCCCATCCCAGGAGGGAGGCGTCCGTGGTGATCAATTCAAAAGGAGGTTGTGGCCTGAAGGGAACGCCACCTAGGAGGTTGTTCGGAGAAGACCACCACCCCAGTGCCCTCCTTACTGAGTTCGGTACTGATATGGTATGATGTATTGAGTGATTGCATGGTCTGTAAACAGTTGTTAACCACGCCTGTCAGGGTCGCATGTGCAATCTTGCAACCTGCACCACGTAGGTGGTTGCTGCCATATGCCCCAACAATTGGAGGCATGTCCTCACCGGGAGCGTGGGGCTGAGTTCTAAGGTAAGTATCAGACCCTGTATGGTCTTGAATCTTTCTCTTGGTAAGAAAGCCTTGCCCGCAATGGTATCTATGCGTGCTCCTATGAACTGTATCTCTTGAGTTGGATCTAGTATGGATTTATCGTAATTTATCAGAAGTCTGAGCGAGTGGAATAGACTCTGTGTCGTGGCCACTGCCCACAACGCTCTCTGTTGACTGCGAGCTCTTAACAGGCAGTCGTCTAAATAGGGGAAGATCGACACTCCCAATTTGCGCAAATGGGCACTCACTGTTGGAAGCACCTTGGAAAACATTCTTGGTGCTGTGCAGAGTCCGAATGGTAGGACCGTATATTGATAATGTTGGTCTGCTACAGTAAATCGGAGAAATTTCCTGTGAGCAGGATGAATCGAAATATGAAAACACGCATCCTGTAGGTCGAGGGAAGCCAAACAGTCTCCTTTTTCTATGGAAGGAAGGATTGTAGAAAGGGTCACCATCTTGAACCTTTGTGTTTTGACCTGCTTGTTTAGTCTCCTGAAGTCTAGTATGGGTCTCCATCCCCCTGTTTTCTTTTGGGTTAGAAAGTACCGAGAATAAAACCCCTTGCCCCTGAAGTTCTCGGGTACCAGCTCTATGGCTCCTCTTTTGAGAAGCTTGTTTACTTCCTCTTGTAATAACTGTTCATGAGATGGGTCCCTGAAGAGGGACGGGGAAGGGGGTTGGGAATGGGGCTTTGTAATAAAGGGGATGGTATACCCCATATTGATAATTTCTAGAGCCCATCTGTCCGAGGTGATACTCCGCCACTGGGCATAGAATGAGCGTAGTCTGTTCTTGAATGATGGTGAAGCTGTTGTTAAACCTTCCTGGATTATGGGGTGGTCGTGCAAACCTGAGACCAACTCCTCAAATCTGCTGCCTTGGGGGCGCTGATTGAAGGTTAGAAAAATGTTGTTGTTGATTGGGGCATCTCTAGCGTTGCATTTGTTGATTTGGCCTGCCCCAGGCATTGTCATACCTTCTGTTTTGAGATTGCGGGTACCTAGGTACATAAGGCTGACTCCTAAAATTTCTCCTTCTCATTACAGGTGCATAGATCCCCAGAGTGTGAAGGGTGGCCCGGGAGTCTTTCATCATGTGCATGATGTCATTCGTCTTTTCTGCAAACAGTTTTTCCTTATCAAAAGGCAGATCCTCAATCAATGCCTGCAGCTGTTTTGGTAACCCCGCCGAGTGGAGCCAGGATGCTCTCCTCATCACTACCATGGTAGCAACTACTCTGGCCGCTGTGTCTGCCATATCCAATGTCACTTGGAGAGCTGTTCTTGATACCAAGTGACCTTCATCAATCAAGGATAAGAATTGTTGTATCCTATCCTCAGGTATATAATCAATAAAGTCTGATAATTTTGAATAATTGTCATGGTCATAACTGGACAACAGAGGCATAATTTGCCACTCGTAGTTGTAAAGTAGCAGAGGTGTAAATTTTCTTCCCCAAGGTGTTCATCCTCTTGTCCTCCTTATTATATGGTGTTGACTTAAGTTGGTTCTGCCTCGATCTTTGATTGGCTGCATCAATCACCAATGAGTTCGGTTGAGGGTGGGAGAATAAAAATTCATTCTTTTGGGGGGTCACAAAATATTTCTTGTCCACTCTTTTGGAAATGGGATTCACTGAGGTGGGCATTTGCCATATACGGTCTGCAGGTTCCATAATCTCATCATCCATAGGTAAAGCCACCTTCGAAGAAGTAGAGGACTGGAGAATGTGATATAATTTATGACTTGGGGTGGTCATCTCCTGGAGGGGAATCTCCAAAGCTTCTGCCACCCTTTTGAACAGTTCCTGGAACTGCTTTCTATTGTCTCCTGAAGTGGAAGGGGTCTGTGCCACTGCTTCTGGGGATGATCTGGAATTTAAAATAGAATCCCCTTCGTCTTATACTGCATCTTGGATCTCTGACTCCGCAGGTTGGGGTTCTTGTAACGCCACCAACTCTCTGTGTCTTGGAAATTGAACCCCTGCCCTCTTTGATGTTGATGGTCTGGGATCAGGTGCCGAGTACTGCGACCATACATCCCATTCCCTCCAGGGCATGCTGTAAGCAGGTGGTCCATACCAGGGCAGGGGGGGCCATCCATACCCTGGTCCCATGGCACTCCATCCTTGAAGATGCCCTTGTGTATGTCCTATGTAACCGCCAGGTGACCTGCTAGGCTGTTTCTCCCCCGATCCTCCTCTGAAGACAGTCTGACAGGAAGAATTCACTTCTCTGGCTCAATTGCCCTGGGGAAGCAGCTAACCCCAATGGTGATGAAGGAGGGGAGAGAGATGGCAGTTGTTCCTCCTCCCTGCAGTGCCTGGTCTTCTCTTTCCTTTTCTTTGGTGGAGGGGAGGTTGATGCTGCTGTCCCAGCTATTGCTGGTGGATAAGTATGCAGCGCCCCTGGAGGCTGATGCCTTGCCAGTACCGGCGAATGCAGCCTCTTCAGTGCAGCGGTCTGGGGCCGTGTCAGTGCCGCTTGCTCTTTTTCCACGGTCGGCACCGTCCCACGAGAGACAGGTGTCGGTGCCATCCCCGCACTCTTCATTGGCACCCTGGCCAGAGGCTCAGCGTGCCGGCATGGGGTTCTGTTCGGCCGTTATGGCCGTTAACGGCGCCGCCGCTTCTGCTGCTGCCGGCGCCTTCAACTTGTGCAGTCGGGGTATGTCCCTAAGGACTTTCCCCACCCCGTATGATTTTCTGGCAGAGGACTTTGTCACCTCCTTGGCACTGTCTCTTTTAACCATGTACCTCACTCCTTTCTCCGAGCCTGGAGGAGAGGAGGAGGCTGAAAGTCTCTTCGGGGCACTAGCCCTTGATCTGCCAGGGCGTCCTGGATAAGAGGCAGGTCTTAGGGCCTCCTTCATCAAGATCAGTTTCATCTTTAACTCTCTGTCGCGTCTGGTCTGCGACTTTAAATTTTTACAATGTTGACAAGTCTGGGACAAATGTCCCTCGCCAAGACAGCGGATGCACTCTGCGTGGCCATCGGATGCCAGCATGGCGTCCCTGCACTTTGTGCAGCGTTTAAAGCCCGGAGTGGCTGCCATCGCCGCTTCTCCGGTTTAGCCGGGAAGAAAAACTACTCCTATTTCTTTTCTTTTGTTTTTAAACCTATTAATCCTAAAGCTATCAGGAACGACTAACACTAACTACTAATAAATTAAGCTAACTAACTCTAATACTAAAAGGGGCTGTCAGGACTGCTGAATGCTCTGTCTCGGATCAGAGGTGGTTAAGAAGGAACTGAGGGGTTGGGACCGAGCGCGCGTCCCTTCAGGGGCATTAGAACATCCGCACGCTGCTGGGGACGTACGCGCGGTCCCAGGGGCTCTTCTGTCAAATCTCTGATCAAGGATGCGGGGAGCGCCAGCGCACCTTGAGTGGAGCACCACGGGGACACTACTCGAAGAAAGAAACTTGTGTTCCACTCATTATCCACCATGACCCCCAAATCTTTTTCAGAGTCATTGCTTCCTAAGATAGAGTCCCCCGTCCCATGAGTATGGCCTATATTCTTTGTTCCTAGGTGTATAAATTTTTGTTTAAGGTCTGGCTCCTCCTTCCATTTATCCCAGTGTACATCAAAATTAGCTCCATTGAAGTCAATGAGCCAGTCAAACATACTTAGCTGGTGTAAATCAATATATCTCCATTAACTTAATAGAGCTATACCAATTTACATCATAGAATATTAGGGTTAGAAGGGGCTTCAGGAGGTATCTAGTTCAACCCCCTGCTCAAAGCAGAACCAAGCCCAACTAAACCATCCTTAGCCAGGGCTTTGTCAAACTGGGCCTTAACAGATCATCTGAGGATCTAGCCCAGTGCAGTTACACTGGTGTAAAATCTGAGTGAGGAGAAAGTAAGACCGTCTCAGTATACTGCAGCAATACTAATTTTATAGTCTTACAATGCTCTGCCAGATACACAAATACTTAGTCTCATTTGCTTCATTTTACATCCACTAACACAAGTGGAGTTCCTCCTAATTTACACCCCTGTAAGGTGACTTGTTTCTAGTTAGAGAAAGGCTGTGAGCCTCATTCTCCTTTTATACTGGTGAGACTCAGGAGTAACTAGTGAAACCAGGGGCATTCTACAGCTATAAACTGCTGTGAAAGGAGAATGAGGTCTAGAATGCAAGTCTTGTACCTTTTAGGCCTGTATCTTAACTTCAAG
>VOCT01081282.1:0-11636 GCA_007922175.1 Pelusios castaneus
CCTCATAACCCTCACTGGCTCCCTGACCCCTTCCTCCTGCTCCACACCACTCAGGGTCCCAAACCCCTTCCCCAGCTGGCGCAGTGCAGGCTCCCCTTCCCTATTGGATACCTGACCCCTTTCCTGGCTCCCCAACCTCTTTCCCTGCCTGTGCTATGTGGGCTCCCTGACTCCTTCCCCTGCAGGCTCCCTTTCCCCAGCCACATCTGCTCTCTGACCCCTGCTGTGCCATGCTACTGCATGGGCTCGCCGACCCCTTTCCCCATGGGCTCTGTTCCATGTCTCCCCTGCCCTTTCCACACGCAGGCTCCTCTGCCCCCTCCCTTCTCTTTCCCCATGGGCTCTGCTCCACTTCCTCCTCCCTTGTCTTTCCTTTCCCCTCTTGGGCTCCTGTCCTTCCCTGTCCTGTCCCTGCGCACTGATCCTCTCTTCCCTGTCCTTCCTTTTGCCGTCCTGTCTGTCCCTGTGCACTGATCCTCCCCTTCCCCTGGGCCCATCCTCTCCCTGTCTGTCTCTGCGCTGATCTTCCCCTTTGCTGTCCTCTCCCTGTTTGTCTCCACGTGGTGATCCTCTCCTTCCTCCGTCCTCTCCCTGTCTGTCCCTGCGCCAATCCTCCCCTTCCTCTGTCCTCTCCCTGTCTGTCTCTGCGCTGATCTTCCCCTTTGCCGTCCTCTCCGTTTGTATCTGCGTGTCTCCTTCCTCCATCCTCTCCCTGTCTGTTTCCACACCTTGGTCTGCTCCTTCCCTTAACCCGCATGAGCCCCCTTTAGCCCCAGCACTGCAGAGACTCCCCAACCCCTTCCCTGGCCCCTGTCCTACCTGAAAGGGGCTGGATCCAGCCCCTGCAGCAGTTCTCTGGCCAGGCCACTCCTCCCCCCCCCCCCCCCCCCCCCCGTGGCTGTGTGCAGGGCGGGAGATTTAAAAGGATCCCTGCCGGCCCCAGCTCCCAGGCTTCTCCAGCAGTGCTCCACAGGCCAGATGAAAGCCCTTGGCGGGCCGGAATCTGGCCCGCGGGCTGCAGGTTGGACAAGTCTGATCTATATTAAACTCAGTTGGAAATGCATTTTTCTGATATGTAATAAAAGTAACTGCTTTTAATTCACAACAGCTGGTGGTGTAGCTCCTACTGAAAGACCTGTAAAGATAAGAGTTCAGAGTTGCCTTCATCTTGAGGTACAAGGTGATAAAGTCAAAACACGTGTAAGCAACATGGAGCTGTTGGTTTGTTTGTTTTTGTGGTCTGGGAAGGCGTGACCTTTCTCCATTCCCAGGATAATGCTGTTCAGTGTGAGATCACTGCATAGTAAAGGCACAGCTGAGATTGAGGGATTTCTCCAGAGAAAAGACAGTGCAGAGAGAACCCATCTTTAAGGAGCATCTTGCTGCCATCTTGCACTGAAGAGTGAAAGGGCAAACAGCCAGCTTAATAGGAACATTAGGGATGGCTTATTGCCTGGATTGGCATCAGACCTTGGGAGAATCCTATTGCCAGCCCATAACTCAGTAGTGCCCTCCTTGGTCAATGCATGATGAAGTTTTATAAAACAAATCAGGCTCCTTATGATTTGGGAACGGGGCGTTTTTCTGGATGATAGAGAGAATTCTCACCATATAGCATTTCCCAGGGTATGAGTCACATGCAAATTGTTTACATATCTCCCAGCTCACAGTTAGAAGCTTTGTGCCACCTTCTTTTCAGCTCAGAGCCCTTAATGCCCCTGTCAGTGACTCTAAAGTATGCCTAGGGAATTCTTTCATTTTATGGGCCTTTGCCTGGCAGACAGAAATGACTGGCAGAGGAACTGGAGACAAATTTCCATGCTACATGCTATTTCCTCCATCATAAAAGGAAAGGCTGTGTCACCTAGGAAAAAGCCTTCCTAATGTAACCTTTGGGTGGGCTAAAATTCAATTGCCCTTCTCCAGTGCCTCACAGAAATCAATCCCAATCCCTATGGAGAAAGCAGCTGGAGACCCAGGAACCAGTCTGTATGGGACTCACAGCAAAGATTGCTCAGAGTTACCACCCCACATTAAAATACTACTAAAAACAAACGTAACAATGAACTTTATTAACTACTAACTAAATAAACCTTATCCTAAGAAAACAAAATATAATTAACCAAGAACAATCCCTACAGAAAATAAACCTTATCCTAAGAAAACAAAATATAATTAACCAAGAACAATCCCTACAGAAACCCCTGCATGAATGATACCCAAGAGTCCCAAAGTCCAGGTGGAGTTCACCCAACTCTCAGCTACAGTCTCTGTCCCAGTGTAGAGGCTTGAGTGGCAAGAAATAGTTGTCCTCCTCTTCTTTCTTTGCAGGAATCTTCTGTAGCATTCCATGCAGGCTTTTCCTTCTCCTGTGCAACCAGCCCTCAGTCCCATATGCATGTCTGCAAAATCTGTTGCAGATGACTCCATTAGCGGGAGAAAACATCTTGTTCTTCTTCGAGCGATGTCCCTGTGTGTGCTCCACACCAGGTGTCATCGCGTCCCGCGGTGAAGAGCGGAGTCTTTATAGCAGTAGTGCTATAGGGGGCTGCACGCGCCGGTCGCAGCTCGCGACCATTCCCGCCAGTCCTGGCGCGCGCAGCCCCCTCACTCCCTCAGTTCCTTTTCAACCGCCCTCGGGTGAAGACGGAGCTGACTCACTCTCCAGTCAATCTGACCTAAAGAAAACAAATAACAGGAAGAAATAACTCTTCATTCACATTCCTTGACCTTTCGTTAATTACAGACATTTAAAAAAAAAAAAAAAAAAAAAAAAGCCCCCTGTCCGTTTTGGCCGGGGACAGCCCCACGGTAATTCTAAAAACTCCCACCTTTTATAATGCCCTCTTCATCGGGCTTTAAAAGGTGCTCAGACTGCAAGGACCCGATTCCTGCATCTGACAGACACGACCAGTGTGTCCACTGCCTTGGGGACTCTCGCGTCCCTCAAAAGTGCTCCCATTGCTGCAATTTAAGCGCTAGAGCCAGGAAAGAGAGGGACCTCAGGCTAAGGATGTTCCTCATGGAAAAATCCTTAGCCCCCGGCTCATCCTCTAATATTGACAGACAAG
The DNA here is from genome assembly GCA_007922175.1 of Pelusios castaneus. Classification (NCBI taxonomy): domain Eukaryota; kingdom Metazoa; phylum Chordata; order Testudines; family Pelomedusidae; genus Pelusios; species Pelusios castaneus. The sequence goes on from VOCT01081282.1 coordinate 3,072, forward strand.
TTGTGGATCCACCGGCAAGCCGGCATTCAAGCGCCCCGTCACCGGCGCATACCAGCACTTCAAGAAGGGAACGTTCCCCTTCAAGAAATACATCAAAAAAGTCTGCCCAGAAGGCGTCTGGTTCCTTGGGCATAAAGATGGTCGCAAAGCATGGGAGTGACAAATCCTCCCACGGGAAGCAGGGAATCAGAGGCACAGGTTCCTCTTCCCCCGCAGTAGCGACCCTGAACAACGCGGCTCCCACCACACAGGCGGACCGCCCTACCCCGGCGCCGGCTACGGCCCCGGTTGAAGCCCCGGCGCTGCAGGTGCCGCAGTTGGATCCGGCACCGAGCTCCCCGCGCCGCATGGAGGGAGCCCCGAATTTGACTGCTCTGGCACCGGGCATGGCTGCAGACCCAGCTCCGCGAAAGAGAGCCAGGAAGGAGAGGCACATTTCCCCTGCCTTCTCCTTTACAGACCGCTCCAGGAGGCAGTGCTCTCAGCCTCACACAGACCGTGGACACTCCTGCTGTTCACACAGAGGCAGATCCCCGGTCAGATCTCTGCACTCGCATGCAGACTCAGGGCGACATCGCTCCCCATGCTGTCGCCACGGCACACCCCATTATCGACCTTCGGATAGATGGGAGCACCAGTCAAGCTGTCACAGCATGCGTTCGAGTGCATATTACCATCGTCATCATTACTCTCGCTCCCCACTCCGGTCACCTAGCCGCTCTCTCTCTACCCTTTCTGAGCACTCATCAAGATCTCCCCTATCAGTGCATACCGTTGTGAATACGTCCCAGCTACATCAACAGAGCACTGAGACCAAGGATGCAGTAATTCCATCATCATCTTCGTCGAGTGATGATACAAAACTGTTCAATGATTTATTCAAGAGAGTGGCACAGGAACTGGAAATCCAGCTAGAAGAGGTTGCGGAGCCAAAGCATAAACTCCTCAAGATCCTACATGCTTCAACATCCTCTAAAATAGCTATGCCTATGAATCCAGCGCTTATGGACCCAGCCAACGTTATCTGGCAAAGTCCAGCCACCATACCAGCCACAAACAAGAGGAATGACAGGAAGTGGTACATTCCCTCGAAGGGCATGGAGTTTCTGTTCACACACCCTCCAGCAAACTCCCTCGTAATGGATGCAGCAAACCAAAGAGGGAAGCAACTAAATTTTAAGGCTACTCCCCACGATAAAGATTCTAAACGCTTAGACTCCCTGGGTCGCAAAATTTATACATCAGCCACGTTACTCTTGAGAATTGCCAACTATACTGCTCTTCTTTCCAATTATAATCACTTAATATTCGAGAGATTATCCCAATTCACGGAAGCCCTTGCTGACAACAGGAGAGAGCAACATAAGAGCCTGATAGCAGAAGGACAATTAGTATCAAGAACATCCCTTCAAGCTTCCTTGGACATAGCAGATACAGCAGCTAGAGCACTGGCCACAGGCATTGTGATGCGAAGGGCATCGTGGCTTCAGACAGCAGGCCTACCTAGAGACCTTCAGACAAGAATAGAAGATCTGTCTTTCGATAAGATTAACCTTTTCGCCGAAAAGACGGACACACTAATGCACGCCATGAAAGATTCGAGAGCCACCTTGCGGACGCTGGGCATTCACACTCCCACATTCAAAAGGAAACAAACGAGATACCAATCCTTCACTCGCAGGTATCAGCCTTACTACCCTCAGAACCAGCAAAGGCATGATCCTCCATCGAGGGGTAGACAGAGAGGCTACAGGCGAAGACAGACCTCTCACCAGTCCACCAGCTCTCAACCGCAACCCCAAAAACCTCAGTTTTGAGGTGTTGGTCGAGGGTTTGAGACTTCCTCCTTGTGCAGCGACATTGAACCAAGTAACCTTGAACTTCGAATTCTGCCTCAGGCAATTCCATCCTGCCTGGTCTTCCATTACAGCAGACAAGTAGGTCTTGGAGATCATAAACAAAGGTTATTCCATCCCATTAATTTCCCGCCCTCCTCCTCATTACCCTTCCCCGTCCCTTTTCAGGGACACCAGTCACGTACAACTCCTTCAACAGGAAATCAAACAGCTCCGCGACATAGGAGCAATAGAACCTGTGCCCACTCAACACATGGGAAAGGGGTTTTATTCTCGTTACTTCATAGTTCAGAAAAAATCAGGCGGATGGAGACCTATTCTGGATCTCAGACCCTTAAACAAGCATGTCAAGAAGCAAAGGTTCAAGATGGTTACTCTAAACAAGATAATTCCGATGCTGAACCAAGGAGAATGGTTCTCTTCCCTCGACCTCAAAGACGCATACTTTCACGTCACCGTTCACCCTGCTCACAGAAAATTCCTTCGCTTTGCAGTGAACAATCAGCACTACCAATACAAGGTAATGCCCTTTGGCCTATCCACAGCCCCAAGAACTTTCTCCAAGTTGCTTGCAGCACCTATAGCCTTTCTCAGGATGCAAGGAGTAAAGATTTTCCCCTATCTAGACGATTGTTTGATTTCAGCACATTCCAAAGATGCCGCCACCAAGGCCACCCATCTAACCACATCACTCTTCAACAAGCTGGGACTCAATGTCAATATAGACAAATCTATCATGGAACCAGTGAAGACAATTCTCTTCATAGGAGCTCTATTGAACTCCGAGACAGCAACGGCATCTCTTCCCAGAAACAGATTCGATACACTCCTAGAACTGATCAATCTCGTAAAAGCTGCACCTGTTGTCACCACTCGTACCGTATTGCAGCTTCTGGGCCACATGGCGGCCTCCACAAGCGTAGTCCCCAATGCCAGACTGCATATGCAAGCGTTACAACACTGGCTAGCAACAGTGTACAGGCCAAAGTACCACAACTTGAACAAGAGAGTAACAATCCCAAAACACATAAGGGACTCCCTGGACTGGTGGTCCACATCCGGAAATGTCATGGTAGGCATACCATTTCTGCCACTGCAACCCACAGTTCTGCTCACTACGGACGCCTCCACACTAGGCTGGGAAGCTCATATAGACCAACTAACTACGCAAGGCCTGTGGACAAGGGAGGAAGCCACCCTCCATATAAATGTGCTAGAGCTAAGGGCAGTTCTCTACGCCTGCGAATGCTTCCTCCCACTAATTCGCAACAAGGTGATAAAGGTCATGACGGACAACATGGCTTGCATGTTCTACATCAACCGACAAGGGGGAGCACGGTCACCAGCCCTTTGTGCAGAGGCTGTAAGGCTCTGGAACTGGTGCATACATCACTCGATTACCATCACAGCATCCTACCTACCGGGAAAACAAAATGTAACTGCGGACATTCTAAGCAGGAGCTTTCCTCCCAACCACGAGTGGGAGATCGACAATGTCCACCTGACACGCATATTCGAACACTGGGGAAACCCAACTATCGATCTCTTCGCAACATATATCAACCGGAAGTGCCACCGTTTTTGTTCCAGGGCAGGTCTGGGACCCAAATCAATGGGGGATGCCTTTTTAGTAACATGGCCCCAGACCCTCCTATATGCTTTTCCCCCAATTCCTCTAATACCCAAAGTCCTCCAAAAGATCAGGAGAGACCAGGTTCGTGTAATACTGGTTGCACCAGCCTGGCCAAGACAACCATGGTTTGCAGAACTACTTGCTCTATCGCGACGCAAACCAATAACTCTGCAACCATTCCCGAGTTTATTGACACAGAGTTCCGGACGGACTCTCCACCCAGAAATCGAGAAACTACACCTCACAGCATGGTTCCTCGATGGTTCCGACACAAAGAGCTGCAGTGTTCAGAGGCCGTTCGTCACATCCTTCTTAACAGTAGAAAATTGAGTACTAGGAAAACTTACCTCTTAAAGTGGAAAAGGTTCCAAAGCTGGTGCGACCATAGAAACATCTCGCCAACATCATCCTCGATCCCTCACATCCTCGATTACATCCTGGAACTGAAACAGTCCGGGCTTTCCTTTAACTCCCTGAAGGTCCATTTAGCATCGATTTCAGTTTTCCATGACCAACTCAATAGCTCATCAATCTTTACTGACCACATAGTGAAACGTTTTCTCATGGGCATTCAAAGAGTCTTCCCTACTGTACAATCCCCACCACAGCCCTGGGATTTAAATTTAGTCCTTAACACGATAATGAAAGCCCCATTCGAACCCCTGGCGACCTGCTCTCAATACCACATGTCAATGAAAGTAGCCTTTTTGGTCGCTATTACATCAGCACGAAGAGTAGGAGAAATTAACGCCCTCACAACAGATCCTCCGTATACTATGTTCCAAAAGGATAAAGTTACATTACGTCCTCATCCCAAGTTCCTGCCCAAGGTTGTGTCCCACTTCCATATTAATGAACCCATACACCTACCTACCTTCTTTCCGAAGCCTCACAGGAATCCATGGGAAGCCGTCCTCCATACGCTGGATGTCCGATGAGCGTTGTCGTTCTACCTGGATAGAACAAGATCATTTAGAAAATCAAACAGATTATTTGTCTCTATCGCAGAGAGATGCAGAGGCCTACCAATATCTACCCAAAGATTATCAAAATGGATAAAGGAATGTATTATAACGTCCTACCAACAAAATAAAATACAACCCCCAGATAAAGTCAAGGCACATTCCACACGAGCGATGGCGGCGACTACAGCATTCCTAAATAATGTTCCCCTTGCAGATATATGTAGGGTTGCCACTTGGACCTCTCTGCATACTTTCACAACCCATTATGCAATTAATAAGACTTCTTATAATGATGCCAGAGTGGGATCGGCGGTGCTTGCTTCCGTACACCGAAGTCCCTCCTCCATAACCGATAACGGCTAAAAAGTCACCTGGTGTGGAGCACACACAGGGACATCGCTCGAAGAAGAAGAAGGGGTTGCTTACCTGTAACTTCTGTTCTTCGAGATGCGTGTCCCTGTGGGTGCTCCACTACCCTCCCTCCTTCCCTTCTACTTCGGAGTACTTACCTCGTTGCTCCGCGGTGGAAAAGGAACTGAGGGAGTGAGGGGGCTGCGCGTGCCAGGACTGGCGGGAATGGTCGCGAGCTGCGACCGGCGCGTGCAGCCCCCTATAGCACTACTGCTATAAAGACTCCGCTCTTCACCGCGGGACGCGATGACACCTGGTGTGGAGCACCCACAGGGACACGCATCTCGAAGAACAGAAGTTACAGGTAAGCAACCCCTTCTTCACTCCTGGCTCAGCTTCTCTCTTGAAAACTGAGCACATGACCTCTTCTCAAAGCAGCTCCCATCTGCTTTCTACATAGACTGCTGCTCTCATGTGATCTGACTCTGACCACACCAGATCACACCAGCAAGGTACCCTGTGGAGCATGCTCAAAAATGCCAGCACTCCCTGCCTCTAGAAGTTTCTAGTTGTGGGTAGCTAATCTGCCCAGCAACAGTAACCCACCCTTAGCAGGTCTCTCAAAGAGATAGCCCTTTCTAGGCATATGGGTTACACTAACTCATGCTCAGGTTTCTTTTTGCTGTGTTTGGGGGGGTGAAGGTGGGAGGGAAAGAGATCTTCCTGATCAAGTCTGATAGGCTGATTCTTCTATGGCACTCTGGGATAGTTATGCTTTCCAGCCTCTATTCGCGAGGTTTTGACCCCATCAGCAATTCAGACTCCAGTTGATTTTTTTTCTTTCATTTTTGGTGTTGAATTGTCCAAGATGGTGCAGCCCCCATTTCTCAGGCTGGGTGACCCAGGATAGTGGCTGCATTGTATGTTATTTAAGGAGTGGAACTGATAGTTTAGGAAAAGCTTTCTTTGAAAATCTTACTTGCAAGTCATAAATAAATGCAAACAGTTTGTATGTTGGGGCTGAGACTTCTCCTAGCCTCCAGGTGCCTCTGCAGAATGATTAGTTCAGATTTTCCTGTTAGAAATAGCATATAAATTTTGTGGAAACGTTGTATTTGCTTGTGACAGCTGTAGCACAGAATAACTAGAATGACCTGCAATGTCGTGAACTGAAGCGATTAAGAGAGATTGGGTGAGTTGGGTTTATTCTCTTTGGAGAAGAGATGATACTGTGATGACCTCTTTCACGTTTTTAACATTTCAGGCAGATTGATAAAATTGATCCAAGTAAATTCTTAACACTTCAAAGGACATGAAAGCAAGAGGACAGCACAATTTATAGATTGGGGGATTGGGTGCAAGAAAGCACTATGTGAATGCATCTCACACAAAAGGTAATAATAAATCTGGAGTCCGTTAATAGATGGGGGCAAAGGAATGGAGAAGCTTCAGAGATTGATTCGGCTGCAGCATACTTGTCTGTAACAGAGGGCAAAAGTGCCAATGGGAGTGAGAGAGACAAAATAGCTCTTATAATGGGCCATATGTTGTACTCCATTTCTTAGTAGAGTTTGTGCATGTAAGAACTGATGAAGAATTGCCAAATCAGAACAGACCTGGTCCATCTGATCTAGTATCCTCCTCCTGGCACTGGGTAGTACCAGATGTTTCAGAGAAGATGGCAGAAAACCTAGTGCTGGGCTATTTTGAAATAACTTTCTCAAAGGAAATAGTTCTTCCTAACTCCATTAAATAGAGATTGGCTTATAGCCTGAAGCAGGAATGGTTATATCCCTTAGAAAAGAAAATACCATGTGCATGTTCTTTCTCTTCTTATAATGGCTAAATTCTTGGCTTCAGCGATATCTTACAGCAATGAGTTCCACAGGATAATTATGCATTGCAAAAACAATTTAACAGCATTACATTTATTGGTTTTTAAGTTTGTTGTATATCTCCTTGGTCTTGTGGTGCAAGAGAAGGTAAATAGGATTGCCCTATTAACCTTTTCTGTTCCATTTCTGATTCTGCATGCCTCTATCAGTAACCTTAGCGTAAGTATTGAAGCTCAGTATATGTAAAATTAGGTTTTAATTCTTATAAAATTGCCTGCAGGTTGTGTCGTTAATTTTAAATTATTTAAAAATGGAGTTTGGTAACAATTTGTGATTATTGGAGTTAGGTTCTCAGAGTTAGGTGCTTTATTCCTCTTTTAATTGGAAAACAAGGAGTTATTTTAAAAGGTGAGTGGTAATTAGTCTTTAGTATGGACACTTCCCTGGAACCTACCCATCCTATTGGAACGCTGAAGGTTCCTTCCATTCCCCACTCCTTTTTAGAGAGAAAAATCTCTTCTTGAATCTACACTGGCTGTTTCTTTAAAAAGAACAATACGGGCTGTACATTGCACTCTAGTGAAAGGTGTTGGGCTGAGTGAGCCATGGCATCCAAGGGTCTGTCTTTCTTCACAGAACATGCATGGGAAGGGCAGCTGCAGTACATGTTTCCCCATATGACCCGGCCACCATGCTTCAGACATGACCCTCTCATTCATTGGATGAGCCAGGCCCCTAACACTGGACTCTGGGAATCCCGGTGCTTTGTCTGTAACAGAGGACAAATGAGCCAATGGCAGTGAGAGAAACAAGGGAGCAAGAAGGCACATGCAGCCCAGCCCCAAATCCAAGGTGTTGCTGTGATTCTCAGCAGATGGGCTATTGGCCTTTTTCCAGTTTGTCACTGTGAAAATGGGATTTGATTTATAAGAGAGTTTCTGTTGTGACCTATAACTATAAACCCTTTTCTTTGTGGGTTTCCTGTATCTGTTTTAAATGCTTCTAAATGGAGACTCTCTATAGAAAGTTGTGTAGATTGATTTTTTTTTTCTGTGACAGGGAACATGACCTTTAAACCAAAAGTACATGCCTGGAGAAATCAGAATTGCCAAAAAAAAGTGTGAACTGCAGCTTTACCTGCCTTGCATTGGTGAGCTGGTCTGTAGGAGCGAAGCAATATTCAAATGTCTCCTGTTCCACAGAGTTGCAAGAGTTGCCTGGGGACCCATCCCACAGACCAATAATAAGGGTACTGCCTTTGACTTGACACACGAAATGCTTCACCTTGTGAGAAATTCACAGGGGAGTCAGAAGTCAGATCCTTCGTGTGGGAAACAAGATGGCAACAAATTACCTTGTGCACGGGAATCTTGATGTAGGCTTATTGAGCCTTTTATTTTATTTTACATAGAAAAGAATTGACATGTAATTGTTCTCCTGACTCTAGCACATCATATTGTGTCTTAAAGGGCACATTGTGTCTTTTAATGTAAAGGGTTCCCATCCATAAACCTCACAACAGGCCTGACAAGATGTTGCTAAGAAATACAGACAAGTTAAAATTCCTCATGGGAATGGGTGGTTTGGGGAAGGCAGCCTGCAAATCCAGATCAGTCCATTCACATGTCAGGCACAGATACAACTCCAGCGTCTCATGCATATGGTAACTAACCTCTGCGGGAATCTGCCCATGTGTCAGCTGGTGCTGCTTAAGGGAAGTGGTGTTTCAGTGCTTGGATTTTGTGACTGTTCTTTGGGAGGAGAGGGAGATGCTTGTAAAGTAGCAATTGTGCTTCCAAAGGACTCTGATGTTCTTTCTAAGCTTTGAGGAGTTTGCATTTCTAGAGAGCAGTTATTCTTCGTATAGAAATTTCCAAAGGGGTAGCCGTGTTAGTCTGTGTACAGCAAAAAACGAGAGCCCTGTG
>VOCT01081302.1:0-14769 GCA_007922175.1 Pelusios castaneus
ATCACAGGCCCTGGTTCTCATGGGTGACTTCAATTATCCTGACATCTACTGGGAGGGCAATACAGCAGTGCACAGGCAATCCAGGAAGTTTTTGGAGAGTGTTGAGGACAACTTCCTGGTACAAATGCTGGAGGAACCAACTGGGGTCCTTGCACCTCTAGACCTGCTGCTCACAAACAGAGAAGAATTGATCGGGGAAGTAGAAGTGAATGGCAACCTGGGCAGCAGTGACCATGGGATGGTAGAGTTCAGGATCCTGATCAATGGAAGGAAGGAAAGAAGCAGAACACACACCCTGGACTTCAGAAAAGCAGATTTTGGCTCCCTTAGGGAACTGATGGGCAGGATCTCTTGGGAAGATGATCTGAAGGGGAAAGGCATCTAAGACAACTGGATGTATTTTAAAGAAACCCCGTTAAAGGCACAGGAAGATACCATTCCGATGTGCAAAAAAAAAAAAAAAAAAAAAATGTGGAAGTCACCCAGTGTGGCTTAGCAGAGAACTCTGCAGTGAGCTGAAACATAAAATGGAAGCTTACAAGAAGTGGAAGCTTGGACAGATGACAAGGGAGGCATATAAAGATATTGCTCGGGACTGCAGGGATAAAATCAGAAAGGCCAAAGGGCAATTAGAGTTGCAGCTAGCAAGAGACGTGAAGGATAACAGAAAGGGGTTCAACAAGTTTATCAGTAACAAAGAAAAGGATCAGGGGTGGTGTAGGTCCCTTACTGAATGGGGCCAGGTGTCCTCGTGGTGGATGATGCGGAAAAGGCTTAAGTACTCAATGCTTTTTTTACTTCAGTCTTCACAGGGAGGGCCAACTCCCAGGCTACTACATTGGGTAACGCAGAATGGAGAGAAGAAGAGCGGCCCTCGGTGATGGAAGTTCAGGTTAGAGACTACTTAAAGAAATTGGATGTGCACAAGTCTATGGGGCCGGATGAACTGCATCCGAGGGAGTTGGCTGAAGTGATTGCAGAGCTGCTGGCCATTATCTCTGAGAACTCCTGGAGAATGGGGGAGGTCCCGGAGGATTGGAAAAAGGCAAATATATGGGTTGGACGAGTGGTCCGTAAGGTGGATAGAAAACTGGCTAGATCGATGGGCTCAGCGGGTAGGAATCAATGGCTCAATGTCTAGTTGGCAACCGGTAACAAGTGGAGTGCCCCAGGGGTCGGTCCTGGGGCCGGTTCTATTCAACATCTTCATTAATGATCTTGATGATGGGATAGACTGTGTGCTTAGTAAGTATGCAGATGACACCAAGTTGGGGGGAATGGTAGATACTCTGGAGGGCAGGGACAGGATCTAGGGAGACTTGGACAAATTGGAACACTGGGCTGAAAGAAACCTCATGAGGTTCAACAAAGACAAGTGCAAAGTCCTGCACTTAGGATGGAAAAATCGCATGCACTGCTACAGGCTGGGGATCGATCGGCTAAGTAGCAGCTCTGTAGAAAAGGACCTGGGGGTTATGGTGGACAGGAAGATGAATATGAGCCAACAGTGTGCCCTTGTTGCCAAAAAGGCCAAAGGCATATTGGGCTGCATCAGTAGGAGTATTGCCAGCAGATCGAGGGAGGTGATAATTCCTCTCTATTCGACACTGGTCAGGTCGCATCTGGAATACTGTGTCCAGTTTTGGGCTCCCCACTACAGAAAGAATGTGAACAAATTAGAAAGAGTCCAGCAGAGGGCAACAAAAATGATTAGGGGGCTGGGGCACATGAGTTACGAGGGGAGACTGAAGGAACTAGGCTTATTTAGTCTACAGAAGAGAAGACTGAGTGGGGATTTGATAGCAACCTTCAACTACTTGAAGGGGTGCTCCAAAGAGGAGGGAGCTAGGCTGTTCTCAATGGTAACAGAGGACAGAACAAGGAGCGATGGTTTGAAATTACAGCTGGGGAGGTCAAGGTTGGATATTAGGAAAAACTTTCTCACTAGGAGGGTGGTGAAGCATTGGAATTGGCTACTAGGGAGGTGGTAGAATCTCCATCTTTGGAGATTTTTAAAGCCCGGTTAGACAAAACCCTGGCTGGGATGATTTAGTGGGAGTGGTCCTGCTTTTAGCAGGGTGTTGGACTAGATGACCTCGTGAGGTCCCTTCCATCCCTATTATTCTATGATTCTTGCATTCAGGTATTTGCAGGGAGAGGAAAGGCTATCTCAGTGCAGGCTTTTTGTGAGGGCTTGTCAGGTTTATGGGGGAAAGTACAAAGCTTAGGAGCGAGGATGTAACTTTGCAATAAATTAGTTAGGTTATGTGAGAAAGATCCTCCTCTACCTTGGTGGGTCCTGCGCTTCCCTCTAGTGATGGATCTGTTTCTCTCTTGCCTCCAGGCCTCGGAAAAGTCCTTTGTCCCCTTTGGGCAGCAGTTTTTCCCTTCCCATGGTCTTTGTACCTGTGGGGCTCTTCCTGACTAATGTTCTGTTCCTTCACCAGATTTGTCTGCCTTCTAACACTCCTCTCGCAAACTCCCGTAGCTCTCCTCACTCTCACACTCCAGCTACACCCTTTCTCTAGAGCACTCGTTTTCAAACCACGGGTAAGGATCCAGTACTGGGTTGCGGACCCTCAGGTACTGGGTTGTGAAGCCCCCTGCTGCTGCCGCCAAAAGACTGGAATGCATTGCTCAAAGATGTAATTGTTGGGTTGTGGGCCTAAATGATTTTTTTCAACTGGGTCCCAAGAAAAAAAGTTTGAAAACCACTGATCTAGATGGGAGGCTTTTCAACAAGTCTTGGGCGGTGCTTTGATTAACTCCAGTTGTGCCAATTAACCCATAGCAATCCCCTGCTCAGCTACCTGGGAAAAGTGTTAACCGAAAGAGCTCAAGGACCTAAAGTCAACATTCAGGCACTCTCGATTAAGATAAGTTCTTGACCTGCTTTAGGCATCTATCAGCCTTGACCATAATACTTGACAGAGATGAGGGTCTCACACAATTGCTTGTCCAACCAAAGGTAGATTTATTTTGAGGAAACAAGGTAAGTAACTGAGAGTAACACAAACATGCACCCACTCACACCCTGAAATAAAGTTCTATTCACAGTTGTCTTCCCCTGTTTAGGGTGCTGGGAACCAATTGCCAGTGCCATCGAGGGTGATCCGGAAGCTCGCAGCCAGTGTCCAACTCAAGGATCTATTCAGGAGTCAGGATCAAGGTCTGGTCCAGGTCGTGATCTGGTAAGCTTTCCATCTTCTTTTCTTCCTGGTCCGTAGTTCTTGGTCCGAGGACTGCGCGAATAGACAGTTAACCTGGGCTGCCACTCAGACGGACAACAGCTTTCAGCCTGAGGGAACGATATATAACAAATCTCACTGGCCAGTCACAGAGCCGGAATTTTCCCACCACTAGATTGGGTTGTGCACACGGCACCTTACGTCTCTAAGCCCCCACTCGCCAGCTTTGCACGCAGCCCTGTTGTCAGGCAGGCTAGCTGTCTGACTTGGCAACCTGCCAAACCCTTGCCCAGCTGGCAGTTCAGGCTGCTGAGTCTTACTCACAGCTTCTAATATTACATGGCTGCACATAACAATAAAAAATAGGCACCTGTAACAGAATTTTCCTTACATCCAGACTGACCCTGTCACAAATAGCACACAGGTAATCACCACGGTGTGCTGGCAGTTCGAATGGCTGAGATGTATAAAGGATTTTGAACACTTTAAGTCAGAGAACCTGGCCCTGAAGGGTCAAGTGGATGCCTTAAACCAAGCTTCTGTTACTCCGTCCCCCATTTATTCTCCCCTTCTTTCCCTTCCTCCTATGAATGAACTAAGAGTCCTAATATCTTGATGTTAAGGAATCTCGTTGCTACTAGCCTATATTTTTAAATAATTTCATAGTATTTCATAGGGCATTGCACTTCTGTTTTTTCTAAATGTTAATGGAGGGAATTTTGAATACACTTTGGCTGTGAAAAGTTTTTGACAAGGCACAGACTAAGGCAGCTGTGTTGCAAAGACTGTGACTCGGGTTTGGTGACTCGGGTTTTACAAGCATAATATGCCACCTTAAGAATGTATAACAATCAGCTTGGTGAAAACAGTGGCTAAGAAACACAGCACTCTTGAGTGAGGGAATGGAGGATTTACAATCACAAAAACATGTTGCCAGCTAAAAGCTATGGCAGCAAAGAATAATAAAGTAAAGCTAAGATATATGTAATTGAATGCAAGAATAAGTGACTTAAAGAAAAGAGAAGTGTTAAAGGTAGCTTTTGTAGAAATTAACGCTACAAAGATTGAAGAGAATTAAACAGTTGGGAGTTGTGACATTGTTAAAAGGTAATCGTTGTGGAAATGTTATAAGGGGCTAGTGTTATTTTTTTCTCTTTTCTCTTTTTGGTTTAATAATATTTAATAAGGTAAAAAGAGGTATAATTTGATACAGTCATATTGTGGGGAACATTAGCAGTTAAAGAAATTATATAAGGGGTCAGGTAGTGGCTACTACCATATTTTAGTCCCCAGAAGCTTTTACAGCTATTCTGAAGGAAAATGGGCCCTTTTTCTGAAGGAATTGTCTGTAAACAATTAATTATAAATTGCTTTGGGCAGCAGACAAAGGTACAATCAGATTTAAATTATTTAATTACTGTATAATTGGTCACAATTATAAAAGGGGAATAAGGGGGTTCCATTGAAACTTGACTGCCTCCAAATGTACATGATGGTATTTTAGGATATCTGTGTAAGGGAAACTGAAGTAGTGCAAGTAATATTAAGCAAAGATAAGCAATGTTAATGTTAAGCAGACAGCTCGATAGTGTGTGTGTGTTTGAACGCCTTAATAGCAAAAGAATCTGATCTTGGCAGGAGCAGACAGAACCAGAATAATAAAGGAAATTCTGAATGAGGGAAGTCAAATTCATGAATTACAAAAATCTGATCAAGAATTGGTGGGCATTATAAAGCTAGGGACCAAGCATGTCTAATTTAAAGTCACATCTGAAATGCTGTCTAAATTGTGTTAGGCACAACCCACCTCACAAGATGGTTAAAGGAAACTTAATGAAACAAGTTCCATGAAAACCTAAAAAAAAAAAATTACATTGCGCCCGTCACTGAATCATAAGAGGAATCAGTTTATGCTAATAGTGGTAAATGCATTTAGCAGGTGGGTGGGGCATTCCCTACAAGGTACCAAATGGCCAGAATAAGAGCTATGAAACTAATTCAAATAAAGTATTCACTTGTTGCAGTGTCCCACAGGTGATAGACTCCAACCAAGGAGCCACTTTTTGATCAGATCTGATGATAAGCTCACAGCACTCACTGGAATCACACAGCCATTCCACATCACTTAGCACCTGCAGGCTGTAGGATAAAAGGAATTCATGAACTGCTCTATCAAGAGTAAATTGAAGGGGAAAATAAAAATAGGGGGGAATAAAGGTCACAATTGTAGCCCTTTATTTTATATACGAGTAAGGGCCCAAGAATCAAAAGGCACAAAATGCTCCCCATATAAGGCTCTTGTGGAAAGCCCATGGAACAGTGTGAAAACCTATTCAGCCTACTACCTGGGAAGGTCACTATACACAGGTTAACATAAAAATGCGCTTTAACCCAATTGACCATGTACAGCAGGTGGTGGCCTAACGAAATGACCGAGAAGTAGCAAAGGTCAAAACATGGTATGACCTACCTAAAGAGCAAAATCTACCCATAGTGGGAGATCAAATGATGTATTGGATTTTCAGCTCCTAAATGAAGGGATCCCTACCTGGTTCTTGACAGGTTTTGGACCAGTTTACTTCTATTAAAAACAGAAAATGGAGGGTAAAAGTGGGTTCATTGCACACATATAAAAATAAAAGAATGCAATTTTTTTTAAAACCCCAAAATATGATTATGTTGTGTGTTTTACAGAAAATAAAAAGAATAGTAAGAAGGAAAAAAAATCAACAATGCTAACATGTAGTGAGGAAAATGGTACCCATGATGTAACCATACAGCAAATACTCACCTGTAAATTAACAAAAGGGGAAGAGGAATGGGAACCAATTCCAGCCATGTGAACAGATAGGCTAAGAAAAAAATGGAAAGGGGAAATGAAAATATCAATAGACAGTGTTTGGGGTGGACCAAGAGCCCCAGTGTCGGTGGTTTGGAAATTTACCAGGAAACATTACATGGTGGGTAAATAATAGTGGTGCAATAAAAGGAAGCACCACAGAAACAATATAATAATAATAATATATAAAAATAAAATAATATATATAATAACATAAAATATGAAACAAAACAATATAATAACAATATAATAACTAAGTAACAAAAGGGTAAAATATTGGGTTAAATCACTGAGTTATTCCCTGCAATGGTACCAATTAAAGGGAACCAAAATCCAAAACATTTTGGACACCTGGGATGCTGGAACCAAAAGGTGTCCCCTAATTTAAATATGATTTATCCTGCCATAATGAGGGTATCTGGAAGCAAGTACCAACACACAAGGAAATGTAATTTAACTGGTTTGCAAAATGTAATCCTACAGGTGATGGGGATGCCAAGCTGGAAGAATCCAGACCTGAAATGGCCATGGCTTGGAGCCAAAAACATTCCCCAGTTAACAAATGTGTGAGAACAAGTGCAATTGGCACTTTTCAATAGCACTCAGCTCCACTGATCACTTGTTGGGAATAATTATCTTAACCCTTGGGAACAATTATCTTAACCCTTAGGAACATCACCGAGTCTCTTATGGCAGAATTGGTGGGAAGCATAAAATCTATTCTATGGAAAGAAGCCTGCAGCCGAGCCCATCAAACCCTAAGAAATCATTTTGTAATCCTTCTATTGGATGTTTCCCGGGGAGTATGGCCTTCTAAATTAGAAGGTACCTGTAACAAACCAGTTAAAAAGTTATTGGCCCTTCAAATCTGCCTGGTGAACAACCTTCAGGGAATATACACTAGCTCAGTGTACACTCACTATCAAAGAAGTAACTAGAGGGAATTGGACTTCTACCACCCTTTTGCAGGCAGATGTTCAGGGAGGGTGCAAATGGGAATGGTCCCAAGAACTGGTGTGTCAAGTAAAGGTTGGAGCAAACAGTGTAGAGTGGGTGGGACTTGAACCGGAGAACTTTTCTCTTCAACTAAAAAACTCTACCTATCAAATCCATATACCAGACATTCAGCAACTTAATACGATGGGACACCAACCATTCCAATAAACTGGGCCAAGGCTGTTCTGAAACCCTTTTGGGTAAATTGCCACCTGACATAGCTGTAAAACAACTCCAAACCAAGTGGCGCAAAACACAGATTCTGGAAGCTCAGATCCTCTGGAGAACAAACACATTCCAACTGGCAGTTGAATTGCCTGCTAATTATACCTGGACTGATGTAGCCTGTGCCCTTTTTGAACAGGCTTAATGGACTTTCATTCGCTCCTCAGTTGTATTACTTACGCTGTGGAAATACTGATCCTATTAGGTGTTCTATTAATTATGTTTACGGAATGCTTAAAATTGTGTGCTGCCCTAGCCTCTCCCTGAAAACTATACCTGTGAGTTCAGTGGAACTGTCCAGCTAGCAAACCTGTCTTCCCTGTTTCCCCATAACACGATCAGTGGACTAAGGCATTGGGGCACCTGGAGCCAGGGCCTCCTGGACATGTGCCCCACTGGCCAGTGTGTGGGAAGGAGGGGCGACTGGGCAATTTTTTGAAAGAAAATGGGGGAGAGTAAAGTTAGAGCTAGGCACTAGGCCTCTGCCTGAAGCACTGGTTATTATGGTAATAGGGTCATGGGCAGGCAGGCCTTGCATCCGCACAACTGGAAAATTAGATAAAATGTATTATCTTCTCTTTCCTTTTTCTCCCTTCTCACAGTTTGAACAACAACAACAAAAATGTAACTAGAAGTATGTTATCTTCCCAATCCTGTGTAAGATCCTTGAAGGGAATGTGCTCATCATCTTTCTCCCCCTCCCTTGCTAAATGCTTGGCCAGTAATGTGTAGGCATTGCTGTTCCAAAAAATAACATGTTGTAAAGTTAAGTGCTTGCTCACCATTGATTAAACTTGTAAGTAACAAACAAAGGTAGGTATAATTATATTCAACACATAGTTACAGTGGACAACAAAGATTTTGCTTCCTGAATACTTTTGGGTGTATCTTATGGATTTTGGGCTGCTAATTACAAAAATCACCATGAAATTTCCCTATCACGTACCATTTTTTTGAAATTGCCTATATTTGTTATTTCAATTAATAATTTTAGTCTATTAAAATGTTGCCCACAATGTAAGCTGAAAAGTTTTCTATCTTGTGTCCAAGCATGCCTGGGCATTCAGTGACACTGAACCTCATGCAGGCCACACAACATGCAATGGGAATGCTAAGGCTTAGACAGGGCGAATGCTGGCAGGACAGGTTTCAGAAAGGCTATAAAAGCATTTCGCACACACCGTTCTATGCATTGCGTTTATATCAGTTTGCATTCATGTTGATGTGCATGCTCTATGCGCATAGCATATTGTGTGTACTTGCAATAATAAAGCAATTGTATTTTCAGGAAGATTCGTGATAGCAAAATGTCTCGCCAATGTCACAACAGCCGCGATACGTTCTGTTTCATTTGTGGCGAATATACGCTTATACCTCAAAGACGGAGCACGACTGCACTTATTAAGAAAGCCTACGAGCTCTACTTTGGCTGTAAAATTGGTGATCAGGACAAAGCTTGGGCTCCTCGCATTTGTTGCGCAACATGCACTGTCGATCTTAGAGCTTGGCTCAGAGGTACTCGGAAGTCAATGCCGTTCGCTGTCCCGATGATACGGCGAGAGCAGAAGGATCATGTGACAGACTGTTACTTCTGTCTGACCAATGTGTCTGGGTTCTCTGCTAAAAACAAGAAATCCATTGAATACCCCAATCTCCCTTCAGCCATGAGACCTGTGCCGCATGATGACAGTCTTCCAGTACTGAAGCCACCAGACACATGGAGCCTAGAGGAGGCAGACAAAGATGCCATGATGCACGAGCCAGGAATGGAAAATGACACTGATCCAGATTTTGAACCATTTACGTCGAGTGAGCCTCATCTGATAACTCAATCTGAAGTAAATGACCTGGTCAGGGACTTGGGTTTATCAAAGGCAAAAGCAGAATTACTGGGTTCAAGACTGCAAGGATGGGGTCTGCTGTCACCAGGCACGAAAATTTCTGTCTTTAGCAGCCGCCAAGAAGTTTTGACACAATTCTTTGGTCAGGTTGATAATCTGTGTTTCTGCACTGACATTGATGGACTGTTCACTGCTTTGGGTTGCCAGCAAGACCCACAACAATGGCGTCTTTTTATTGATTCATCAGTGTTAAGCCTGAAAGCTGTGTTGTTACACAACGGCAATGTCCACCCTTCAATACCAATCGGCTATGCAGTACACATGAAGGAAACCTACGGAAATATGGAAGTTTTGTTGAAACACATACAGTGCACCAACTACAACTGGAACATCTGTGGTGATCTGAAAGTAGTCGCGCTGCTACTAGGAATGCAGCTCAGATACACCAAGTACTGTTCTTTCATTTGCGAATGGGACAGCTGTGCTAAAGATTCTCATTACATTAAAAAGGACTGGCCACTCCGTAAACAGTTGGTTCCAGGGCAGAAAAGTGTGGCACATAAACCACTTTAGACCCGACAAAGATATTTTTTCCTCCTCTTCACATAAAACTCGGACTGTTGAAAAATTTTGTGAAAGCGATGAACAAGGAAGGTGAAGGATTTTGATATTTGAGATAGATGTTTCCCAGAATAACTGATGCCAAGATTAAGGAAGGCATTTTTGTTGGTCCACAAATCAAACAGGTCATCAATGACAGGCAGTTTGAAGAACTTCTAGTAGGGCTGGAGAAAATCGCACGGAAGGCATTCAAGGATGTTGTTGAAAATTTTCTTGGCAACTACAGAGCACCAAACTACATGCAGCTGGTTGACAACATGCTTAAGGAATACAAAACCATGAAGTGCAACATGTCACTAAAGATTCATTTTCTGCATTCGCATTTGGACTTCTTCCCTGCAAATCTTGGTGCAGTCAGTGACGAACATGGTGAAAGGTTCACCAGGACATTGCGATCATGGAAAAACGGTATCACGGCAACTGGAATCCATCAATGCTGGCCGATTATTGTTGGACACTTAAACAAGAAGCCTCAAACACTGTGTACAAACAAAAATCATCAACAAAACATTTTAAGCTCAGTTGAACTATTGCAAATCGTCAGCACCGTTATGCGATTAAACGCATTACATTCAATAAAAGTCAATTTCTTGTTTCTCCAAATTCCTATGTGATACAAGTAGTCTGAAATTATATTTGTGTTCAGCTTCAAGCAGTCTATCATAATTACCAAAAATTTCTGAGGAAGCAACACTTTTGAAAAAATTTGTTGTCCAGTGATTCACTGCTTGGGTGTTAATGTAACCAAAACAGGGTCTTTGGGGAGTTGTCGTGAATGTAAGCTTTTAATCAATTAATCACTCAGTCAAGGAGATAACTACAATCAAATAAAAGAAAAAGTCACATTCTAAACCAGTGGTTACCAACCTTTTTGGCTTGAGGGCCACAGATGATACTTTTAGAGCCCTGAAGGGCCACCAGCATCTGCCAGCAGGTCCCTCCTTGCTCACTGATCTCTCTGGCTGCAGAGGGAAACAGCCCATAACTGTAGCTCTGTGCACCCTATCTGGGCAACTAGGCAGTGGTTCCCTTCTGCAGCCAGTAGGATTGAAGATTAGTGCTCCTCTTCCCACCCTCTGGCTCCAGCAAAGACCCTAGCACCTATGGGCCTAGGCAGAGTACTTTGCTGTGCTCCCTGATGTGGCCAGCGGAAGAGGAGTGCTGATCTCCCATCCATTTGGCTGCAGCAAAGAGCCTGCATCAGTCTTTTAGCTCTGTGGAAACACCCCCACCTGGGTCCTTAGGCAGTGACTCCATTCTGCAGCTAGCAGGAGGGGAGCCAAGGCCGCTTTGAAAGCCTCGGGAACTTTTGAATTGTATTTCCTGCCTGGGCAGTGTGGCGAGCTTTTCACCTGAGCAGGCAGGTAATGGTGTCCGAGTGCAGCAAACATGCTTGAGCATGGAGTTGTCCAGAGATCTGAGATCTGATCAGCCTGTTGGGTGATGAGTCAGTGCTCGCTCAGCTCCAAAGCAGCAAAAGGAATTGCGATATTTAAGAAAATTTGTCATGGTATGATTGAGAGGAGCCACAACTGGGGGACACAGCAGTGCTGCATTGAAATCAAAGGGTGCATCTACACTGGCAAGATAGGTCAATTTAAGGAGGCTTAAGTTGATCTAAACAAAGCCACGTCCATACTGGGCTTTTATTAAGTCAACTGAAGGAAAGCTTAAGTCAACTTAAGCCATAAGTCGACTCCTTAAGTCGACTTAAAGCCAGTGTGGACGGGGATTAGTGTCTAAGTCGACCGTATTAAGTTGACTTAAAGCATTAGGTCAAATTAATAAGGTCGAGAAGGGGCTATGTGTACACTAGAAAAGTTAAGTTGACTTTGTTAAGTTGACTTAATAAGTTGACTTAATAACTTAAAGTCGACCTTATTAAGTTGACTTAACTTTTCTAGTGTAGACATAACCAAAGAGTTTTGGCAGCCATATCAGAGGACTAAGGAGACAAATATTTATGCAGGGTCTTTGGTGAAGACATGCTGGTATTATGAGGAGCTGCCTGTGATTCTTGATCCTGACCTTACCAGTATGCCCCCACACAACATGAATATCTCAGAGGAGTCCAAGATCAATTATGATGATTCTGTGGATGAGGAGGAGTTGGAGGAGGAGGCAGCAAATGGGGTTCAGGAGAGTGGGGTATCAGTTGTCCAGGAATGCCAGGCTCTGTTTGCCATCCCAGAGCAGCCCGCCCCAACTCAGGATGACATCAGTGATTGACATAAAGGGGAAGGCACATCTGGTCAGTGCTTTGACCAAATCTTTCTGCTATGCTCATTTCTATAGGTTGGATTTAATTGTTTTTTCAGAGCGATGCTTTTGCGGGAGGATGTATAGTCAAAAAAACTTCAGTGTAGCGTGACTACTGGAACAGAATGTCGATGTGTGAGCGAATGCTCCAATAATTTTCCAGGGAGATATCTGAGAAAGTGTCCTGCAAATATTCCCAAATCCTTGTTGTGACGGGTGAGTGGGGTGCCGGGGCACAATTCCCACAGTGCAAGAGTGGTTTCCAATCGAGAGACAAGAGACCAGACCACAAGTTTTTGAGTTAGTTACTTTTTATGTAACATTTATTGAAATATGAGTATACAAAAAAAAAGGAAAAGCAGAAAGAAAAAAAAAGGAAAATTTTTGCAGCAATGTTAACAGTATTAACTTTCTCTATAAACAACCTAAAAATAGTATCGAGTGGTATATAAACTTCATTAGTAGTCAAATTCCAAAGGGGTAGCCGTGTTAGTCTATTGTAGAAAGACAACAGAGTCTTGTGGCACTTTTAAAGACTAACAGATTTATTAATCGCATGAGCTTTCATGGGAGAAAATCCCACTTCGTCAGACGCTTTGAAGATAGGAAAGTTACAGAGTGGGAGGAAATTAAATGCAGGGGAGTGTATGATATAGCATCAGGTCAGGCTGTAACAGCAAATCAAAATAGGTGTTAGGATTCAAAACACTGGGGAACAGCACATAGAAGACGGGGAGGTCAATTCACTTGATGTAATCCATTGTGTACAGTCAAGCCCTAAGATATAACCGCATTTGCTCTGACCCTTTAGACAGAGACAGACACCTTCAGGATCTCTACCAGGCATTCTTAAAACTACAGTACAAACCCACAGAAGTGAAGAAACAAATTGACAGAGCCAGACGGGTACCCAGAGGTCAACTACTGCAGGAGAAGCCCATGAAAAAGAACAACAGAACGCCACTGGTCATCACCTACAACCCCCAAGCCAGACCTCTTCAACACATCATCAAAAATCTACAGCCTATTTTACAAGATGATCCCTCACTCTCTCAAGCCTTGGGAGACAGACCTCTCCTTGCTTTCAGACAGCCCCCTAATCTTAAAAGGATACTTACCAGCAACTACAGATCACAGAGCAGAAACACTAAAGCAGGAACACAGCCCTGCAGCAGACCACGCTGCCAACTTTGCCCTCATATCTACACTGATGACACCATCACAGGGCCTAATCATGCCACCTACTCCATCAAGGGTTCGTTCACCTGCTCATCCACCAATGTGATTTATGCCATCATGTGCCGGAAATGCCCCTCTGCCTTATATATTGGACAGACAGGACAGTCTCTGCGCCAAAGAATCAATGGACACAAATCTGACATCAGAAATTGCAACACTGCAAAACCTGTAGGGGAACACTTCAATCTCCCTGCTCACTCCCTTGATGACTTGTTAATAGCTGTGTTGAAACAGATGAATAACAAATCACAGCTTCAAAGAGAGTCTGCAGAACTTGAACTTATATGCAAATTTGACTCAGTTGTCTTGGGGTTAAACAGGGACTATGGATTTTTCTCGCATTACAACAAGTGATTTGACCTCCCCCTCCTCTATGTGCTGTTCCCCAGTGTTTTGAATCCTAACACCTATTTTGATTTGCTGTTACAGCCTGACCTGATGCTATGTCATACACTCCCCTGCATTTAATTTCCTACCACTCTGTAACTTTCCTATCTTCAAAGCGTCTGACGAAGTGGGATTTTCTCCCACGAAAGCTCATGCGATAAATAAATCTGTTAGTCTTTAAAAGTGCCACAGGACTCTGTTGTCTATGTAGATGAAATTTGGCATGAAATTTGATTGCACAGGGGAGAAATATCCTGTAAAAAATAAACTTTTCTCCAGAATGTTAGCACCAGTCATCTCACTGATACATCTTCAAAGACCACAAACACATTCTTTCTGTTCAAATCCAAAAGAAGGTTATAACTAATTAAACACATACAGATGTGTAATCCAAGCACTACAGGGAGACTCAAACCTGTGGAAGTGGAATACGGTTCAACCAACCAAATGACAGGCAAACTTGAAAATTAAATTGGGCAACTCCTGGCTGGTAACACTTTGAAACGTTACTATAGAGCAGATTTAGAAATTGAAGTAAGACTTCAGGAGATATTCTTCAGATTGATGCATGAGTAAAGGCCATATTTGGCATGCGAGACAGATTAGCTACCCTAACTCCAATGACCATGGGATTTTTGTCTTCTAGGGAAGCCAAGATGAAATTTTAATCATGATTTATATCCGTAAATATTACAATGTTCATTATGCTCCCTCATCTAATGAGGATGGCAAAAGATGTTTCTCTCTTGTGAATAACAGCGCTAGTTTTGCCCAGGAGCAAAAAGTTAGATCATCCCTGAAGAAACCTATGAACATGGTTAAGCAACACAGAAACCTCAATGTGACCATGGCTGCCTCATTTTGGGCAAGTTGTCATGGGTCTTGTCAAAGAAAAGGTGAGGTCCCGGAGTGGTGGAATAATATATATAGCAGGGGTGGTGAGAGACAGTGAACCAAACTGTAAATCCTATATCTGATGAAAGCCACTGCAAGACAGTGTGTGTTCCCGCACACCTATTATACCAACTTCCAGCACCTATGTTAGGGCCTCAAACACCACATCAATCACTTCATTCTGAATTTTTGGAATATTAGAATATCTCAAAGGAGAGCACCTTGCAGTAATATTGTTTTTTATATATATATATATATATATATATATATATATATATAT
>VOCT01081320.1:0-10008 GCA_007922175.1 Pelusios castaneus
GGGAGGTCAATGTTGGATATTAGGAAAAACTTTCTCACTAGGAGGGTGGTGAAGCATTGGAAGGGCTACCTATGGAGGTGGTAGAATCTCCATCTTTGGAGATATTTAAGGCCCGGTTATACAAAACCCTGGCTGGGGTGATTTAGTGGGAGTGGTCCTGCTTTTTAGCAGGGGGTTGGACTAGATGACCTCGTGAGGTCCCTTCCAACCTTATTATTCTATGATTCTATGAATTCACCTTGCCTTGCCTGGTCATGTGTATCAGTGCAAAGTGGGTGTGAAATACTACTAGATCTGAGTGGCAGCATCTTACACATACTTTGCTGTCATTTTTACAGTGGTGCTGAATGGAGAATCTGGACCTTTCCATCTAGTTTCCTTGTTTAAGTTTTATTTTAAATATTTCAGAGGTTTAAGGAAGCACTAAAAGAATTTATACAAGATGCAGGCTGGTATTTTGTACCATCTGACTCTCTAATGGTGTGTCTACACTTGTAAATTAAGTCGACTTACTCTACATCTACACTACAGTTTCCTTAAGTTAGCTTAGCTGATGCTTAAGTTGACTTAAGGAAATTTTAAGTCGACTTAATAAAACCTAATTTTAAGTCGACTTACTGGCTAATTTGACTTTATTAAGTCGACTTAAGCCAGTGTAGACGTGGCTTAGCCCTAAGTCAACTTAGAGGGTCCCCAGGGCTCCCCAACTGACCTCCCTCCCAGGGTGCCTGGCACAGCCAGAGCCTGGTGTGCCCACCCACCAGGGCAGGACACAGCCCTGCCCACCCCGCTCCCATACCCTGCCCCTGTCCCTGTCCTGCTCAGCCCCCATATACCTTGGTACAATGGGGAAAATGCTGAGCTCCCTGGCACTTTTAAAGGGGTGACCAGGGAAGAGGGGCACCTCTCAGGTGCCCCCTTCTCACCATGCACCACTCCCAGGTGCACCTAGCCCCTACAAGTTGACTTAGGCACCCAGTGTGGATGCTCTAAGATGATTTGGCAAGGTCGACTTTGTCGACCTAAATTTACAGTGTCGACTTAGCAAAGTCGACTTATTCTTACAAGTGTAGACATAGCCTAAAGGATCTGAGACGCAGTTTGTTTAACAGATGCTATGGGTATGGGCAAGATCCTCAGCATTTTATACCAGCTCAGGATCTGGCCCACAGTTTTCTTTCTTTACTTCCTGCGGAACTGTATTTAATTACCCAGACAGATAGTACACTACCACTTTCCACTTTCAAGGTCCTTCTGTCCAAGGATCTCACAAGACTTTACAAACATTAATGAATTAATCATACCTCCTTTGAGGTATCAGATTTACTGGCCTGTAAAATGAGATGTAGAGAAGTTAAGTGACTTGTCCAAGGTCACACTATGAGCCACTGACAGAGCAAAATACAGCAGGTCTATTTTTGAACTAGTTTTTAAAATTGTTAATGTTAGGAATACTCCTTTTGGTCATTTTTCATGGAGCTGGTTGTAGCTGTACTGTTAGATCAGCTGTAGCTCTTCATGACCTGGTTGATATAAAGCCAGATGAGTCGTTAACACTTAACCATCTGAGCAGAACTACACATGTAATCATTGTTTTGAAACGTGTAAGCCACTTTTGGATTCAAAGATAATGTAATACCAGCCTTTGGAGATTAGCAGGGGGAAAAATAAAATGTGGGCTTTGAGTTAGGCTGGAAATGAATGGTGTTAGGGAGTTCTCCAGTTGGTGGGGAAAAGGTTCAAGGGAATCTCGTAGCTCAGATTCTCACTGCTGCTAGATTAAAAGATGTATACATTCAGGGGGGCTGGAATAATATGTATAGCAGTGGAACTGAAAGCCAATGCACCAAACTGAAAACCTGATAGAAGATGGAAACCACTTCCAACCAGGAGCTATGTGGCAGCAGCCCAAAGTTCCAGCACCTCAAGTTGGGAGAATGGAGGACACCACCATATTTTCCTTCCTGATCTTCAGTTCACTTTAGCTGATGGCTTAAAACTGTACATTTGAAATAATGAGCACACACTAGTGGGAGCAGGGTTTCTTCAGTCATTTTTGTGCAGTTATTTGACTCACAGCTTTCAAGACTGTTGTGAAGTTGCATCCCGTGAATCTCCTTGCCGTAAAATGAGAACATATCCTGGAGAGAATGACTGCAAATCAGCTCACCTATTAATTTGGCTGTCTACTCAGCACAGGCTGGAAGTAACTGGCTTGAAGAGGCTGACACTTGCTCCAGTAACCTTTGGTATGTTTGTTTTCAGAGCTGTGCATGTGTGTGCCTTCATACTGCTACAGGACTGGCATAAACTAAAAAAAAAAGTACCTCAAATTTATGAGGAAGAATCTATCTACTCGGCACTTGTGCTCAAATATAGCTACAGTACTTAAGTCTCATTGACTTCAAGGGGTATTAAGTGCTTAATGTGAAACATGTGCTTAAGTGACTTTAATGCTGAAGTTCTAGAGTTCAGTGACATTACAATATATTAGCGCTATCACCCATCAGAGAGGACTTTTATATGTAATTTTACTGACACTTCCTTCATATTGGACTGTGACCCTAACTGCCTGGGATGCCCAGCTACTTGGGTGTAGGGTAACTTTCTGAATTTCTATCTATGTATTCAAATGAACAGTTGATATTTAACTGCAGCAGAAGCTAGATTAGATGTACCCTGGGTGTCTGAGCAAGTAGCATTAATACCTAAAGTGTTGATAATTTACACAGTCAGTTTGTAATTTGTAATAAGGTATATAGACAGTCATTTATATTAAACACGTATGTGCCTCATGCTTAGATATTAGGAGGAAGAGTGATGCACATTGTTTACTTTCTGTGACTTATTCCCCACATTACTATATGACAGCAACATTATCATTAAAAAAAAATCACATTTTCAGGAACGGATTTTTTTAATTAGGGCTGGACTTTGAATTAATTATCTGTGCATAGTAGGGGGTATCAACACAGAGTCAGGATCCAAGAGTCATAATCTCTTTCTCAGTTACCCTGCTGCTCTGACGAAGGAAAAAAAAACTGCTCCTGCTCTATGTGGCTGCGTCTACACTGGTAAATTAAGTCGACTTACGCTTGCGTAAATCGACATAATTTACTCTGCGTCTACACTACAGTTTCCTTAAATCGACTTAAGCAGCTTGCTTAAGTCGACTTAAGGAAAATAAAGTCGACTTAATTAAAATTAAGTCGACTTTATAACACCTCCTTTGGATTAGATCTAAGGCTTAAGTCGACTCCCTAGAGTCGACTTAAGCCAGTGTAGACGTGGGGTAGCCCTAAGTCGATTTAGGGCTACCCCAGGGCTACACCAATGCCCTCCCTGCCGGGGGGGGGGGGCACAGAGGGAACCTGGCATGCCCCCCCCACAGGGCTGGGCAGAGCCCTGCCCACCCTGCCCCATGCCCTGCCAGGGTCCCTGTCCCCCTTTGCCCCGTTGTACCTATGTACAATGGGGCAAAGGCTGAGCCTCCTGGCATTGGGCAAGGGGTGCCCTCCCTGCCCCTGTGGACCTCCCCTAGGTCCCCCTAAGCCCCTAGAAGTTGACGTAGGTGTCCAGTGTGGACACTCTAGGTCGACTTTTTAAGTTCCCCTTTAAGTCATCTTTATTTTTAAGTGTAGACACACTAAGTCGACTTAAATTAACAAGTGTAGACATAGCCTGTAAGAGGAAGGAATGGAACTACACCTCTGCCCAGCCTCCACCCGTTCCTGCCCACACATATGGTAATGTAGTCGCTTTGCAGATCCTGCTCCCATTGTCACATTGGTATGAAAGGTATAAAGACATGGGCGTTAGAGAGGAAAGGGAACGATTTATGGGATGGACCATGATCTGTCCCTAAGAAGCTTTAGAATCTAATTAGCTCTCACTGGTATTTGTGTTTTAATTTTAATTCCTGCAGTGTTTGAGCATAAAAATTCTTTGTTTATGTGAAAACTGCACGAACATAAGCATTGCAAGATGAGGAACAAAACCACTCTTCTTGTATCTGGATTTTTTTCTTCTCAGGGGTATGTGGGAAATAACACTCCCCATAAGCTCCTGCCCCAAACAGTCTGCTGTTTGGAGTTGATGGACCAAATAACGTAGCTAGTCTTCTGTCAGATTTTGCAGAATACAGGCTATAGCCCATTTTTAGGCTTGTTATAATAAAATTAGACATAATTTAAGGCAGCAGAAGGTGAAAAAAATAAAACTTTTTGGTGGAGCATTCTGCAACGTTGCTTACCCATGCATGCAGAATGTCTAAAAATAACAGCAATTGAAATGGGAAGCTTACAAGATCTGTTGATTTATAATGGCTTTTTCCTGGTTTATTGCTTGAGTGCCCTCCCCAATGAGATCTGATGTTGCAACCAAACTGCCATTTGATAAAAAAGGAACTCTCTCTTCTTTGCTAATTTACAGTGCTCTGAACTTCATGGCATCAGCTTTATTTTTTAACATCACATGGATAAATGGGAAAGACGGCTAAGTAAAAAAATATTTCCTTCTAAATGGTTGTCTTTAATATACATAGGCCAAAGAAAAAATACTGACATACATATCCTTGGATCTGGCTTGAATGTACAAAGCAGTCTTGAATTAGAATTATATTTTATTTCAGGATGTCAGACATACGAGTTTGTA
Source organism: Pelusios castaneus (assembly GCA_007922175.1). Taxonomy (NCBI): domain Eukaryota; kingdom Metazoa; phylum Chordata; order Testudines; family Pelomedusidae; genus Pelusios; species Pelusios castaneus. The sequence continues at coordinate 4,654 of VOCT01081320.1, forward strand.
TCAAGGAAAACTTGTATGATAAAAAGTGCGGCGTAGGTCGTATTTCATTATAATTGCATAATTGATCCTCAAGGTGTCTTTAGGAAGGATGTTGACCCTACTACAGCAAAACCATGTGAGTCTACTGATCTCATTGTATATTTTTACTTTTAAGGACCCAACAGATCATATGCTAGTCAAGAAATATTGTGTACGGTTAGTAGAAAAAATGTGTTTTATCATTACAGTATAAAAGGAGCCAGTTGTTTAGAGCAACATGCACCATATGGAGGCAGCTTTGAGTTGTAGAACTTGCTAAAACCGTGCAAAGCTGCTATTATGGAGAAAACAGGAAGACAATTTCCTCCATGAACATACACCATTTCCCAAGGAGGAAACGGAGTTCTTCTTTTTCTTTCTTTCTTTCTTTCTTTCTTTCTTTCTTTCTTTCTTTCTTTCTTTGCTCTTTGTTGATTTGGAAACAGAGAGGCAATGATTAAGTGATGACCATAAAAGGCTCAAACTAGCAATGACATCAGCGGTAAAAGGAGAAAAAACCCAACCTCTTTAAATAAACACGTTATAAAGGACTTTGACTTCCCCTGTAAAAGTGTAGTTGTTTAGGCCTGCATTGCTTTGCTTGATTAATTGTCATCGTGTCTCCTGTAAGACCAGTGCCCCCAAATTTTCTATTTTATGCTCACGTTGTTAGCATTCCGAGATTCTAAGCCCCACGCCCCTTAATTGCTATTAAGTGGAGCAGGCTGCAGCCACCTCACCTTTATTTAATTTGTTTATTTAGACTTATAAAATAAAAATAAACAAAAACACATCCCCATGCAGAGGGGAAACTGACCATATCCCAGAGTATGCCTTGGTCCAACCTGACATAAGTGGAAGGCTGCAGATCATTGTTAATTCATTGGCAGTATGTCATCTTCCAAATCCAAATGTTATTCCTAAAAGGGAATTTGAACTGAGTAGACTGAAGTGAGGCCTGTGAACGAAATGTGGCCCACAGAGCTTGACACCATGTCCCAGGACTGCATTCATTTTGAATCCGGGGGGAGACTGCAGAAGCTGCAGGTGTATCCTTATGCATGCAATACTCGATCTTGATCACATGGCATGATGAGACCTGTAGCCTTCCTATGGCACACCTAGAGTTAGGGTAGCCACAAACCACGCTGAAAACAGTCAAGTGTGGTAAGTTCTTGTGATTCTGTCCCAAGGCTCATGATATTTGGTGTTTGTCTTCATGCCCCAGCTAATTTAGCCCTCATGGTGCAGAATAAAAGACTGAAAATGTGACTTGAATACTTCCGCACCCTACAGGTAAATAAATCCCAGAAAGCCAATGGACAGATTCCCCCACAGTAGCCATTTTTAAAAAAAATCTCATCATTTTTAACCCAATCTCTTGATTTTTAAGCAGCTTGATTCTTGATTTTTGAATGCTTGAGACTGACAATGCTGAAATGGTGTACTTCATTTGTCTCCTGGCTTTCTCCTTGGCCATCCTGAATGCATTTGGCGAATTTTCTTTTAAGAATAAACTCCATATTTTGAAGATGAACGCTCACTTTTATACGTATATAGTACTTGTACATGTCTGTATACAGAGATGCACCCCTTAGGCCGAAATGGAGCATTATATGGCAGCACATATAGGACAAGCCTGTGTAGTAATGATAAGGAATAGCTGAATCCAACACCATTTGATTCACCTTGGGGACCCAGTCCTGCAAACACTTAGGCAGATGTCAGTGAGTGAAGTCACCTACCTAAGTGTTTGCAGGATGCAGCCTACTGTGTTAACTCGTACCTGGAAAGTTGCCATTTTGAAGCTCCGCCACCTTCAAGTCAAATCAATATAAAACAGGAGATGTTTTTGTTTCCATATTTTTTTTTTTATCACAGTCCAGAGTGGTTACTTCCTTGGGGCTTTTAATAAGTGCGGCAGCACTTCATCAACTACTTTGACAGTTCACCTAATACCCTTTAACAGGCTTAAGAGATGCGCTAGAAAATAATTGATAAAATATCCTCCACTGCACTGAGTTTCGGAGTGGAAAGATCACACACATGCAAAAGAAGCAATGTTCAAAGCACCCAGAGCCACAGATTTTTAAAACTGTACTAAAAGATTTGCTGCAACAGTTCCAAGAAGACAAGAGCTTTTACTGCAATTGGAGTAAATCTCTTTATGAAACAATGAAGGAGGCAAATTTCCTTGGATTACTTTGAAGGATTGTTTAAGCTGTAATTTTATTGTCTTTGTTCAGAAGAGTGGATCATTTTCCCTCTTTTATTCTTCGAGCTCTACACCTTCTTTTCTCACTATGGGTTTCCCTGCCTTACTACTGGGATCTGTTCACTGTTGGTTTCTTTTGATTCCCTAACTCAAACCCTTGGTTAGTGTATATCTTTGTCCCTCTGGCAAACCCTGGCCCTGTGGGGTGCTGGAACACCTCCTGTTTGTGACTGAGTAGGTGCTATCTTAAAAATAAAGGCCTCCAGTCAGCAAATGAACTGAGAGCTCGGGTTAGAGGCCTCTGTTAAAAGTTCCTTAAGTTTTCAAATCAAGTGAAGGACCCAAAAAAGAGAGGATCCCATTGCAATTGGCGGTCTTGCCCTCCTTTAAATCCCCCATCAGTGCTGAGTGTCCTCAACTCCCCTTAAAATCCATTAGAGAGGAATGTGCAGAGCAGCTCACAGAAGATAGTGAAAGCCTCACACGATCAGAGACAGAGTTTGAAAGGTACAAAAAGTGCTTTCCAAGTAAAACGGGCCTCATACATACTGAGGTGGGTTGCAGTGAACCAGAGGTGGTTGTTCAAAGGCTCAAATGGCAGTTAGGCCCCTCGTTCTCAGGGAGACATCCAACTGCCTTTTGTGCTTTTAAAAATCTCACTCACACTGCTCGTAAGGTGAAATGATACCATCCATCTATTCTGGGTCCTTAAGCACTATGTGAGAGGAAGGACAGGGGAGTTAGTAGAGGCTGAGGAGGTGAGTAGCTCTACACGCATGAGTGAACTAATGGGTCTATTCACATGCATAAAGTTCCCTGCATACGACTGAGGGGAGGCTAAATCATGGAATTAATGTTTGTTTCTGACGGCTTGGGGGGTGGGGGGACATTGTCACCTCTTGCTGGAGCGTTCCAAAGGGGGAGCCGTGTTAGTCTATTGCAGAGAAACAGAGTCCTGTGGCACTTTTAAAGGCTAACCGATTTATTTATCGCATGAGCTTCCGTGGAAGAAAATCCCACTTCGTCAGACGCTTTGAAGATGGGGAACTTACAGAATGGAGATTTCCTAATCGAGTCCTGCCTTATAAAAGATCTGTCTCCTGCACTCCCTTAGGCCAGCTCTACATGACATGCCTTTATTGGTATAATTACATGGCTAAGGGGGGTGAAAAATCCACACCCCTGAGCAACGTAATTATATTGACCTAAACCCCAACTTCCCACCCCCAGAGAGCACTATGTGGATGGGAGTAGCAACGTGCCTATTGTCTCTCAGGGAGGTGGATTAACTATGCCAGCAGGAGTAAATCTCCCTTCAGTGTAGGAGTGTCTTCAGTAAGACCAAGTCTCCTAACACTACCACTAAGCCTGCAAAGCATATATCGCTCAGGGTGTGAAAAAACACCCCTTCACCGCTGCTTCTTGAGATGATTTTCTTATGTCGACAGGAGAGCTCGCTCCCAGAGACATAGAGCGACTACGCAAGCAGTCTTACAGCCGTGCCGCTACATTGTACAGCTGCGCCGTTGTAAGCTCACTAGTGCAGGCATGACCTGAAATACTAGAGCGGGCAGCGCTGTACATGAACATTAGCGGCTGAGCTGTCAATATTCTGAAGAAAATGTGGGGTACAGGACGGGGCGGAGGTCATTCATGTGTCAGTCCCGTGGAAGGCGTCAGGAGAGGAAGGCCTCTGTATTCAGAGGGTGCCACAGCCAGCAGCAGAGCACTGTGTTTCCTACCAGCTGGACTTGTGGGAGGGAGTCTGTTGTCAGATGTAGGGCCCAGGATGCGAAACCCTTACTCACATCAATGAGCAGTTACTCACAGGAGTAGTCAAATTCCAAAGGGGTAGCCGTGTTAGTCTATTGTAGAAAGACAACAGAGTCTTGTGGCACTTTTAAAGACTAACAGATTTATTAATCGCATGAGCGTCTGACGAAGTGGGATTTTCTCCCACGAAAGCTCATGCGATTAATAATCTGTTAGTCTTTAAAAGTGCCACAAGACTCTGTTGTCTCACAGGAGTAGATCCACTGAAGTCTAGAAATGCACAGTTCACAAACATGAGCAATAGCTTCACAGACTGGCCTGCGTGATCACAGTAATTAAGCCTAGAGGTCACAAATGCATGGGTCATTGGAGCAGGTCAGTGTCTGATAGGATGGGGCCAGACATAAGTAGGTATTTTTTGACAGCATGGCCGTATGGGCATCTACTAGTGCTGAGGAGTCCGAAAGTATTGCCAAGGCTACAGACCAACTAAACAACCTGAGAGCAGATATCTTCAATAGTCCGGGATGTTAATGAGAAGACAACTTCTTCTTAGCATTTGCATCTTGCCACCAGCATATTAGATGGCTTAGCTTTATTTTTCTTTTTTCTGGATTTACTTGACTTTAATGTGCTTGGTGGTTTCTCAGCCGTAACGTTGCATTAACTTTAGAGCTTGCACTTCATTTGTTTTTCTCCATAAGCATAAATTAATTCCACAAAGAAATATCTTTCACACCCAGTGGTGGGAAATAAGACACAGGAATTCTTAATTAGCTTTCACCATATGCGTTTCATCTTGTTTAGTTGATGGCCAGAATTGAAACTGAGCCTGATCTCTGTGCTGAGCACTTAACTAACACAGGGTGTGTCATCTTTCATGTGTCAGAAAATGTACTGACGGAGTTGTGGAGAGGTGAGGGTTAGTGAGAATTTTTGTCCCTTTCCCACTCAGTTTATTGGGCAATGTAACATTTTTTATCATGACATTTTTTATTCCACTTTGTCAGGCACCCTGAGATCTTCTGGCAAGGGTGCATAAATCAAACCCCCCATATTATTACTCTTACAGAGAGAATTCAGATGACAGCAGAGAACATTCCCCTCATTGCATGTGTAGTAGAGCCCCATAATTTTCATTTTTCTTAGAGTGCATTATATAGTGCATTATATAGTTGAGCATCTACTGCAGCAAGGATGGGTTCCTTTTATAGATGTTCTACATGGCCATTTCCCAAAGTTATTCCTGCATTCTGGACATTTAAATCAGTGTTTCTCAACTGGTGTTCCGTGAAACACTGGTGCTCCACAGACAGAGTGAAGGTGTTCCACGACCGACCCCGACCCTG
>VOCT01081341.1:0-11765 GCA_007922175.1 Pelusios castaneus
ACCTGCGGGGGTCCCGGCAAGAAAGAAGCCCCGGCTCCCTTTATGTCCAGGACTGTGCTCCAGCTGATAGGGAAACTGCGGGGTTTCCCTATCAGCTGGAGGGCCGTGCCAGCAATTGCGGGGTTTCCCTATCAGCTGCAGCATGGTCCCGGACAGAAAGGAGCCACTGGGGTCCCGGCAAAAAAGGAGCCCTGCGGACTTCCTTCTGACCAGAACCTGCGGGGGTCCCAGCAAGAAAGAAGCCCCGGCTCCCTTTATGTCGGAGCCATGGGCTTCCTTCTGGCTGGGACCACTCGTGTTCCGGGCAGAAAGGAGCCGTGGGGCTCCCTTATTCCCAGGACCTAAGCAGTCCCGGGGAGAAGGGAGCCGGGACGAGCCACTAGTGGCTTGCGGGTCTTGGGGAGAACCAGCCCCGCGTGGAACTGGCTCTCCCCAGGACAAGCCGCTAGCGGAGCAGCTTAAGTCGACTTAAGGAAACTCCAGTGTAGACGCAGAGTAAATTAAAGTCGACTTAAGCCTGCTTAAATTGACTTAATTTACTAGTGTAGATGCACCCTTGTAGACTAACAGATTTCTTTGGGCATCTGACAAAGTTAGATCTGTTAGTCTATAAAGTGCCACAGGACTCTCGTCGTTTTTGCTGTACACAGACTAACACGGCTACCCCTCTGAAAGGATTATAGAATTGCTCTTCTGAATTTGGAATAACATCTAGTCACCTAATCTATTGTATAATGTTTGGTAAGATTATTCGCTGAGTTTACTCTGCTCAATACATCTAGCTAAATCTAGTAAAAGTCACCATATGAAACTTTGAATTAAACTCTTTACATTTTATACATATAAATATGTGACATTGTATGACTCCCTGAAATCCTCTATTATCTAACTGAATTGTATGATGTACCTACAACCTGTAGTGTTCTGCCTTTGTATTACTTTTATGCTACATTTTTTAAATACCTGAAAAATAAATATTTAAGAAAGGAATGGATATATTATTAAGCCAAAACACACACAGAAATTAAAATAGTTCGCTCACCAGATCTGTCATTAAGTCCTTGCTGCAATAGTTTTACTCTCTGAGCTATGGATAAAGCTCTCATGTGAACTTTCTCTGCCAAAATCTTAAAAAAAGAAAGTTAAGCAGACATTGGTATTTAGCTATCAAATGCATTTCTACAAACAACATTGAGCAACTTGAAATTCAACACCTTAAGATTCCAGAATGGTGCTGAGTGATAAAAACCCCAGCAGAATTATTAAGAATTAGAACACACGAAAAGTAGAAAATTCATTTATTATTTCCATAGGACTTAAAAGTCAGCACTCTTGCTGTAATCCTAGGCACACTAATAAACATCATAGATATTACTGTCTAACATAACTAGAAATCAGTAGACCCTTCTGTGTTTTGACAGAGCCCTTTCACCACAACTCTCTCTCTCTCAAAAATCTTCATTCTACTTCAACATGGTTTCTCCTTGCTTAGCTCTCAGTGCCGAACTGGAACTTAAATCTTCTTTCCTTTCTGGCTTACAGGAAAAAATTCACACGTAAGGCACTGTTTAGGAGTGACTTTCCCTTTAAAGCACTAAAGAGAAAAGTCAAACCTATCAATAATGATGATACAAAGAAGACTGCTACATTACTTAAATCCAACTTTTTTTTCCCTCCAAGTCCACCAATATGGAGATTCAATGTAAAAACAAGTTAAATTGTTGAGGGACTCTTATAGATTGAAACCCTTTAATATAAAAATAACTTGTTGGTCATTATCTCACATATTTTACTTCTATGGGGTAATTTCTTTTCCTTTGACTATAAACTCTTTGAAGCAGGAAGCATTTTCCCTTTGGCTTTTCAGCAACTAGCACATCTGGGTGCTATCACAATGATATTACTAATTAAAAAGCACACTCCAAAAAAGTATCATACCAAAACTAATGTAACTCCAATAACAATAGCCAGATTTTAGGAAACAATACCTATATATACAGATACGAAGTATGAGTCACAGCCACACTCACTGATGAATGGAGCAAGACTAATAGGTAATAAGGTGATAGACTATTTATGCTTTCTGTTCCTGAAGAGCTGGGCTCATGTGCAACTTTTACACTGAAGCTCCACGAAGGAAAAAATTTACCATTTGTGCTAAAAGTTCAAGAAACATCACTTGAAAAATGTTTTTAATGTATCACTCTCCTTCACAGTGATTTTTCTGGCAACTGAACATATTATTCATTTTAGCTACTTTTCTGAATAGAAATACCTTAAAAAACTTAATAAAAAATATACTAAGTCACTTCATGCTTTAGAACTGAAATGTAGAGACCTGTTTACCTCATATGCCAGTTTCCTGACGGCCTCTTTTACATCCATAGTGCGGCCTACAATTTTTGGCAAAGTCTTAGCTGATGGAGCAATACATGACAACACTGCACGCCTCACTTCTGAATTTGAATCATTTTCAAGCAATGTGTTGTAAACTGCAAAGAACATAACAGTTATTAACATGAAGTGTTTCTTAAGAACTTGTAATATGCACAGCACAATAAAATACAACCCATCTAGGAGACACCTGAAAACACAATGTGAGAAATATTTCAAATCAACTATAAATTCTCTGTACAACCCTTACGCTTAGGCACTTTATACAAGATTCTAGGAACTAATTGTAAGACTTTTTGAGTTTTCCCTCAAGACTAAGCCTCAAGCAAAACTTTAAGGTCAGGGCCTTTGAGTGTGGAACTCTCCCTTACAGACAGAAGAGTGTGATCATCACTAGCTATCTTTAGGGCACAACAGAAGACTCACTTGTTTTGACAGGCTCATCCTGATTTTTTGAGGGCCTCTCCTTTGTTTTACTTTTCATTGTTATATCTGTTAACCCCATTTCTCAACCTTTTTTGTATGTGTGTGCTTTAAAATGATTTTTATTTACTAGTGCAATGATTATTGAACACTACTCTTGGTTTGACCTTTCGGTTAGCAGTTTACTGAGCTAACATCTTTATTTTTTATTTTGATTTCTCTTTTACTCCATAGCACTTTGATGCCACTAGACAAAACTAGTTAAATATGTTAAGTAAATTTCAAAGTGACAGTGACAGTCTCAGAGATACTCTCTCTCTCTCTCTCTCTCTCTCTCTCTCTCTCTCTCTCTCTCTCTATGCATTAAAATTTATCATTGCATTCCTAGACCTAGTAAACAGCTACATTTCTGAATAGTATTTATATTTTAGTCAATACTTAAAGTTTAGAAAAGATTAAGTCAAGTGTGCTTACTAAAAGAAAATATTATAAAAAGGTATAAAAACATACCATTAACCACAGAACAGTTCTCATCATTGGGATCCTGAAGTCTAGCCAATGCCAGTACAGCTTGGATTCTCACATTTGGAATCTTATCCTTCAGTCTAATTAGCATAGCTTCATTAATTTTATCAAAGAGATCATCATCAATCTGGGCATTCTCTGGCATACTTCCCAAAAGCTTATTAACAAGCTGGCACACTCGGAATCTAACAGCATGGCTGTTCGCACTGTGAGACTAGAAAACAAAAAAAAGTCATCAAGACCATGGACAAAGGATTATGATTTTGACACAGTTACAATATAATAAACAAGTTACTCATCACATACAACTTTTTCTCATTTTTACATTAGCTATAAATCATTATGTCTAGAACAGTGTTTCACAACCAGTGTACCATGGCACATGGGTATGCCATCAGGCCTGAGCATGTGTGCCACGGAATTTTTTTGAAAAACTACTTGAGTTATAGATTGGCTCATGAATATTTATGAGTTCATTTGGAGACTTTATGTTGGTGCACCCAAAATAACGAAAGGTATCAAGGTGTGCCACACAGAGAAAAGGTTGGGAACCACTGGTCTAGAGCCCTGTGCGGATACAAATATGTGGAACCACATCTGATTCTGCATCTGCAAGAAATGGTACATGGCTATCGGCAGATTTGCAAGGCTCTAGCTCTCCACAGACGCAAATATGTGGATCTGTATCTGATCTGTATCCACAAGATAATGCAGATATTCACGGATTTGCAGGGCTCTAATTATGTCCATGTAAATACTCAATACTGCCTAGCTAGCCTCAACTGTCATCTACACCGCCTAGTTTTTGTCACCTGTCTTTGTCACATTTCCAGAATACATATACAGAGTCAAGGTCCACTTCGAATCCAGCAGTTAGATATGATTTGATGTGCATTAGCATGTCTAGATGAGAAACTTCCAACCTGTTATGAGACTTTGTCTTTATATTGTTCATTAGACTGAAGCCTCACCCTGCATCTGCACTAGATGCTTGAAATGTGCCACATACATCCATCAACTGGGCCAGGAATGTGAACTTATCATGTTACTGTGGAAATGACAATGTCTAAGAACGTTTTTAGTGTACCAGACATGCACTGCCTTTTATTACCCAACACATCTTTCATTGATTCCAGTTGTCAGCTAGTAACAAAGTGTTATACCAATTTAGTCAGTGATTGGAAATGACTGAACTCACTAAGAAGTAAGGAAAGCAAACAAGGAGTCCGGTGGCAGTTTAAAATACTAAAATTTAAGGAGGTTCAAATGCTGTATCAGATTGCTTCTCAGTTGGGGGGAAGGAGACGGGTGCTTGCTTGGTGTTGTGGGCTCTCCCTTACAAGCAGTATCTGATCAGCAATCAGCTCTATCTTTTAACAAGTGTCGGGCTGGTCATATAGTGCTTGTCATTCTTAGTCAGGCTCTGTCTTTTGTGATTTTAAGTGACCATTATACCTGAAATCACAGATTATCAGGTCTAAGTCCTAGTGCTAAGACCTGGAGTGTGGGAAGGTAATTATATTTTGTGGAGACTTCCAGCCTGTGTCAGCAAAAGTTCCCCCACTGAGACCTAAAGTCACAGAAGTCGAGTCACACAAAGTGTGGAGGAGACTATATCCTCAACAAAGGTAACTGAATGAAGTAGTGAAGAACAACGCAACCAACAGTTGGAGGAACGTGCATAGTGCTACTGCCTTTATCCCCCTTTTCTCTGGAAGGTGAACTCCTGTGAAAGCACCTCTGAACTGTGGGTCTCCCTCCAGTACTGTCAAAGAGGGCAACAAGGTGAGTGAGGTGTGGAGAAGGGAGGGGCACGTTAAAGGAACGTTTGTTGAACAAACAAGGAGTCTAGCATTTTTAAAGACTAACAAATTTATTATCTCACTGTATTTTAGTGACTTTGCTCCAGAATGCTAGTTTTGTGACTGGAAAACGTATATATTTACTAGTAGGCCAAGATTTTTAAAATGCTTTATTTGCCAAGGTCATTATCTCACATCATCACAACCTTGAGAGGTTGTTATCTTGGATATTTTCCATACTAAACATTTTTTGTTTTAATTATTTTTTACGTAAGAGCATTAGAATGGTCATAATGGATCTGATCAATGGCCATCTAGCCCAGTAACCTGTCTTCCAACAGAGGCCATTGCCAGGTGCTTCAGAGCGAACAAACTGAACAGGCAGTCATGGAGCTATTCATTACTTGACATTTAGTCCCACCTTCTGGCAAAAGGAGACTAGAAACATTTCAAAGCATGGTGTTGCATCCAACCCTGACCATCAATCACACTTGCATCAATCAGAGAGATATCCATTGAAAACACACTGGAAGAAGCAAAGACTTCAGAAGTTGACTAATGATTAATGAAGGTATTTATATGGAATCCTTAAGTGAAGAGGGCAAAAGGGTTTAAGAGAGTTGAAGTAGTACACAGACTTGATTCTTACAAATCTACAATAGAGGCTTCTGGATTCTACTCAACCTCTGCATAGCTTTTACAGATACCTGTCCTATAAAACACCGACAGTTGAGTGACATCAAGCACTACCAGCAATGGGATTGCCATGTGATCAAGACAGAATAGAGAATTTGAACACAGAGTGGAATATCACACAACGAATGAATGAAAATTTGACCTCAACTACTTTTTTATCATCACTAGTGGCTCGAGCTGATCTTTGTGCTATGTTTCCTGGAATGAAAGAAGTAGGAATTAATCTCTTGCTACTCCCAGTCACAACAGCTACATTTGAGCGATCTTTCTCATCCCTGAATAGAATTTTGTGTTCTGAAAGACGTCGCCTTCTGCCTGATGATGTGAATGAATTGATGAGCATATCAATTGAAGGAATGGAAATACCAGACACACGAGAAGCCACCAAAGATGAACGCACTGCATTTGAGAAGTTCATTAACGAAGTTGTGCAAAATTATAACAAAAAACCCAGAAAGATGTAGATATAGTGCTTCACAGAAGGATTGAGTAGCTCTACTCTCTGTCCCCGGTCCTCTTTTTCCTCCTCCCGCAGCCCCGGCTCTCCCCTCTGCCCCCGGTCCTCTTTCTCCTCTCCCGGCAGCCCTGGCTCTCCTCTCCGGCCCCAGTCCTCTTTCTCCTCCTCCCGCAGCCCCAGCTTACTTTAACCTCTGCTGCGCGGGGATCTGTGATACCTGTGCAGGTGGGCAACGGCTGCTGGGCGGCCGCGCACCCGTGCAGCTTAGAAGGAACATTGCTGTGTGTACACAATAAATACATATTTTTACTCCGCAGCCATCAAATCATAAGACTTTATGTTTATGACTGTGATTATACAAAGACTGACATGTTCAACTTTGCTATTATGAGCAGTCCCACTGAAATGACAGTAGTAAAGTTAAGCTAAGTCTTTGCAGGATTTGGGTCTTAAGCAGCAAATGAACAGAGGGAGAAGAAGGCTGGGGGTGAGGCGGGGCAGCGGAAAACGGAAGGAGAGCTGCCGCTGGGCTCAGCTCCGCTCCCTGCCAGTGAAGAACCACTCAGCATCTCCGCAGCTAGGCAGCTCTCACTTGGCAGTGAGGAGCTGAGGCCAGCACAGCTCCTCTGCCCCACCCCCCAAACCATTTAAACTTTCTATTTTAGAATATTCAAACAGATTTTTTAATTAAACTAATTTTTATATCCCCAATCTGTACCAGAGCATTTACTGGAATACCTACATGAGGGAGGGGGGAAAAATTGCTCCCCAAACCTAGGTATGCTGATAAAACTTAAATGTAGACCAGACCTTAAATTTATATGGTGTTCCATTTGGTAAGTGGGTTATAATGCCAAGTTTTTCCCTTATGCAGATTTTTACCATCATATTAATAATTTGATAAATGCTATCATGGTACCTCAAGCAGAAAATTAAACAAATAACTCAGAAGTGAGTTATCTTCCTCTTCCTCACCATCTTCTTTTTCCAGTTGATCAAGTGAAGTAACAAACTTTGCTGCAAAATTTATCACTTGTTCCACTGCTGGTTCACGTTTGTAGATTATCATAGGATACTTAAGGTAATGAACAAACTCCTCATGAAAAACCATCTTATCTTTCAGCTGAAATACATCAAACACAGATCATTAACAATCTTTCCATGACAAAAATCGCAGAAAAGGAAAGAAGTGGTCTCTCGGACAGGCAGTTCCCATTTAGGTTTTTATAGGTCTAAAGAAGCAAGCACAGATCCACTGCGTAATGCATGCTCAGCAAAATACCATTTAATAACTGAGCTATCATAATGTGCGCCATAGTTTGAACTCTATGCTCCTCTTTAGGGATCACCTCCACAAGCTAACATGTTAAAACTATAGCTTGGTCTGTCTACACTATTCTCTAGAAGTTCTCAAATCACCTTCATCTCTGTACTGCCTGAGGACTTCCAGTATCTGTCACATGTAGTTCCTTCATTCATATTCTCTCTCTCTTCTTCCCAAGGGAAATTTGTGTATGCAATGCAGGATAGTGTTTTGATAGAGCTTTGTTTTCAGGCCTTTTTTTAAAATGTATATGTTATGTATTTGTTAGAGAAAGTAAGGTTGAGAAATAACAATTTCTAGATTGCTTTCCATCCACATATCTCAACATGTTTTTCAAAGGGAGTCAGTGTGAGCAGAGGGTATAACAGTCCAGGGGAGGCTTAGCCCTGGCACAGCTTCTGCCAATCTGCCACCAGACACCTGAGCCATAGTAGCCCAATCCCTATTCTGTCCCTTAGACTCATAGACTTTTAAGATCAGAAGACTCCATTATGATCGTCTAGTCCGACGTCCTGCATGACGCAGTCCACAGAATCTCATCTACCCAGTCTTGCGATAGACCCTGACCCACGCCTGAGTCATGGAAGTCCTCAAATCATGGTTTAAAACCTTCAAGGTATAGAGAATCCACCAGCAAGTGCCCCATGCTGCAGACGAAGGTGAAAAATCCCCAAGGCCTCTACCGATCTGCCCTGGGGGAAAATGCCTTCCCGATCTTAAACATGGCAATCGGCTAAATCCTGAGCATCTGGGCAATACTCACTAGCCAGACACCCAGGAAAGAATTCTCTTGAGTAATTCAGAGCCCATCCCAGCTAACATATGATCACAGGCCACTGGGCATATTTACCACTAGCAGTCAAAAATCATTCAATTGCCAAATTAGGCTGTTCCATCCCCTCCATAGATGTATCAAGCTGTCTTGAGGTCCGCTAGATCTTTTGCCCCCACACCATCTGCCATGTTGCTGGGCAGCATTTGAGGCTGCTCCGCTAGGCCAATCAGCAAGATTGGACAGGTTGGGGTGGGGGGAAGTGATGGTACCGCAGGGAGTTATCCTCCCTGAAGGGGGTGCACCTACCCATGAGAGTCAGTATATATGAGAAAATGGAGGTACAGGGTGAGGAAGCAGTTTGCCCAGGGCCAGCCATTAGGTTACCCAAAAGCAACACAGGTTGCATTGGGAATGGAAGGTGCAGAGGTTGGTGGCGGCCCTTAGTTCAGCTGGCCCTTTAAAACGCGCATCCCGCTCCTGTGGCCTGTGCCCAGGGAGGACGTTCCCCTCACCTGCTGGTAGGTCCGCTTCAGAGCCGCCGCGAGCTTTGCAGGGTTCTGGTGCGGTTTCTGAGCCAGCTCGAACGCCTCTCGGATTTGCAGCAGCTTCTTCTCCGCTCCCATCGCTGGGGAGAGAGGGGCGCGTCACTCGGGGGCTCTGGGAACGGCTCCCAATGGCCCGGACCGTTCGGGCGCCAAGAGGGAACTGTCCGTTTGCTGGCCGAGTCCCCGAACTCTCCACACGGATTGTTCCCGCCACAGGCGCGCGCAGGGGGGCTGGAAGCGGGAACGGCCCCGTCCCGCTGGGGGTGGGGACTCCCCTCAGCGCTTCTCGGCTTGGGAGAGGGGGCAGCTGCGAACCGCCGATCCCCCGCGTGCCCCGACCCACCGGGCCGCCCCCAGACGCGGGAATCGGGCGCCAGGAGGGAGTTCTACAGGCGGCCACATCCCCCCGCACGCCGGGGGCGGGCGACTATCACCTGCCTGGTCCCCGAAAGCGCTGATCAATCGAGTCGGTCGGCGTCAGCCCCGCTGACAGATCGGCGAGCGCACGCCGCGGCCGTTACCCGCCTAGCTTCTTCGAATTTGTCCCGAGCGCGCGCCGCGAGCAGTCTCGCGCGATGAGAACAGCAAGTAGGCCGCGGCCGCGGGGAGAACAGCTGCCGGAGGGAGGGGGCGCTCAGCCTCGTAGGAACAGCAGGGGGAGGGTGTGTACTCATGGGAACAGCTGAGCGGACCTGGCAATAGTGCAGCCGAGGGAGGAGGGGTGCCGTCTTAGGAACAGCCGAGAGGGACGAGCGGAACAGCCAGAGCAGGGAGCTGATGCAAGAACAGCCGGGCGAGCGAGCGCGGGTTTGTCAGTAGGGGGAGCGGACTCTAGTAGGAACAGCCGCGGAGGTGCTGCGCAGTTTGGGACGTCCACGGGGCAGAGACAGAGGGCGGGACTGGGGAGGGGAATAGGGTCTGCAGCAGCGAGAGAGGGACCGTGGCAGGGCTGTGTTGCTAGGTAATAACGCTGTTAGTCACGCGCCCCTCTTGGGCTTGGTGCAGCAAGTCCCAGCTCCTGGAGTCATGTTATGAGGAAGGACAATCCTATCCAGGACTGTAAAATGGGGAAGAACTGCCTAGCTGCTAGTCCTGCTGGACAGGGCAGGCTTTTAGTGGCACAGAACTGAACATTAGTTCTCAGCAGGGATTCCCCTAACACCCTTCCTACACCCATCTCCCCACACCTCTGCTGAATTTCCAAACACCCCTCCCACCCCAGTTACCAGCTAGTAACATAGTGTTATACCAATTTAGTCACTGGGTGGAAATGACTGAACTAAACTCACTAAGGCCATGTACACACTAGCATCGCTATCGCGCACTTACCCTATTGCGCGTTAAATGTTCCGTGGTTGTTGTTGCGCGATACAGCGTACACACTTGGCATACTGTAACGGATCAAACAACCCCCCCCCCCCCTCCTCTCAGTCCTCCAGCAAAACAAAGTGCACTCTGGGTACCTATCCCACAGTCCCCGATATCATTTCCCGTGGTGCATTGCGCTACCGATGCTACCCAGCAGTCGCCAATAGCAACGGGCGCTAATTTCAAACTGGAGCAACCGTCTTTCCGTCACTGCCTTTTAATAATCGCCATGGATTCAGCTGTGATCTTGAATGCTGCCTTCAGCATTGTGAATACAGCCCAGATTCTGTTGCAGTACGCCTTTGGCTCTGACTCAGAGCAGGACTCGGATGACTCCACTTCGGAGAATGACAGCCATGAGAGCAGAACTGATATTCTGATCAGTTTTGCAGACCAGCTGCACAGCCTGAACCGCCGTGTTTGGTCCCGGCAGACAAGCACAGACTGGTGGAACCGAATCGTTCTCCAGCTGTGGGATGATGAGCAGTGGCTACAGAACTTCAGAATGCGCAAAGCCACATTTATGGAACTGTGCCGTGAGCTTTCCCCTGCCCTGCATCGCAAGGACACGCGGATGAGAACAGCCATCACAGTGGAGAAGCGTGTGGCTATTGCCCTCTGGAAACTGGCGACTCCGGACTGCTACCGCTCGGTCGCAAACCAGTTCGGTGTCGGACAGTCGACCGTTGGAGTAGCACTGTCACAAGTGTGCAGAGCCATCAACCGTCTCTTGTTAAGGAGGACGGTGACCCTGGGGAATGTGAGGGAGATCATCGAGGGATTTCAGGACTTGGGCTTCCCGAACTGTGGGGGTGCAATAGATGGGACCCACATCCTTATTCTCGCGCCCGACCATCTCGCCAGCGAGTACATTAATCGGAAGGGATACTTTTCCATGGTTCTTCAGGCACTGGTGGACCATCGTGGTCGGTTTACGGACATAAATGCGGGTTGGTCTGGAAAGGTGCACGATGCACGCATTTTCAGAAACTCTGGACTGTTCAGAAGGCTACAGGCGGGCACCTTTTTTCCCGACGAGAAACTAACAGTGGAGGGTGTTGAGATGCCCGTAGTTATCCTTGGGGACCCCGCCTACCCACTGATGCCATGGCTTATGAAGCCTTTTACCGGGAAGTTGGATCCTGCAAAGGAGCGTTTTAATTACAGGCTGAGCAGGTGCAGAATGGTTGTGGAGTGTGCCTTTGGCCGCTTAAAAGCCCGCTGGAGATCGCTGTATGGCAGGCTTGACCTGCATGAGGACAACATACCAGTTGTTATTTCCGCGTGTTGTGTCCTTCACAATATCTGTGAAAACAGGGGGGAGAGATTTATGAACTCATGGACAAGGGAGGCAGAACGTCTGGAACATGCCTTCCAGCAACCGGACACCAGGGGTATCCGGGGTGCACAGTTAAGGGCGGTGCGCATCAGGGAGGCGTTGAAAAACCATTTTTTT